>CM053509.1:59473514-59513936 GCA_028627145.1 Eidolon dupreanum
TGCTTTGTAAAAAGGTCTCATGTAATTCATGGCCAATTATAGAGAATGATTTGCAGAAATATGTGATCTATCAACTGTTAGGAGCCAAAAATCCTATGTCTTTTGATGAGTCTGAAATGGTAAGGTGCAGATCTATTTTCAGTTTTATAGACACGTGTTGAAAGCCCTCCTTCAGGACCCAAGCACCACAACCCCTCATCCCATTGAACCACAATGCCACCTTTGAGGGATGCACAGCCTTAAAACAGATCTTTCTTCTAACATGTCAAATGTTTCTCAAGAATAAATAACATGTTGGTGATATCTGTATCCGATGAACGAAGATATATATCGTGATATTATGAAAGTGTTAATCACATATACTCGGAGCTTATTTTTTCTTTTAATGCATAATGTGTATAACTGTTCATCCTGATATTAACCTTACCCTGTAAAACAATATAGTGGTTAATTATTCAGAGCTGAACTTTAATTTGGTTCAAAGTCTTAATTCAGAAATAATAATAATGGCTATTGTGTATTGATTGCTGCTCTGAGCCTAAGCCTAAACTCTGTAAAATAGATATTTTATATACATTACTTTTAAACCTTAGAATAACCTACCAAAATTGGTATGATTATTATTTTCTCTTCTTTCCCATTTGAGTGAGAACTTGGAAATAGCTTGAATGAGGACAGAAGTGTATTTTCTTATTTCTGACCTTAATTTTTGTTTTTTGCTTTAGTTTGGAGAAGTCCTGTACCTTGCTGGGAAAATTGCACTTGTACCTTGCATAATGAAACTTGTGAGTGGTACAGTGCCAATGCAAGCTTTCACGTCTTTCAACCACACCCTGAAAATTCTGGAGGCTACACATAGAGGCGCCCTGGATTTCTTCACATTCTCATGGCTCGTTGTTATGTAATAAGCAACAATTTATTATGACTGCTCTGGATACCTGGCAGAAGAACTTAAGGACACATTAAAAGGTACCTGCAGTATCTATTTTATTTCTAGTCTACAAAAGAACAATTTATGAAAAGGTTTTCTTCAGACAATATCAAGTCTTTTTTAGTACCTTTCATAACAGTTTGAACTAAATCTGTTATAAGTTTTGATTGAGTTGTTATGTTCTGCCTTGTAAGTGGCTATGCAAAACTGAGGAAGAAAATTACTTAATAGAAAGTTATAGTCACCACTAACTTTATCTTCATTCTCCAAAACAATAAGTTAAGAGTTCTTTAAGAGAAACTTAGAGCTCTTAGAAAATGTTGAAAAATATTCTGCTTAGAAACATTTCTGCTAGTATGTCATACTGTACTTTTGGGGAATGGGGGTTTATCTTTTAGATATTTTGTTCACAAGGGGTAAGTTTTATCATATTTCTCCAAGGACATTTAGAAAGGGTCTTATCTATCTTTTCTTCTAAAATATTTAACAGGGATTCTGTTTTTCAGCATGAGATCTGTACCCTGTTTGGGGTTGTAACTCCTAGTTATTCTACAGACATCAAAAGCTATTTCTGAAATATATTGAATTTAGATCATATCATTATTTATACTATTGAGTCATCAGAAAGTAATGGATTTTTAAAATGAATAATAGATTAAGCTGATGAATGGAATTTATTCTAGAAAGAACTAAGAAGAATCTTTTCATTGTTAATGTTGCAAGTTATATTGGCAATACAATCATTATTTCAGGTGATACTACTATCTGCTTAGTAATCCCAGGAGACATGCGTACAACCAGTAAAACTAATGAGAGTTTTAGTAAATTTAGAGTTTAGTAAGATTGGTACAGTCTTACCTAGGAAATATGAAAAAAATCTTTTACTTTCTAAATATCGGCAGTAACCAGTTAAAACAGACACTGGAAGAAAAGGACAATATGCACAGTTGCATCAAAATCTATAAGAAGTTTCAGGGCTTCTATAAAAAAAAGCCATAAATTTTTATAGCAGGACGAAGCTTTAAAAAATTGGAAAGATATATCATGTTTCTAATGGAAATGATTTAAAGAGACCTGTTTTTTATCATTTTATTTAAAAAATACATTTAATTTCATTAGAATCAAGTCTCACAAGGAATGTACTTAGCAATGATTCTACAGTAGATATGGAAGAATAAAGCAGGCAAAAATAGCCTGGATATTTTTACCAAAAGGAGAAACTGGAGGAGAAACAAGGCTATAGGGGAGAAGAGGAAGAAGAATAAGAAAGGCTTACGCTGTCAGATATTAAAATATAAAGGTACAATTAAAATCATGTGGTATTGATACAATAGCAGATAATAATCAATGGCTTGACCTTGAAATTTCTCTTAAAATTACATGTTTTCACATTTGTAGAGATGGGAGTGTTTCTTTAGATCTGGCAGGAACATAGGGTTATGCCTACAGAATTCTTATAAAAGTTGATTTCTTCAATTGATAGGGAAAATATTTCCTGAATTTGTGCTTTATTTTAATTTATTTTTGCTGTGGCTGACACATTTGAATTTGAGCTAATTCACAGATCTATCCCACCCCCGCCCCCCAGTAGTCACTTCACTTGGTATTCAATGCAAGCTAAAAATAATATAAAAATTCTAATTATTTAAAGTAAACTTAAGTTTTACTATAGAGTGAACATATTTATGCATAATATATTTATTCTCAATTATCCACAGATGTGAGTCCCAATTTGGAAAGAGTGTTTCACCAAGGATAGCTTGTAGAATATTTTCAGTGAGGCTAAGGGGCAAAATAAATACTGGTCATCTTTACAGATCTTAAAAAATAAAGGTCATTTCTTGCATTCCAACCATACCTGTCTCACAAAATGTAATGCAAATTACCACATTAAACAGAAAACTTGAATATTGCAGTTAGTGGTATTTAGTTTTCTGCTTAGTTAATGTCAATTTAGGTACTGCTTATAGTAATTTGCTAAAGAATGATTTTATGTCATTATTTTGCTGTTACAAGAGAGTGCATTTATAGCTAAGAAGAAAATGAGTTTGGGAAAGATCATTTTGCCAGGTCGAAATTTATGGCTAGTATTAAAAGGTATAAAGAATGTATCTACTTTTGCTTTAAAAATGACTTGCTATCAGAAGTTAAATGATCATTTTATAATTTTCTACAAAGTGAAAGCAATGCAGTTTTAATTTAATTACTCATTCCTGAAAAAGTATTTGACTATATTCTTATTGGAATAATTAGTAATCTGAACATATAATAAGCTATTATACTCTTTCGAAAATTTTTGTGTTCTTACATTTTTTTGAAGGTGCTAGAGGAGTATAGACTGACAATATTATTCAACATGCTGGTACTTTTTAGGATCATAATATTGATTCTTAAAACTTTACTAAATTAACAGTTTCAAATTAAGTAATATCTTGTGTTTTTCCTTTCTCTGTATATTTATAATGACAGCGTTACACAATACGATGGGCTTATGAGTGGTTTTGCTATCTCATTCATCAGAGTAATCAATGAGAAGAGGAGCCATATGGGTTGTAGTCCATTTGTACTGGATAGGACAGATGGCATTATTAATAGATGGAAATATTCCAAATATTTATTGTATAATAATATCATGGGGACTCTGACTTCTGAATTTTAATACATTAATTTCTATAGTAACTGGCAAATTTAAGTAATTTATTCAGTTACCATGTATGCATTTAATTATATCGATGTGTGAATTGTAACATTAATAACCTTTCAGTTAATACATGATAGGCATTTATCTTTCTAAGCCTTTGTGTTTACTACCTGATTTCTGACCAAGTTATCAGTTTGGTCTTGAAGGTTTTAAAGCTGAAAACAGTATTTGGAGCTCTCAGTAAGTTAAAGGTAGGATCCCAAAGTGAACCAAGTGGAGATTCCATAACATTTCTCTCCCAATATCACCTTTGTCCTGTAGGAGGCAGAGAGGGAGGGATAGTCTTGAAGATTCTAACATTTAGCTCTTGCATAAGTTTCTACCTTCAATAGATTTCCTAAAATTATGTTCTAATATGACTGTGGGCATAAGGACATAATGATGTATTTCAGGTTCTAGTTATATTTTATTTTCTCAATTTGAAATTGAGTTATTCAGGTTATTGCTGGTGTAGTATCATCGTTGCACCATCTTCCCAAATGTTTGACGCCATTCCAGAATCACTTTCTTGCTACTAGAAATAAATGAAATCCAGAGAGGAAGAGGTCTTCAGTTTTTGCTTTATATTTTATATTATGATATTGCTTAAATACATACTGAATGCATATAGTCTTGCCTCTCTTTTGCAGTTGCAAAGTTAAAAATGATAGTTTGAGTCATTCTTAAACTTCTATTGCCATTGCAGTGACCATTTTTTCAAAACTAAAATCTTTAGTTTTCCAAGCTAAAATTCTTTTACCAGTAGTGACCATTTTTTCAAACTAAAAATCAGGACGCATTGTCCAACAGCATTTTGTTTTGTTTGTTTAATTTGTGACTTTGTTACTGAGAAAAAGCTATAGAGGCATAAAAACTAAACATTTCTCCATTTAACTTATAAATATATTAAGTTACGTTCATTACTGACTGACACCACTAAATTCACTAGTGAGTATCTACCTCACTGCCTTGCATATATCAAGAACTCAATTTTTGCTGATTGCAGTACTGAGAAACAAGGTAAGATGGTATACATCCACAAAAACAATTGGAAATATAGAGTTTAGTTATATACTTTCAAAACCATAATGTGATCCCACAATCAAATAGAAACTTTGTACTAAATTTTGATAAGATTAGTCTTTAAAAAAAAAGTTCTTATAGAAATAAAGCATGTAATTATATTGAAAAGTAAGCTGACCAAGCTTTATTTAGTCAAAAACATCTAATAGTGTTCAGCAGGCCAGGAGGACAAGATAACTTCAACCTATCTAGAAACATTCCATTCCAGGTAGACTCTCTAATGTATAATTTAAAGCAAAAGGACACTATTTGCATTCCTACTGCCCTGGCAAATGCAAATGGACCAAATACACTCTGATGAGTCCAGATTTTCCAGCACTCTAGGACAATTGCAGAAGCATGGATTAAAATGGCATAGATAGTATTTTGATAGAAATCTCAGGACCAATAACAAACCAAGAAAAAGACTAGCACAAATTAAAGTAATAGGAATTTGAAATACTCTACATATATTTATGTTTACTATTTGAAAATCAAAATCTAAGTAAAAAAAAGAGGCATGAATAGTTTGCTGTCACTAAAGCCTTTTATTTTGTTTATGGAATCATATATATGAGTGTTTTACAGTAAAATTTGGGAATAATTTTTTACTCTGAATGTCGTACAGTGGTTCCCCCTTATCAGCAGTTTTGCTTTCTGCAGTTTCAGTTACATGTAGCCAACTGTGGTCCAAAAATATTAAATGGAAAATTTCAAAACTAAACAATTCATAAGCTTTACGTTGTGCACCATCCTGACTATGAAAATCCCACTGCATCCTGCCTAGACATGAATCATCTTTGTCCAACGTGTCCACACTGTATACACTACCCACACATTAGTCACTTAGTAGCTGTCTCAGTAATCAGATTGATTGTCACAATATCACAGAACTTGTGTTTAAGTAACCCTTATTTTACGTAATAATGGCCCCAAAGCACAAGAGCAGTGATGCTGGCAATTCAGATATGCCAAAGAGAAGTTGTAAACCGCTTACTTTAAGTGAAAAGTTAAAAGTTCTTGACTTAATAGGAAAAGAAAAAAAAAATTATATGCTGGGGTTGCAAAGAGCTATGGTAAGAATGATTTCTATACTTAAAATGTGAAGAAGGAAAAAGAAATTTGTGCTACTTCTGTTGTCACACCTGAAACTGCAAAAGTTACTGCCACAGTGTGCGATAAGTGAATTGATGGCAAAGGCATTAAATTTATGGATGGTAGACATATACAGCAAATATATTTGTTCTGATTGACTGCAACATGTTGCATCAGAAAGCACTGAGCTATACAAAGTCTTCAGCAAGGGATCCCCTGAAATGAGTGACCATGTTCCCATAACTGTTATTGCAATACATTGTTATAATTGTTCTATTGTATTATTAGTTACTGTTGTTAACCTCCTACTGTGACTAATTTATATTAAACTTTATCACAGATATGTATCTATAAGAAAAAACAATGTATATAGATTTTGGTACTATACATGGCTTTGAGCATCCACGGGAGTCTTGGAACATATTCCCTGTGGAAAAGGGAGGACTACAGTATCTACATTTGCAGACTTTAACCCTCCCTGATTCTTTTTCAGTTTTCTCATTATCTGTGTTTATCTCTCTCCATCTCTCCTTCCTTCACAGTACTCTTTTCATACATTGAGAGACTGAGAATTAAAAGCAGACATATCAACTATTACTTTGGATTCCAAACAGGAAAACATCCTCTTAGCCAACACTGCAATGTAGTTATGTGGTTATTGTTATGTGGAATTGCTATTTTAAGAAGATTTTATTTCTCCCTTTTTATTTTAAATTTTTTATATTTGAAGAAATTTTGTTATCTTTCCAATGATGGCAAGAAGAAAATATTTATAACTGAGCAGTTTGATTACATTTCTAATGGATGAATGACATTTTTCACTATATTTTGTTAGAGATTTTTCTTATGAAGGTTTTTATCTAGATTTTAGTGTAGGATCCATACTCCATCCCCTAAAAGGTCATACATTTCTAAAAATAACACATGAAGACTAAATGTCATAATTTAATATGAGTTCCAAGAATTTCATATTGCCCCAGATTATTTAAAGACAAACAGAAGATATTAAAATTGTGCTTTAAATAAGCAAGTCCTGTGTAGATCACATTTTATTTATTATATTTTAAGAGTATTGAAATATTTATCCAACTAATCTTCTTTAAAAATATAATACTCTTATAGAGGAAATAATTTAAAGCTGCTCAATAATAAATTTTTTAAATTCAGTGTTGAGTCATTCTGACTTTGATTTAATCAAGTTTATCAGAAAGTTAGTTTTTTTCCAGGCCACCTACTCTATTTCTGAGGACAGGCTGACAGTAACTGGATCATGCTAGTGAATAAATAAATTTTGGCATACTAATGCAATATATAAGCTGAAGTTCTTGAACAAAAGCAGCTTGTCAACTACGGTGTATTTATGTGCAGGAAAGATTGATGTTTGCCAAAAGAAAAATGTTTTCAAGCTTAGAGGATTGCCAACAATGAAAAGGAAAATAAATAAAAATTTAGATGTACAATATAACATTGTCATACCTTGTTAAGGAACTGTTAATTGAATGCAGGCTTTCTTTTTGAAAACATAAGGTAAAATCTCCACCAAAAGACTACTCAAGAGTTTGACAATTAATGCAAAAGCAGGACTTCAAAAGATAAAAAGTGATGGCTGACATTAACAAAAATTGTGCTGTTAGATTATCAAAAGCTATGCCCTAGATTTCATTGTCAATGAACTCCTACCAATTAATTAATATAATTGGTTATGTTTTAAGACAAAGCTAAGAGTTTTGAAAAATATCGACATGAACCATTTGGGACTTCATCATGAAATCAATAGTAAAAATATGCAATTACTGTTTATTTCTTCTGCATTATCAGGTTTATTTGGTAGCTAGATATTGTTTTGATGTGTGATGATTTAAGTTATTAAAATACAGTTTGCTTATGATCCATGTTAAAAACACAAAGTGCATTCAAATAACTAGGTAGCACTAGTCCTTTCATCTTAAAATGATATGTTTTAATTCTCAAGCGTTGGGATTAAATTGAGATTTTATATTAATTTGAAGTAATTGTAATGAGAATATTTAACATGGGTAAAATAAAGAACATGGCACCCTGTAAGTGCTTAGAAAAAATTTGATTTTTTAATACATTGTTCCACAGTGGAATTAAAAAAGATTACCATGCCTTGTTTAATGATGTTGTATTGTTTTATTTATGAATCTAATGAAATCTTTAGCAGAGAAGACCACCAATTGCTCAAATGAATTTGGGGGGGGGGGAGTCATCTGAATCAAATAATTATACACTTGAAACATATAAGATACTATTAACAATCTTTACCTACAGAAAATCAAGGATATGTGTATTTTAAAAACTTTTAGTGTTTCCTTTTATTCCCATAATGGAAAATAGGGGAGAAATTGTATTTATTTGCCCATAGAAATGGGAAAGAATTACCCAGGAGAGCTATGTACCCAAAACAGATTTTTCCAGACTCCTTTTTCCCCTGAAGCAGTCTTTTTATTTGAGAAATATAAGTGATTTTCCATCTTTCTCACTGAAGTGCTCAGGTATATTAGCACCTCTCTCCCTCTCAGGACACTGACTTTGTTAAAGCCAAGAGGAAATAAACTATTTCTTTGTGCTGGTTGCCTGTGAGGGCTAAACTGGATCAGCCCGTGAGTGAAAACTTCTCTGTCACTGAATTACCAACTACTGAAAACCATGTTAAAATTATATTAGATTGGATGATATCACATGATTTTAGAGAAAGTTTCATTACCAAAAAAAAAAAATGCAAATGTCAATAAAAATGTATTGAGTTCTGCGTGATATTCAGAAATTGTTTTAGTGCTAAAACATACCCAGTGCTTGCTTACGGCTAAATCACACTTTCCCAGAAGAATATGATAAGTTAGTTCAATGTAACAGGCTAAAATAATACAACATTTTTTTAGACAGTTATAGGCTTTTGACCTAAATGGAAATGTATTTATGTTCAGCACATTCTAGCATGGAAACTTATTTGAACTTCCCGATAAATCCAGCCATTACTTTGGGAAACAAAGAAGTGTTTTTCGCCCAAGAATTATTAAAGAGAGAAGGGCTTCCAACTGGTAAACTCCTTTAGTAACATGGAAGTTCTGTGGGATGGTCACCATATTTGGTATCCCCAATACCATTAGGAGTAAATATATTATTACAGTTACTGTTCATTGTTTATGCTTGATGAAGGCCTTTCAAATGTGCCTAGAAAAGAGCTTCTGTATTGTAGATAGCAGAGACAGTCCACATAAATATCTGGAACAATTTAAAGATGCCTAGCAATAGCCCTATAATTTAAGATTATTCTGGAAGTTCTAGACAATTTAGTAAGACAATGAACTGATGTGAAATTTATTAGAAAAAAGAAGAACAAATTTTAATTTTCATAAAGTATATAATCACATATAATATAATTTAGATCAAATATACCAAATACTGCCCATGGATTATTCATCTTATTTTAGAAGAATATAATAAGCTGGAATGATGGAAATGGGCTGACATAAATAATATGACTTTATCTAATATATTTTCAGAATCCTACCTTAAGTAAATGTATGTTTATATTGAGTACATTCTAATGTTGAGAAATCCAACTAAATCAACTGGAAAACTACTTAAACTAAAAAGAGAATTAATTAAAATGGCAAGATACAAATTAAGTAAGATATTTTTAAATTTTTCATCTATCAGTAATATCTTGATTTAGAGGTGGAGAAGAGAGAAAATAAATTCATGGCAATAATTACAATTATAAAATATCTGATGGTATCCATAATAAAAATTGCACAAGACCTCTGTCTGGAAGGAATTATGAAACTTTCCTGAGCAATATACAAGACAAATAAATATTGAATATTATGCTTCTGAATGGAAATATTATAAAGATGACAAGTAATGTACAGATATGACTTTACTGCATTAATCAAAATTCTAGTGAGATCATTTTAGGAAAATAAAGAAGTTATTCAAAAATAGTAAGGATTCAGAATAGTAAAGGACAATCAAAATATTAATAAGGGGAAATATGATCTATTAATGTTAAAATAGGTAAAGATTGTTAATAGTATATTATATGCTTCAAATGTATAATTATTTCATCCAGATGCCTTGTTTTGTGTTGTTTTTGTCTGGTTTTCATATCAAGGCAATGCTGGCCTCATAAAATTAGTTTGGAAGAATTCCATTCTCTTAAATTTTTTGAAAGAGTTTGAGAAAGATAGGTATTAAATCTTTTTTGAATGTTTGGTATAATTCACCAGTGATGCCATCTAGTCCTGGACATTTGTTTGTTGGGAGTTTTGTTTGTTTTTTTGTTTGTTTGTGTTTTACTGATTCAATCTCTTACTAGTAATCGATCTGTTCAGATTTTCTGTTTCTTCATGATTCAGTCTAGGGAGATTGTATGTTTCTGGAAATTTATTCATTTCTTCTAGACTGTCCAGTTTGTTGGTGTATAATTGTTCATAGTAGTCTCTTAAAATAGTTTGTATTTCTTTGGTATCAGATGTAATTTCTCTTCTTTCACCTCTGATTTTATTTACTTGAGCCCTCTCTTTTTCTTAGCGAGTCTAGCTAAATATTTGCTAATTTTACTTTCCTTTTCAAAGAACAAGCTCTTGATTTTTTGACCTTTTCTATTGTCTTTTTAGTCTATTTGATTTATTTCTGCTCTGATCTTTATTATTTCTTTCCTTATACTAACTTTGGGCTCCATTTGTTCTTTTTCTACTTCCATTAGGTGTAGTTACATTGTTTATTTGAGACTTGTCTTGTTTCTTAAGATATGCCTGTATCACTATAAACTTCCCTCCTAGAACTATTTTTGCTGAATCCCATAAATTTTAGTGTCTTGCATTTCCATTCTTTTGTATCAAGATTTTTTTCCCTTTAATTTCTTTGTTTACTCATTGGTTGTTCAGTAGCATGTTGTTCCATTTCCACATATTTGTGATTTTTTTCAGTTATCTTGTAATTGGTTTCTAGATTTACACCATTGTGGTCAGGAAAGACACTTGATGTGATTTCAAGCTCTTTAAATTTGTTGAAACTTGTCTTGTAGCCTAATATGTTCTCTCCTGGTGAATGTTCCATGTGGACTTTAGAAAAATGTGTGTTTTGCTGCTTTTCGGAGGAATCTTCTATATGTATATAAAGCCTATCTATTCTGATGTGTCATTTAAGGCTTATGTTTATTGATTTTCTATCCAGATGATCTATTAATTCATATAAGTGGGATACTAAAGTCTCCTACTATTATTGTATTGCTGTCAATTTCTCTCTTTAAATGTATTATTTGTTTTATATATTTAGGTGCTCTTGTTTTAGATGCATAAATTTTTACAGTTGTTATATCTTCTTGTAGAATTGACCCCTTTATCATTATGTAATGCCCATATTTGTCTTTCATTACATTCTTTGTTTAAAGTTTATATTGTCTGATATAACTAGAGCTACCTCAGCTTTCTTTGATTTCCATTTGCATGAAACATTTTTTTTTTATCCCTTCACTTTCAGTCCATGGTTGTCCTTACATTTGAAGTGAGTCTCTTATGGGCAACATATAGAGGGGTCTTGTGCATTTATGCATTAGGTTACTCTATATCTTTTGATTGGAAATTTTAGTTTTCAGCTATTTTTTCTTCAGATAAGTTTTCTGTTCCTTTTTCTCTCTCTTCTTCTCTGGTAACTCTATAATGTGATATTTTTCTTAATGTTGTTCTATAGATCTCTTATGCTGTCTTCATTTTTTTCGGATTTTTTTTCTTTTTGCTGCTTTGTTTGGGTGCGTTCCACTGCCTTATCTTCCAGATCACTTTTTTTTCTTCTGCTTCATCTAGTCTGGTATTGAACCTGTCTATTGTATTTTTCAGTTCAGAGATTAAACTCTTCAGCTCTATAACTTTTGATTGATAGTTTCTTACATTTTCTGTCTCTTTGTTGAAGCTCTCTGTGTTCATCCATTGTTCTTCCAAGTTCAGTGACCATTACTTTGAACTCTTTATCAGGTAAATTAAGGTTCTTTCCTGGGATTTTATCTTGTTCTTTCTTTCAAACATATTCCTTTGTCTCCTCATTTTGCTTGACTCTCTGTATTTGTTTCTATGTATTAGGTAAAATAGCTATCTCTACTAGTCTTGAAGGAATGGTCTTGTGTAGGAGATGAACCTTATCGGTTATCTTGCCCTAGCCTCTGGTTGTCTCTCAAATCTTTGTGATTGTCTATGTATCCTGATTTTTTTTCTTGTGAGGTCCTAGTTGTAGAGGGTATGCCAAGACCTGTGAGTGTTCCTCAGGGAGGGATCTCAGTCAGCACTTAGTTTCAGGCTGAATGGAAACTAGACCCTCAGTAAGCAGCTTTTAAGGTATGCAGGTATATATAGTCCTGTGGGACCATATTTATAGACTCTGCTGGCCTCCAGACCAAGCAATCTGGAGCTCTCCCCTTAGCAACAGTTTCAAAGATTGTGGCTTCTTCCTGGTTGGTACCAGCAAACTGTAGTGAGGCCAAAGGAGAGCACAAAGAGGGCAACCCCAGTCTATATTCACTGAGAGCGCTTGTGGAGCCTCTAGACTAATGGTAAATCTGCAGCCTGCCCTCAGACTGAAGTTCCGGGATAAGTAAAAAGGATTTTTCACAGGATGACTAGGGGTGTGTTTCAATCTGCTACCTGAGGATAGTAGCCTGCCAAGAACTGTCTCTCCAAATATTTCAAACTATTGGGACCAGAAACACAATCCTACTAGAGCCAGGTACTCAAGGAGTGTGTCCCTTCTGTGTCCTCTGCATACCTCCTGGCTTTGGCAGGAACTATGGGAGTGGTATGAAGAGGGAGCATTGTTGTGGGGCATGTTAGTGGTATTGGGGAGTGGAGCACGCCCACTGATGCTAGCAGGTTAAAAAGAGAATACAAAAATGCTCCCCAACAGCTCCTTCTTCTCCAGAGAGAATCACAACAGGCTCCTGCCCCTCCAACAGACACTTTAAGATTAGCAAGTAGTTCTCCTTCACTTGTGGTATAGGCACTTTTCAAACGCTGTTTTTGTGCAGGGTCCCAGGGTGACTGAGTCTGCACACAAGCCCTTTAAGAGTGGAATCACCATTCCCTACCACCCTGAGTTTCTCCTGAACATAAGCCCCATAGGTTTTCAAAGCCAGATGTTTTGGGCATTCATCTCTCTGGTGCCGCTCCCAAGAGTTGAAGTGCATGATGTGGGATATATCACCCTTCACTCCTCAAGGAGAAACTCTCTGTTTGTGATATCTCTACTAATTGTGGGTCACCATGCATGGGGTGGGGATGAGACCAGGTCTCTGCCTCTTCTACCTGTCTTGATGTGACCCTTCTATCCTTCATTGTGGGTGGCTGTTCAGCTAGTTTTCAAGTCTCTTTCAGATGGAATTGATCTATATGCAGCTGTAGATTTGTTGTGTCTGTGGGAAGAGCTGAGTTTAGGTTCATCTTATGCCACCATCTTGAACTGCCTCTATATGCAACTTTTAAGAATTACTTTTAAGCAAGCAACTTTCTTCCATGAGAGCTTTTTAGATAAATACTTCTGATCCTTTTATGCTTTCTATTACTTTCAAAATATAGAAAAGTGCACCCTTGATATTGCTCAAGAGAAACTTAACACATTTCATATTTGTTCACCTGAGGAAATTGCTTTTAAAAGAAAGAATAGTCAGATAGCTTTTCAAAATGAATGGTGCTTTCTGACTTGCACTTGACTCAGAGTGTAGAATAAATGCATAATTTTGTATGCAAGTTTCTTGGTTTGCTTACAACTTTCTTCTAAGATCTAGAGACCTTTAAGCAAAGGATTCTACCAATTACATTTGTTGTATGTCTATGTGTGTACATTTTTTTCAGAAAGCATATGTTAGTACGGCTATTAAGCAATTAGCTTCATGCATATAGATAGTTCATTTTGCACCAAACCATATGATGTGATTGGAATTTATAGAAAATCATCTTTCTTGCCAGGAATTGAGACGAGTTAATTCTCTAGTTTGGAGAAGTGTGGTCTTATGGTTACAGTCTGTACCCTTGAAAATTAGGAGCCTAGTATTCTATGTTCAATAGTTTAGAAAAGCACATAAAATATTAAAGTGTAGTCTTTGTTAAATATAGAAATTTCAAAAAGAAAAAGAAAACCCAAGTAGAGTACCTGATTCATATTGCATACTCACTAAATGTTTGTTAACTTACAATAAAATTAAATCAGCAGGAATTAAAATTAGTTTTGTTTTATTTTTTATAAAATATGTGCCATTGGGTCTTATGTCCTTGTCAGAATTGCCTCTGAGCTTTCTAGCAGTCTATGCAAAAAGGGAAATGCAATCAGGAAAAGAATCTGGAATGTCAATCGGATAATAAATTGGATGCTCAGGAGAAGCCCAGCTGTTTCTAAAGATTTAATAACTATTTCCAGAATAAATGAATGGTGATGAAATCTGAGAAAAATTTCTCCCATTCGCATTTTTAGGAGGTCACTTGGCTCTTTACCATCTTTATAGCAAACGGCAGAGAACTTCATGTGGCTATTTCTCAAATCAGTAACCAACAGTAGTTCAGGAAAACTGAAACACCACAAGTACCTGATACTATGCCTAATTCAAAAAATATTTTGAAATACCTGGAAATTCTAAAGCAGAGGTAAATCGATCTCATACATGTCAGGCATGAGATTCACTGCCACCTTTTGAAGCTCTAGTTGCACTATACAAAAGGAGTGTGTTACCATCTTGTCTCATTTTATATAGCACTCATACCTCTGGCCACAACCATTAGTTTTTTTTATTTTGTGGGGGTGGAAAGGAGTAAAGATTAAACTTAAAATCCATAGAATGTCTAGTACAAAATGTAAAATTCTACATGTTTGGCCTTTTGTAAATATTAAGCGAAACCACTAAATCAAAAAGATCAGATTAACATATTTTAGCAGAAGCATCCATATGAAAGGAAATGTTGACATTCTTTATGAAAGCTGCTTCTTCCCTTTACTGCTGTCATTTTTATTGTGGATTTCCCTGTTCAGCACTTAGTTCCAATTTTTTAAATGATCCATTTCAACACTAGACAGCAGTATTCTTCTAGTCACATGAGTTTTTGGTTGCATTTTATTACATTAAAGATTGCAGAGCTCTACTGTGAATTACAGTATTAACATTCCTTGTATTTTAGAGGATCTGTGTTCACAAGAATTATTATGACTGAGTCCAAAGAATCTTTATTTGGGCCTTTGAAAAGTCCAATGCAGTTTAATCCTCAGCAGTGAATAGGTTATAAGTTCCCTGGATTATTTCAAAAAATGTTTAAGTACAAAAACAATGGATAATTCATTCACGAATCCCAAAGAGATGTTTGATTTAAAGGAGGTACTCAGTTGAAAACGGTAACACTTTCAAGTTAATAACCAATTTACTTGAATATAGTTTCCCAGAATTTTGCTTATAATTTACTTGCTGAACTCAAAATGAAGTTTTGTAGAAACAATGCTACAAATTCAGTTCCATCCAATTGATACTTAGTGCCAATGGATCTCCACCCTTGAGAATTTACTTGCTGGTGGTGTGGAAAAAAAGGGAAGGACACAAATAACTTGGCAAACTTCTTTTCAACACATTGTCAAGTGCCATATAAAGCAAGCTCAAACATGGCAGAAAGCCATCCTTGAATTTCAGAGTCAAAGAATGCATAAATTATTACAAGCATATCTTATAGATCAACTACCCAGAATTTGGGAGGTTTATGATAGTATATTACTCTCAATCACTGATCATTTCTTCTTGCAGAGTTAAGTACCTCCTTACCAATCTCCTCTCTCCAAAATGGACAGGGCAAGTATAAAGCTGTTTCAGGTACTGTTCCAGCTAATGGATTTAAGAACTTTACCCTTTTTATTAAGCTTAGAATTTCTACTGAGGAGTCCCCTATCACTTAAGGAATGGTTGATATTGATCCAAAAAAATGACAAATTGACAAAGCCTTACAAATTTTTCTCTCTTCAGTAGAAGTGGCAGAGTTTCTGGCACCATAATCTATTTTCATTTGTCATAATTTTATTTTGTGATCTATTTAGCTTAGCACATTATTCTCGTTAATATTTTGAGAATTACATCTTATAGATTTGGAGACCAGTTTTTTTTCCCATGGATCTCATTATAAATATGATTGAGAATCTATTCTATTAAGTGAGAAACACTTCATTTTATCAACACTTGCAGTCAGAGATGACATTTATTATCATTAACATCTACTATAGCACCCATCCTCACCCACCAGCCAGCCCAGACTTTAGGTTCTTTTGGTCTCTCCCCTAGCTCCCTCAAACTTAAATTCCCATAGAGACCGAAGTTTCCACAGGTACAGATGTACAAAAATAGCCAGGCTGTTGAGATCCCTGTATGAGCCAATGGCAGTCGTCAAGAGGGGAGGCTTTCAAAAACTGACTGGCTTAGGCATCATCTAGTTAGAGTTAGAGGGAGTTTTTGGAAACCTGGGCATTAACCCTTTAGTTGTTATACCATGGCCAACCAGGGTGAGAAGCCACAATGGCCAGGGTACTTTTACCAACTTGTAGGGGAGTTTTAAAATATTTTAATAATCTGTGGAACCTTATTAATACTGGCTTAGTATAAGACCTGCTCACAATCCATCATAAGAAACTGAATCTATAGACTTAAGGCAGTGGGAATAAATGGGCATTTTAGCCTCTATCTAAATATTTTTTTATCTTCCATACTTGAATCAAACCTTCTTCTCCGAATGTGGTTCAATGCCTACAAGACTTCTTGATATCCGTTTACCCAAACTTTTGACTTTTTCCTGCTAAGTCTGTTTCTTTTCTTGTAAAATGATTATATTAATAGTGTTTCAACATGCTATTACTGTGAGGTTTAAATAAAATAATGCAAGAGAAACCCTTAGTACAATACCTGGAATATAGGTAGTGCAAGCCAGCATCTATTTTTCACTTGAAGCGCAATTAACAGTTTTATAATCTTATATGCAAGTACATAGCTAACTGGTACATTTCACTGCATGAACACATGCTGTACATTGTGTTGGAACAAAAAAACTACCAGAAAAATAGGTTATCGTTGGGTATGAGATGTTTTCAGCTTTCAGACACTATAGCGCCATTGTGTACTTACAACTTTAAAAAGTCTAGGGTTGCAGGGGCAGATGTCAGCTTGTGGCTTCTGGGCTTTTATTCCTAATGAGGAAGAGGTATTCTGTCTCTCTAGAAAGAGGGAGATCCTTTGTCAAGCTTCAGGTCTTTCTGTACTCATATATTATCTTTTCCTTTGACTTTTGCTCAAAACCAGGGAATAGAGCATATCTTAAAAGCACCTATGTCAGGAAACCCCAGGCTCTTTCATTTGGGGGCAACATGAATGAGAAGACTGTCATAAAAGATATAGGACCTTAGGAGGAAATAAATAAAAATGAATCCTAGAGGGCAGCATAAAAAAATGTATAGAAAAACTCTGTTAACAAGTAAATGAGTATTTTTAACAAGGTTTTCTTGTCATTCTCTTTGACTGGCATGAGGCTTCATTTGAACTGTGCCATATTAGGTGCTCTGAGCAAAAGTCAATTATATTCTATCTACCTGATGAAGACAAAACATCAAAATAAGAGTTTGAAAGAAGCACTGTGGCACACCATTGCTGAAAGCTTCTTTGAACCATGTCTATTTGCTTCCTATTCCCGCTTGGTGTTTTATCATTTTCACAATATGCATTTTGTGTGTTGACTTCCCTTCTTGAAAGTCCTGTTCACAAGCAGGTGTCATTGTCCCAATCACATATTGGTTTAGCATTGACTAATTACTTATCCTTTCTTGAAAAGTCCTGTTCACAAGCAGGTGTCATTGTCCCAATCACATATTGGTTTAGCATTGACTAATTACTTATCCTTTCTTGATGTTTTCTTCATCAACCATGATTTGAGAAAAATTCCTCAGATGCATTTTGAAAACTCCAACTACTTCTCTAGTTGTGATTTCTAAACCAAAATTGTTTGCATTATTCTAATGCTAAAATTTCATAGTCTGAAAAATATATATATGATCATGGTCCTTCTTTGAAAGGGTGTTATTTAAAACACTTTCCTCCTGTTCTTTCCATGCAGCTATCTTCATTACTGCCACTGAACAACTACCATGACAATCTAGTTTAATAAGTAAAAGCCAAAAATAAAAGGGAGAGAAAAATGTTAAGCTTAATCTATATTGAGAAATTATTAAACAATAATTGCAGAAATTAAATTATATTCAAATATTTTAATTCATCGCAAGTTTGCCTGTCTGTTCATTTTCTTTGTTAAATGAGAATTCCCTGTTCCTTTTTGTAAAATTGGGATCAATTATCAAAGCCTGACTTAATGAATGCCCCAATTTCTCTGTTCTTAGAAAGGGGAAAGGTCTGTAAAACTCTTCATTTTAGTGATGCTATTTCATCTAAATATTTTACTATTCAGATATTAATTATAGATATTATAAGTTTATTTTCTCAACACATACATTAATTTGCCCTTGCTACATTAATTTTGAGATAGAAGATAAGAATTTAGTGTTATAAATATGTGCAGCATTCTCTTTGATCTATGAGAACTTTTAATACAATTCAATATAGCGTATATCATTTTGAGTTGCAGCATTGACTTATATCTCTGTCTCTTCTCTGCCCCTCTTCAAGATCGGCAGTTTCTGGAAAGTAACAACACTGCCTATCTTATGTTCACTCTTTATCATTACATAGGTTCTTGGCATGATGTCTAGAAATAGTGGGTGCTCAATAAATGTTCTATAAATAAATGAATGAATGACATTAATGTTACAGATGCATATGAATTGTGTAGGGTAGCCATAAATGTTCAGATGCAATAGTCTTAATATAAAATAGTGTCAATTAGTTATCTGTATCTTAGTATACATCAAGAAGCAACCAAGAATCCTATAAAAATCAGTACTCAAGCTTAATCCCAAACAGGTTATAGGGCTCCATCCTACATAGCAAGAAGAGTGTGATCACTGAAGACCTTCCTTAAAGCTTGGAATAGGACCTAACAGCTGTTCACACACGTGAGGATATAAAGGTTAAACTTGATAGTAATTTTCAGTGGGGAAAAATAGAGCTATTCTTCTTTAAAATGGGACTGCCATCTAAAGAGAGGTAAGTCATGGTCAAAGGATAGGTAGAATGAAGACTGAACTGGTTTTTATGATCTCTACTTTGTACTGTGCCAGGAGTCTTACGTGTTGCTTGTTGTAGTTCTCACAATAGCACCAGGAGTTAAGCAATATGATTCCCTTTTATGAATGAGGAAAGAGATTTCTCACAGCTATCAAGTAGCAGCCCTGGATTTCAAGTGGGGTTGTATAATCCAAAACCCCTTTTTTTGCATCATACCAGAGACCATGATTGTGTTTCTCTCCATCTTAAATCCTTTATAGAATAATTCAAGGAATAAATCAGTTATAAAAATCATTTCAACCAGCTTTATCAGAAGTTGTATCCATCTCAGCAGTGGAGAGAATGAGTGTCAGGGAGGGTCTTCATAGTGGAAGAGCACACACATTAACTTGAGATAAACTTTGATCTATATTCCTCTACCTCTTAGAGATCTTGTAGAAGCTACTTAACCATGTGATCTTTAATTATATAATTTATTGCAAATGTTCATAGAATTTCCAAATGACAAGTACAATGCCTGAAGCAGAGAAGGCCTTCAAAAATGGTGGCTGCTTAAATCACTTGTTATGTACGTACAATGGTGCTTCATCCTTTTTCCTGGGGATGCTACTTAAAAGACTTGGTCATTAGAGCAGAACAGAAAGAGGAAAGGATTGTCTCCAGGGAAGGGTTATTTGATTTTATGACAAGCAGATATACCTCAAGGTATGGGTCAATTTGATGTAAAATGCCTTTGACATACAATGAAATATGGCCTATTACATTGAGTTTATATTTTTGCTTATTATTTGATTCATTAAAAAGTGATTGATGAGGAGACTCTGCCCCACAATAGTTGCAAAGCCACCCAAGCCGCTTCCAGTGGTTTTCCATAAAAACAGCCTGTCCGAGCTCATGCTATGGACTTTCCTAAAAATTTCGCAAAGGTTCACAAACCCAAAACAAGCAGCATCTGGCCTTGGTATGCCCCATACCTCTTGCTCAGCAGCTCTACGTCCAGCACTGACAGCAGCTGCATTCAGTTCCAGGCTTGGCCTCTCCCAAGCACCTCCAAGCCCAGTATGGGGGTGCAGCCACCTGCAAATTGCTTTATGAATCAAGCAAGATGGCCCTGGGCAGGGCAGAGGCTGTGACTGAACTTGGCCTGCTATTGTACCCCTCCCAGGAGGTCTCTGGGCCCACAAGTGTAGTGGCTGGCTGCAGAGGAGCTGGAGTAGCACCTGTCCACCTCTGTGGATGATACACCCAAAGGGAAGACTGGGCAGGCACAAGAACCTTGCTAAAGGGATCCTGCTTCTCAGGGTCAGCTCTGCACATAGCTCTTCCACTATAGTCACAGTCATTCCTCACAACCAATCAACCTGAGGATCAATTACTCCTACAGACATTAGAGGGAATCAACAGTAAATTAGATGAAGCAGAGGATGGAATCAGTGATTTGGAAGACAAGGTAGTAGAAAACACCCAATCAGGACAGCAAAAAGGAAAAGAATCCAAAAAATTAGGATAGTTTAAGGGATCTCTGAGACCTCAAGCATACCAACATTTTCATCATAGGGGTACCAGAAGGAGAAGAGAGAGCGCAAGGAATTAAAAACCTATATGAAGAAATGTGACAGAAAACTTTCCTAACCTGGTAAAAGAAACAAACATTCAAGCCCAGAAAGCACAGAAACATAGGGTGGCTGAAAGACAAGATCCTTACATATGGCGCCTACAAGAGACTCACTTCAGATTGAAAGACCTACACAGGTGGAAAGTAAAGGGATGGAAAAGATAGTTCATAAAAATGGAAATTAAAAAAAAAGCAATATTTATACAAGACAAAATAGACTTTAAAACAAAGGTTATAACAGGAGACAAAGAAAGTCCCAGCAATTCCACTTCTGGGAATTTATCCAAAGAAATTCAAAATACTAATTCAAAAAGACATATAGATCCATATTGTCAATGCAGCATTGTTTACAATGGCCAAGATATGGAAGCAACCTAAGTGTCTATCAGTAGATAAATGGATAAAGAAGAAGTGATACATACATATGATGGATTGTTACTCAACCATAAAAAATTAAGACTATTTTATCATTTGCGACAACATGGATAGACCTATAGAGTATTGTGCTAAGTGAAATAAGTCAGACAGAGAAAGACAAATGCCATCTGATTTCACTTATATGTGGAATCTGAAAACAAAACAAACAAAACGGAAACAAACTCAGATACAGAGAACAAACAATGGTAGCCAGATGAAGGGGGGACACGTGAAATAGGGGAAGAGGTTGAAAAGTACAAATTGGCACTTATAAAGTATAGCATAGAGAATACAGTCAATAATATTGTAATATGAGGTGAGATGGATTCTAGATTTA
The DNA here is from genome assembly GCA_028627145.1 of Eidolon dupreanum. Taxonomy (NCBI): domain Eukaryota; kingdom Metazoa; phylum Chordata; class Mammalia; order Chiroptera; family Pteropodidae; genus Eidolon; species Eidolon dupreanum. The sequence continues at coordinate 59,494,850 of CM053509.1, forward strand.
TTGGGGTGCTAAGTTATATAAATGTCTAATCACTATATTGTACATCTGAAACCAAGACAATATTTTGTCAACTGTAATTGAAAACTAAATTATTTAAAAAAGAAGAAATACTTACTGAACTGAATGAGCAGCTGGATTTTAATGAAAGTGACAAAATCATCAAACCCATCCTTTACTTTTTAGGCTAAAGAACACCTTTCATTCATTATAAGTGAAAATCTCTGATATTTCAACTAATAAATTAGGCACAAGACCTATAGTTAAGCTAGTGATTGAAAAAGTTGTTTAAATCAGGAAATCACTAAGAAATGAACTACTCATGGCCTGAAACATTTTAATTCAAACAGATAAGTGTATGTTAATTCACTGATCTTTTGGTGTAAAGCTTAAGCCTTGTCTTGGCATATCCTATCTGAGTTGGATACCATTTTTCTTGAATAAGTCTTACTCATAATTCATTATCTACAATTTCTATTTTTTTGTAAAATAGAGCAAGAACTTAAAGACACCTATCAAATAATCTGAGTGCAGAATATTTCTAGATATATCAGTTTTTCAAATATTTTTCACTTAAATTGACAGCATCTTTGTGTGTGTGTGGCAAAAACACGAGATCTACTCTCATAACAAATGCTTGAGTGTACAGTACCCTATTGTTAAATATAAGCGCAATGCTGTACATCAGATCTCTAGGACTTTTTCGTCTCTCATGACACTGAAGTTTAATACCTGTAGCGGCTCTTTACTTCCTATTCCCCCCAGCCCCTGGCAACCTCCATTCCACTTTCTGCTTTGATGAGTTTGACTACTTTAGTTACCTCATATAAGTGGAATTATACAGTATTTTTCCTTCAGCGACTGGCTTATTTCCCTTTGCATGATGTCCTCAGGGTTCATCCATGTAGCATGTGACAGAATTTCTTTCTTTTCTGTGGCTGAATAATATTCCATTACATGTATAGACCACATTTTCTCTGTCCATTAATCCCGATGGACAGGTCATTTCCTACTCTCGACTATTGTGAACAATGGTACAATGAACATGAAAATGTGGGCATCTCTTAGATATTCTGATTTTAGTTCTTCTGGATAAATACCTTGAAATGGAATTTCTGGATCACATGATATTTCTATTTTTAATTTTTGAGGAATCTTTATAGTAGCTGCACCATTTTACATTTCCACCAACACTGACAGCATGTTTTTAATAACGACTCACTTTTGTTAGGCCAATCCAAAATATTCAACTTAAATTTTATAGAAACAACTCTATTTTGTTTCACATTACATAGGAATATGTAATACTTGACAGTGTGTAATACCAATAGCCAATTGGAACTAGTATATTCACATTCAGAATAAAAGCATCTGACAATTTGTAAATGCACAATTCAACTAGTAGGAGCAGAGTGTGGGAATTCTGGAGAAGAGCTAGCAGCCTAAATTATTCCTCCTGCCATGAGTATCAGTGAATGAGTTTATAAAGAGAGTGGAAAGGGCTACTGGAATGGAAATGAGTTAAGAGAGCACCTATTCCTTGAAATGAAAAGATTGGATGAGATGGCCTCTGAGATCCCTTCAAGATCAAAATAAGCCTCTGTAGTGGACTAAAGAAATCATAGAACTGTATTAGAAATTCAAAGCTATCATCGGGGTCATATATTTAAAAATCCCTTGAAGGTTTTTATTGAATGTACAGATTTCACACCCTCCCCAGATTTTCTTTGAAAATATAAAGCAATTGGTACAGGTTTTTTTTCTAGCTTATGAGATTGCTCCTCTATTTTAAAGCTGATGTTTCTCAAGTACATCATGAGTAGGGTTAATGGCTAGATCTGGCATCCGGAGATGTAGATTTAAGTGCTAAGTCTGCTTTTGACAGACGAGCAAGAAGAACTTTTTGGAACTCTGTTTCTCTTTTGTAAAATGAGAGGAGCGGATGACAACTATGGCTTTGTCCAATCCTACAACTTTATAATTCTATGATTTTTAAAACTTCCTGTGCTCAAAAATTTTCATGTGTAAAATGTCATTTATTTGTTAGCAGCTACCACCTGATCAGTTCATCACTATTTGCAATTCGACCTTCTAGGCAGTAATCAGCCTGAAGTTTTTTTTACCAAAGTACAACTCTATTCCTTGCAGCTACATACCAGGCTGCCATATCACCTACTGTCCTAGTCACCCAAAGTTCACTCCAGACTGCTCAAGGCTCCACTTCAGTAGTAATTTAAAGCATTTCTCTGTCGTCCTTGTTTGGAAATATCACACTTCAGAACACTATACTCTCATTCATGGAGTGTCCTGCTGTTGTCTTTCTCGTACATGCAGCAGAATTGTGCTTTGATAAGCATCTCTTCAGTCCTGGTGGTCTGGCAGCTTTCAAGGACTTTGTAGTTATTACTCTTTTCTTGGCATTTTATTTTCAGTTGGGATGACAGGTAGCTCAGAAGAAATTATTCCGAAAGGTAATAATGTCAGCAGTAGTCCATATTTTATATAACGTTTTATATACCTGTTGAATATTAGAAAGCACTACCGCTTTCGGTCATTTTTTATGGATTAGTTTTTTCTGCCACATTAAACCTTTTTCTGTCAATTTTACTACATATGTATCTTGTCTTTTAATTCAGTTCTGTTTTTCTTAGTCAATTTCTGTAATACATAAAAGCAAAATTCGCTGGAAGTTTTCAGTTCCACACTTCTGGTGGAGAACCTTGAATTGCCCTTAGGATCCATGCTGGAGATGCTAAAAGAGCTCAGTTGTTTTAAGAGCTATTAAAACTAAACACTAAAATACTGATATCAGAAAGTGACCCAACGTCTGTGTACACTTTAAGGACACACAGTCCTAAGTGACCATTATTATGAGTTCAAATGCTGCTTACAACCTATTGAGTTTGAATAATTAACCCAGGTTTCCAAAGGCATGATCTAATTGATATAAACTCCTGGAACCTAGTAGTATCTAAAGATACACAAAATGTATCATTAAATTCAAAAATGTTTGTGTTAAATAAGACATGTCAGTAAACCCAGTTTTCCTTCTTTACCAATGGAAAATGATGGATCAAGCAATTCAGAGCAATCAATTGAACTTAATATATAGGTGGCTTTTTTTTTAGATCAACTTCTTCACAGTACATATAAGATCCTCTTGACCTTGCCATTTGAATTTTTATGAAATGGGGAACTTCAACCCCTGTTTATAATTTTACATCTGCTCCAGGCTTTAATGCCGATTCTATTACTTTTTGTTGGAAGGATTATGAGTTTATTTTAGTAACCTAGAAGACTCAGAATATGGGTTCCCACTCTCCCAGTAATTGCTCTTCTAAGTTTCTTTTTCTTTCTTTGAAAAATTTTGAGTAATTTTCCTGGAACACCATTAATGTAATTCTTTTAAAAGAAGTCTCCTATCAGACTTGGCTGAATAAATTCATTGCAAAAACTATATCTACGCAAACACAGCAAACAAACATAAAGCATCAGCTTTTGGAATAATTTATAGAGCTTAGGAATATGCATATACCTTTATTGATTGTTGCATGTACATCTGTTTCAATTTGATTTATTGGAAATTACAGGGATTGTCTATCTTTATTTTTCTAAGCAAATTGTGTCCTAACAATCTATCCTGGACATCTAGAATCTAGCAGGTGCAATTATATGGATGATTTATCTCTCCAAAGTGTTTTGGCACATCCAAGTAATACTTTTAACCTAGAAAAAAATTCTAGTCTCTAGGAGAGATTTTTTTTTAAATAAAGCCTTGCTAATACTCACCTCTATTAATATAGGCACTTTAATTTGGTTGATATTGCTACGTTTCCCAAAAGATGGTTCTATTTGAACATGGCACATGAAGAAAGAAATCCTAGTTTAATAATTTGAGATCGTGTTTTTTTTCTAACAGAATTTATTTGCTTTTAGTTTACATTATAACCCATGTATTGTGTTGGTCCTTACAGTTATCTTTTATCAGTTGCATTAACAATCCCTATGCTGAATGTTAGATATCACACGATGTTTTAAGGAAATGTAACTTGAGCAAGTACTGATTTCATCCAGACTCTGAGGCCTCTATGAAGAAGTTAATATTTTTTAAAAGTAAAATGACTTTATAATTTATAATTATTTTCATATAAAATACATTTTATAGTCTCCTGATTAGCTGGCACTTGGTGCTTAACTTTACATTTTAGCTCTGCAGGGTCCTTTTAGACGTTATTATTGCAAAGAAAAATCAAAAATCAAAGTGAATTCTTAGTATTATACTTGAAGCAATAGAGGTGCAATTGCTGAAACAGCAGCCACGCATCGTGCTATAGAACTAACTCACAGCTTGTTGCCCAGACCCTGCTGAGAAGGAAATGTCGGGGAACTGGCAGAGTTTTACTACATCTGCTCCCTGCTGCTAATGAGCTTTAACCTGTTTCATTCTTATTATGCTTACTGTTTAGATATTTTGCTTGCAAAATTAATTCTTTGCTGGGAGAACACATGAAAGAGAATATGATTTGTAAAGTAGGGCTGTTTAAAAATTAAAAGGTATCAGCAAGGGATATTAAAGGCTATAATGAGTGATATGGTTACTTAATATCAATTCAGGGGCAGAAGCTCAGGTGGTAAAGCTGGAGTTGTTTCTCAGTTTCAGTTCTTTCTGTAATGTGGGCTACCACTTCAGGAGGCATAGTCTTTGTTTGGCATTGTGCATCTGTACCAATATACATACATATATTATGTATATATATGTATGTGTATACATATACATACACATATATATGTATATACATACATATATATATATATATATGTAATAGTGATTTCTCTTTGAAAGCTTCCTTGCTCCTCTAAAATGTGCCAAAGTTTTAGTGATATGCAGCCTCCGAAAACAATCAGGTTTCAGCAACAGTTTTTTATTATAGGCAAGAACCAATGAACTCTCTATTCCCAACTATTATAACTTATACCTGAAAACCTAAACAGAAACAACAAAACCTCAAAGAGTAAATAGGCCCCAATATTATTCTTAATGAAATAATAATATTGTCATTTGTATAGCTATAGACTTGCTATTTAAAAAACTTTTATACATTCCTTTGTTCCTCACCTTAACTTTCTCAGACAATCATATAGGTATTGATGTAAAAATGGAAACTTGCAAATGCATTTCATTTATTATAACTGGAAGAAAATTGTCAATGAGCCAGCATAAATCTGTGCACATCTTATTGATGGGAGTAAGATGATCATTCTAAGATTTGTGGAATCATCCTCACCATTCTCATCATTGTCTTTTTTATTATTAAATCCACAAAGCTATACTACTTCTTGAATAGAAGCCAAAGGTATTAACTTTTCAACCAAAATTGTACATTACTTTTAATAATGATATGATTTGAAACATTCTTCAAAGAAAAGCAGATTATTCTACTATAGCATTTCTCAAAATTTTTACTCTTGAAAGTACCAAAAAATTTTTATAGATGTTCGGTTTTGGCCTGCATTATTTTTATCATAATGTTACTCATACATGTAAAACTATAAAACTAGCTATGAACTCTTTACCTAAAACTTTTATTAACTATACAACTTAAACAAATATAAAGGGTAAATAAAAATAAACCTACGAAACCAATACAACTATAATTAAAAGCATCACTTTATTGTGACATATGCTGTAATTAATTTTAGTGATAAATATATACATCTTTATTTAGGACAATCATTTTAACCCTAATACTAATAAAGAAATCATAAAACAAAAATCTCTTATTGTATATTTATTTATATACACTGCTAATGAGCTCCTGCAAATTAATACTTAACAAGTAGGTGATATATCTCTTAACCAAGCAAGTGCTGACTCCTACGGTATGACTTCTTTTCTGGCTATGTAGTTATACTGCGATAGGACATGTAATGATTCATTTCTCCCACTGTTTCTCTCTGTGTGAACCATTGTGAAATCTTCTTCTGAACAGAATGTCATGATATTACTTGGCTTGTACTTGGCACAAGGGCATTACTTATGTATTAAGTCTACCTAAGTTCTTCTCCTGTTAGTGTAAGACAAATTGGTATATTACTCCATTGCAATATAATTTAAATCATAATCTCAATTTATTAAATAGGTTAGGAAACTTCCCTCCAAGGAAATCTACCTTTACAAAGTATAAGGGAAAAATGAAAATTGCGCTGAAGTTTTCAGGAGGTGAAGGAAAAGGATACAATACATACTGCACAGAAAAACTTAATGGAAAATCTCCATTAGACATCTGGGGTCCTTGCAATGCCCCTAAATCCTATTAATATCTAACTGCCTCTATTACTTGTCTATCATTAGTCCTGCTGCACAGAGCTGGTTCTGTCCTTAGCTCCAGCCCGTCTTCTCTCAGCATTCTCACATGGATCTCTCTACTCAGTAAATGAAGGACCCATCTTAGCATCCTCTATCTTTACAAGCCAGCAGGGGATTGCAAGAAACATGCATTTTTTTTCCTTATAATAGATCATTTTTTTCTGTCTCATTCAAGTATGTACACATTAATATGTGTGTATATACATATATACATATGCATGTTATATATGCATTTTTAAAAACTGTACCTGCAAGTTTTTGAACTGCTTTTTTCCCCACATAATATATTTTATTTTCCTACAATTAAATTTTTTTGAAAACATGGTTTTCACAGTCATATAATATCTTATGATATAATATATATTTACGTATTTAACTAGTACTTTATCGTTAAATATTTTGGTTGTTAACAATTTCTGCTATTATACCTAACACTGTGATAAACATCCTATATATCTCCAATTATTTTCTTTGTGAACATCTCTATTTTCTTAAAATAAATTTCTAAACTTGGAATTTCAGGGTCTAATTGAATGAGCATTTAGAAATTTGATATAAATTACCCTCCAGAAAAGTATTAGCATAAAACATTTAGTGAGCACTTGTTGAGTACCAGGCACCATACTAGCTGCTGAGGATTCAAAAATAGGTACGATGATGTCTCTGTTCTTGAAGAGCTGGTAGGCCCCTGCTACTTTCTCTTAAAAGTCTATTTAAATTTACACTCGATATGGTTGAGAAACTGCTGGCTCTGACCCTAAAGTTATTGTTTAAATATACATATACACTGCATATATATACACATATGTCACAAAAAAAAATCTTTCTAATTTTAGAAGCCAGCTAAAAACTTTCATGTACAATATTTGCCAGCATATAAAACTGCAGGTGTATAAAGGAGTTTTTATTTTACCTCCAAAATTATGTTTTTTTAAAGAAAAAAGTAATTACTTGATATTTATAGATAGAAAGTTATTTTAATTTGGTCTTGAAGAGGAAACTGCTGTTTTGTTCGTATAAATGTTATGTATCGAAACTAGCATTTTAAAACTTGGTTACAAATGAACATCTGCTAAACCTACGACTTTGAAGTTTCAGCAGAAATATACTTAACACTTCTTTTCTCTTTAAGTCTGGCCACAGTAAACATTTATGAGCCATTTTCGGGATTACTAGAATGCAAGGGATATGAGGAGGCGTGAGCAGGAATGTGTCAACCTGCGAAAGGTTGAATGACAGTGATTTCCAAGATTAGTAGAAAAGTAAAGGAAATTGGCAAATACAAATATATTTAACCCTATGAATAGAACTTTAAGCCAGAAAATCCCCATTGCTGAAATTTTTAGGCAGAATCATGTATTATGTGTGTCTTACAAATGCAGAGGGACAGTAGTCACTTCAACATTTTCACATGTCACCTGAAAAATGGTATGGTCTGAATTTGCAATTAAGATGTTAAATAATCTAAATGACAATAGACTGTTTTTTTTTTTTTTTTAAACCACCTATTGCTAGCACATGGTCTTCCAAGGTGATCTCCCATCCAATTACTAACCAGGCCTGGCCCGGCTTAGCTTCCAAAATCAGACATTGGGCTTGATCAGGGTGGCAAAGCCATAGGCCATGGACTGTGGCTCCACTGGGTTGTGGACCCAGGACTTTCTACATGTAAAGCAGATGTGCTAACCGCTACACTATGGAACCATATCTGATAATAGACTTTTTAAAAAATCTTAAAATTATTAAACGAAAGTATGATAAATAACTCTGAAAGGCTAGGAAAGAAGATGGACAATGGCAAAGGTAGGCCTCACTAGGCATTCAGAAATTTAGAGTAACCGATTTAACAACCTCAGACAAAGAAGAACATGTCTGAAAGTTTGTCTCAAACTAAGAGAGTTTCTCTGAGACTTATTTTCTAAACAGTACCCTAGCACCTTGGGCCAGCAAAATGGCCTTTAAGCTTGAATGAACAAGGTATTTCTTTTCCTCTAGTGCAAAGCTTCAGTATTTCATCTTTTCAAATTCTTTTACTGCACTCAGTGAGGAATTATATTGACAAGGGTAGAATTTATCTCCAAGAGGAGAATGCTATGCTTCTGTTAAGTGCTAATATAACATTTATGTGTTGGTACCTTAATAACAGCCCCAGCTTACCTAATGAAAGTTGAAAGCAAACAGTACTCTCTGAGATTTTATTATGACTGAAGTGACTGCAATTTGAGGCAAATTATCCCTATTTTTGTTCCCATATCAAAAACAGAGATGCTAAAGCAATTGCTACATGTTTGGTATGGAATTAGGTTCCACTCTCATTAATCTACAAGGAAGAGCCTTTTTTCATGTAAACAGCTCACGAGGGTCAGAGAGAAGAGCTGTTTCTGTGAAAAATGCTTGTCAATAACTTTGTGAGTGAATTTTGAAATAAAGTGCCTGTAACCTGTCATTATTCCTTCCTCTCAAAGTCGAGAGTGAGTGGATGAAAATTGAGCATGTGAATTGAAAGCAGGGTGAGTGTTATGGCCTTATCGACTTCAGGTAAAATGACTGTTTTAACTTGTTATTATTTTTCCATTCAGAGGTCAGAGAGTGTACAGTATTACCAGCATAGACTGCAGTGTAAGCAAATTGGTATACAAAAAGGCTATTACCCATACTCACAAAGCAGAAGAAAGTACAAGTCACTAATACCAAGTGGACTCGCGAACTCTACAAAACTGAAGCAACCAATAGTGCTTTAAAAAGGAATAGCATAAATATGTAAGTGTAAATTACCTCCCAGGCAGAAAATATAAACCTGTTTAAATAAAGGTGCATATGTTTAGAAGGCAAGTAAAAAATATACATTTTAGTGACCATTTTTTAAAACCACCTATTAATTTTTAATTTTACTTGTTTTTGCAAAGAAATTATAGAACCTGAATACTGAATGTTAGACACCCCAACTCTAAATGTCAGCTTAAAATTTTTTCCTGCCTAAGATCATCTTAGAAGTAATTAGCTGCTAAATTTTCAAGTTCATCTGATGTATTTGTATCAAAAGCAAAACATTGTTGTGGTCCTTCATTTCCCTAGAGAAAAAGAAAATCGGAAGCTTCGAAACATCAAAAACCCTTTCCTAGTTTTCCAGATTTTTATTTCTTATTCTGAAGAAGATCTTAAGAATCTAGTGTGGCTATTTTAGGTTTTCAAGATAAACTTTTTTTCTCCAAGTAATGTCAGGCTCATGGTAAGTATACATTTAATACTGTTGTTCAAACACTTTTATTTTTCTGTTTTAGGAACAATCTAATGTTTTTGTCTTTGACACTAATTTTTTTCATTATAGACTCTGTTGGTCAGAAAATGAGCAGATTGGCCTAGAAATTAAAAGAGATTATAGGATTCAATGATTGAAAGCAAGTTTAGGGGGATAGAGGGTTACGTATACCCTTAAAGACATGTTCATATGTGTATTCGTCAAATTCCCACATAATGGAAAATGCTTGGGTTCTATTACTTCTAAACAAGTTTTCTCTGGCTTCAAAATAATTATAATGACCTATGACAAAAGAAATATGTTGGTATTTCTTTGCTTCACATTTGCTCAGTTTATTCATTTTTTTTTTAAACAAATATTTACTGGTTGGACACTGTGTCAATCATGAAAATATAATAACTTCAGGAGAGTCCTTGCTTTCATCTAGTGAAAAAAGTCAGGAAAATGGTGAGTTGCCGTGATAACTGTAGAAGAATGCAAGCTCTGTGGAGGCAAGGATTTTTATATGTTTCTGTTCAGTGACAGATCCTAATCACCTAAACCGGTACCTGGCATGTAGCAGACACCTGACATTTATTTATTGAAAGCCAAATAGATGTGATTGGGGCTTGCATGGTACATTTAATATATTATGAGATAGTCAGGGAAGATTTTCTGAGTGAAAAATATATCTAACCTCCAGAAATATTGACATGATCGAGCCAAGCAAAGTTGGAGCAGAGTCTTCTGTATCAAGGGGACAAAGGATTCCATAACTGAGGTTAGAGAGAGCAGAGAGTGATGTGTTGCTCTTAATTCTACACGACTCCAGCAATGAGTGAGGGATGGAACATGCAGAGTTGGTTGAAATAGAGGCCAGACCAGAAAGGCTTTGTAAGCCATGCTAAGAAATTTGAATGTTTGATCAAAAGCTATTGAATGATATTAAGCATGCAGAGGCTTAAAAAAAAGGCAAATGTATCTTAGAAAAAGATTACTCTGACTGAAATGGTGCAAATGGATAGAAGATAATTGGAATTACAGAGATGATTAGGAGATTTCACAGAAATCCAAGTAACATATAAATGGCAGAGGATTAACTTAAGGCAAAAATAAATGGGATAGAAAGAAATAGGCATATTTTAAGTGATTTAAGGAGTTAGAAATGATAAGACTTGGTGGCTTTTTAGGATCAGGTGGAGAGAATTCTCAAAGAAAGACATAAGAGACAAGGATCAGACTCAATTCTCCAGCCTTGGGCTACTGAATGGATAGATGACATTTCCCAAGGTGAGGAAGATGTGTTTGGTAGGGAAAGTGGCAAGTTTATTTTTGGATATGCTGAGTTGTTTAAAGCATCGTGTTTTTATAGCCTAGTTTTCTGTACCGTTCTCCTCTTTCCTGTACTCCCAGACTAGATTTGCAAAAACCTATTATGAATGAATGAAACAAATCTAAGTACCTATTGTAATAGTTATGAGCATACTTTTCTTACATACAACACAAATTATATTTTCCAATGTAAAAATATATTTTCTCATAAATGTCTTTATGAAATGCAAAAGTAGACAAACTGTTCCTGAATTATACTGAATTGCGACTAGTCAGTGAAAAGCATAACACTACAAACTAAGTCACCACAAATGATGCACTGTACTCTTTAAGAGTTAATTATGAGTGTATCTCGACAGGTAAATACACTTTGATGTTTTTGCATTTACAATTGTATGACCTGCAGGGACTAGAATAAAAAGTTGAATTGAATGTATATGCCACATGTGTTTTTTAAATATAATATATTCTTAATCTTTTATCTCTCTTGGTTCTACCAAAGACATTAAAATAAAGATACAAAAACTATTTAAAATGTAAGCATACATATTAGGACTCCTAGTTTCTATTGGTAATTTTGAACAATTATTAATTAATTAACACCTAGGAAACTGAAATACTTTATATGTCACCTTTGTTTCAACCTATTTTCATTTACTATTTGATTATTTAATTTACAAAGTGTTTACTTAAGTATATATGTAAACCTAATAAGGTTTCTGAACTATACCAGATCCATCCTGACACTCACATCCTGATAGTTTTCTTTTATTTCTAAGAAGAACATGCCAATGACAGATATTATCCTGGTGGTTGTAGTAGTTCCCTATCTTCCCAGAGATGCTGCAATTGAGTGGCAAGTCATTGCAGTGACAGATAAACCATTTAGAAGGAAGCATTTTGCTTTGAAAAAGATATCTAAGGGTTTTCCTGTTGAATGTAAAGCTGTGGCATCCAGTTCTGCTTCCAGTGCATCTATCTCCATTTCTTTAAGGTGGACGTCACATTCTCTTTCCTCACCTGATTTAAACAGGACTCTAGAAGACCTGATGACTGAACTTGTATAAGCGAGGAATATACTTCCCGAAGGCAACCAAGCGACACCATTGTGTTTTAGAATATTCTATTTTAAAAAGACAGCATTAACGCCGAAGTTCTGCAAGCAGGTTAAGGGAACTATTAGAAAAGTGAAAGGAAAGTACAGACTGTGGAATCACATTATATATGCTTGTCAAAGTGAGAGAAATAGAGAGAGAGAGAATAATGTAAGTAACAGAGGAGACTTTTGCCCCCAGTCCAGTCAATGAGAGTGAATGTGAGACGGGAGATGTGAATCCACTATGCCCTCTGTTGATCTCAGTTCTCTCATGCTTTTTGTGTGAACCTCTCACTATCCTGCAGGTGATTCCAGTGTTTAAAGAAATGTATTCTTCCTACTACATAACCCTCTTTCTTTTATTCCAAACCATGCAGTATTCATTATACATTTTACATACATTTTTGTGAATAGATTTGTATTCACACATTAATATTATACTTTAGTGGTAACTTACAGGATTTAGACTAGCCCAATGTAAATCTGATTCCATGCATGGTACACACACAGAAATGAAAGCCAAAATCTCATCCCCAAAACCAGCTCTGACTCAATGGGAGCGCCACTATTCATGTTCCAAAAGTGTTTTATGAAAAGGTTTTGACCCATCCTTCTAAAAGACAGAAACATGCCGATGTGCACTTGGCATATTTCACTGTGTGGCTGGCTACCAAAGCAAGAGTTCTAAACCAAAAGGCACATTTCATTTCATCAAGATTGTTATGCTCAAAGAGTCAGGACTTTTAGCCTACCAACTGGTTAATTTCCAATTTAAATACAATGGGAAGTTCTTACTCTTCCCAGGCCAATGAAAGTTTTGATTTTCACTGGACCAGCTTCATGACTGATTGAATTTGATTCAGAACAATAAGTCCCAATTTGATGTACTTTTCCTTTATCAAATTAGCCTAAATTGCATGCAAAGCCCCTCTGTGGGTTTTAAAATGCAGTAGTACCCCAGGCCTTGCTATAAGTATATATGAATTCAATATTTATAAATTGAATTGTACTTTGAACATTTTCTGGAAGTTAGTTTTTAAAATGCATTATTTCCTATATCAGATGTTTCTAAAGTGAAGTGAATAACTACCTGCTCATTTATCTTTTTTTAAAATACAGATTTCAAGATAATGAATCTGTCGAACACAAGAACCTTTCTGAAGCTAAATTTTCTTTAGCTTTTTGGTGATTGTTTCTTTGCAGACTAAACAGAATGATAACAGTTATGTCACACTGTCCCTGTGGTGTTATTATCTTTATATTAGGCGAAAGACAGCAAGTCACAAGTGGTTCTGGTCACCATCCCTTGATCAGTCACTTGGCTCCTTAGTGGAAAGTTAGGTGTAGAATCCTCATTATCTGAGTTCTGGTTCAGCATCCTTTGCACTGCCCCACCGTCTGCTGCAAGAAGAAAGGGAAAATAGGTGTATGGAAAAATAGAGAAGTAGCTACTTCCCTATGTCATTAGAGATCCTATCAAGGGCTTTGAAATTGGCTTGTAAAGGGAAAAACAGAGACTATACTAATAAACTCAGTGCCTAATGAGCATAACTAAGTCTTTTTGCAGCCTTGGGATTTTCCATAGTTTAATCCTTTTTGAAATAAAATGCACTGTAATGGCCCTAACATTTCACCCTGGGACAACTTTAGTTTTGGGGAAATACTTAGTACATATGTCTTGATAGAAATATATATTACTTTGTACCTGTATAGTTGCATTTAAGGGCAGAATCTCTACATTCACATTATTTAATATAAATATAAAATATTGATCTGTATTAATTGAATAATATAAAAGACGGTGCTCTAAGATTCCAGTATCCTAGTTTTTCCTACTTATTCTGAAGCTGTATGAGAGGGAAATTCAACTTTACATCCTTCAATATATTCAAAACATAAAATAAAGAAAGCAATGAAAATGTAGCGAAGAACACACTCCTCTTATTCGGGAAGCAGGGAATAAACACAGAGCTTGACAGAATCTGGTTGTTGTTCTGTGAGGACTAGTTTTAGAGAGAACAGAAATCAACTTGGTTAAATGTTACCACTTCCATTTTGCAGCATGCCTGCTTGAATGCTGACATTCCACAATCTCATAATATTCTTTGAATAAATTATACTCATTTTGTTTGAAAAAGAAATTTAACATATATTTAAATAGCGTGGTTTTGTCGAGGAGAAGAACTGTGCTGAGCTGTGCGTTATACTAATGGCATTGGGTGCGGAATGAGTCATCATGGTTTTTATTTATTCATTCATCCTTAGATCCTTTTAAAAGTCTCCAAGGCCCTAATGACCATCATCATTATCATCAGTAAAAACTGCTTTCTGGTGAAAAGGCACTAGGCCTTTTAGAGGCAGCATTAAATTATCAGTAAAGAGGACTTGAAATATACTACATGCATGGTCCTGTACACAATATACTGAAAGTTCACATAGCGCCAGTCAGACAATCTTCTTTTTAAGGTTTGTGATTAAAATGTTCTCTTCCCCTTTACAAAGCAATATCATTTAGCTCAGGAGAAAATTCAGGCCAGTTCCTATGTATGCTCCGATGTTAAATATTGAAAGTCCAAGGTATCAGTCATAAAAAGGTTCTTACTTATAAATGAAATTTTAAGAATTATCAATATCTAAACTTTACTTCAAGCATTCCCTTTACCTACTGCAGTTCCTTGCATATATTAAATAAACACTGTCCAATGACTGGGTGACAAAAAATCAGTGACAGTGTTTTGAACTAAACCTCATTAAGTCCCTTCTGTCTCAGAGGTATTTTAAATATTCCATTGTCATTCATCACGCACAATGAATCTTTACATCTCTGTGTAATTTCCAGCAACAGGATTAGAACTAGATTTGTAGGACCCAATTCCATGTGAGGCTGAAATTAGTGTGGAGTCTGAAATTATGGGGAGTTCAGTACTTGGGATCAATCCGGAGGGTCTTACTCTTGGCAGCCGCTGTTTCCTTCCCTTACCCACAATTCCATTACAATTCGGGTAGCTGATGCAGTTCAGTAAGTATTCAGGAGGAGAGCAAACTACAGATGACTTCTTTCTGTTGTGGAGACATTGTAGGTTAGTGTAAAGTGTTCTGAATTTGTAATAATGCTCTTAAGATGGTTCTCTGCTATAAATGATCCATTCTGATTTTGAAACAGACGGTCAGGTATGTGAACTTTCTGCTTTGTAAAAACAAAAACAAAACAGATATAAAATCCCACCGTGGAGCAAAAGGAATACCATATAATATAAAATGTAACTTTTACTACAGGGTATTATTGGTTGAGAAGTTTTTAATCTCTATTAATGTGGTTCTTTTTTATGTCAAAAGTATTTTTATCAAGAGTGACAGATATCTTTTTTGAGAACAACTGGAAACTTCTTCAAAGCCTCAATGTTCTTTTCTGTAAAAATGGAAAAAGACTAGCCTTATCCGCATTTAGGGTGCCAGTGGTGATCAATGAGATATATACGTGTGTATTTGTCCAACGTTAAGTGTTGTACTAACGCAAGTTGTTGGCTTTTGCAAATTTGCCGCTATTCTTTCGAGATTCCTAGTGGCTTTAAAAAGGGTACCACTGAGATTTCACTCTCTATCACATTCGTTAATAAATAGGCTTTTGTTTGCTCCCAAATTTAAAAGCACAGTTTAAAGGTATGTCTAATTTTATTGTTGATCTTTATAAATAGATTTCCTCAATTCAGACATATACTGAAGTAGAGATCATTGAAGAGAATTCACTTCCATGGACACTCTTAATTCATCTGGCTCTTTAGTACTCCTAAAAAAACGGAAAATATTTCCTACCTTGATCAGAACTTTTCCTTCTATTTCCTTTTGCAAACGCTTATTTCCTTTTAGCTCCTCTTTCCCACTGGTTGAGGGTGACAGGATTTTCAACCTCCAGCATGCCAGGCCTCTCTTACCAGAGCAGACTGACCCATTCCTCACCCCAGGTAGCAGACTTGTGATGGATGGTGTCCCCTTGGGAAAAAGAGCTCTGCAATTTGATGTTTTTCAATATTCTTTTTGTTGTGTTTTAGCATCAGAACCTATGCATTCTTCATTTTTAAAGAAATTTGAGTAAAGTATAGAGAGGGTGTCTTTTTGTATCCTTTGTTTTCACTGTAGCGTTGTTATCATCTGTTTTTGTTTTTGTTTTGCTTTGTATTGTTTTATCTTGTCGTCTTTGGTTGGTTGGTTGTTTTAGTGCCAAAATTCAGGAATGAACCATTAGCATCTTTTTAACTCTGAAATGTTAATGGTAGCCTAAGTGCTATGTTATGTTTCTGAGATTAATTGTTTTGAGCTAGAAAAATTGTTCTTAATTATTGGTTTCAAAAATGAAATAATGTTCTGCATTGTCATCAATTTTAGCAAGTATATTAAGAAATCCAGTATATATAAGTTCTCTTAATGATATTCTGATAGTAATTTGATTGCTTTTGTTACTATAAGACCCAAAATTATTTGAGATGAGATGTATAATAGTTCAACTTTGTAGACATAGAATTTTACTGACCTCTGGGAGTTTCTAGACAATTCAAAACTTTGTAAATCTTGTGTACTTTATAGACTTTGCAAGTGAAGTCGAAGCTCTGAAATTTAGGTTGTTCAGAATTATAGACTAAGATTAGCTGGCCAAGTCTTCTAATTACTGATCACAGTGACTTAACTAAATATGCTCAAGCTAATTAAAGGTTTCAGCAATGTTTGCAGTTAAAATAACTTCTGGGCTCAGCATTTGCTCTATTTCACCATACTAGGAGCAAAAGATTCTAATCCTCAAAACAGATTAAGTTGAGTGCTGGCAAATTCAATTTCATACAGAATTTACAGGATATTTATATAGAACTGAAATTAATTATGTAGAACAATTTGAGTTTCGATACTTATAGTTATGAAACTTGGAACTAGAAAAAACAGAGAGCCTTTATTGCTATTGATGTATGCGAAGAGTTCTCCATCAATTCTCCCCTCCTTGAAAATTTTTGTATGGTTTTTAAAAAATTTTTCTCTTCAAAATTAATTTTAATTTCCTTTAAGTTAATCGAAAGTGTTTTCTGCCAGAGTGAACCATATAATAAGATAAATTATTGTTTCAACTGCACAAAACTTAGAATTCAATACAAATATTTAGTGGGATACAAAGATTAATAAGACAAAATTCCTGCTTACTTGCAATAAAAGTCTTAGAATAAAAAAGGGGTATGTAACAAAGGTGTTAGACTGAGGGCTTAATTCAGTTTGTATGGCTATTGTATTTGGGTGACCCTAATAGGTGAGTCCTAAATATTAATCTCACAGAAGGCCTACAGAACATTTCTTTATTACCCACCATTTTACCCACAGCTGAAATACGCATCACTTAAGAGAAAATGTTATATATGTCAACTTACTAAAGAGGTAAGCTTGAGGGGAAGGGGTAGACTTATTCCATTATAAAAGAGGGGGCACCCAGTTCTTTTCTAAAATATTCATTCTTAAAGTCATTTAAATTGCAAATGCCTGTAGTGACATTAACAGAATCAATTTTGCAAAAATTCAGTACAGTTTTCCAAAGCTGACAGCCTATAAGACCAAAGCCTAAAATGGTGATGATTATAGAGTGAATATTTCATAATGAGAGGATATCTTTCAAAAGCTGACATATTAGGTTAGCATTATTAGCTGTTAAACTGATAATATACCTGATTACCTCAGTCTAGGAAAAAGGATGGTTGTAAGGCACAGGGTGACATGGCATGTGACCCTTCTAAAATTTGGCTTTTCTCTCCACCCACAAAAATACTACATTATAATTGAAAACAGAATATGGGCAATGAATCGTTTTTATACCAAACTGTTAATTTAAAATGAATACGTTTAAAAGAAAAAACTGGGAAACAGTTGCTGACTGCATAGAGGAGGAAATCTCACTGCTGATTCTTACAGTTTTTTGTTAAGAAAGCAACGATTTTGCCAAGCTTCATAGTTCAGGCATCAGAACTCCACTGCTGTTCCAAAAAGTAAAAATAAATAATAACTAGTTAAATTAGTGTTTGGGGAAATGGATTAGATTGTAATGTATGCATGCAATTAAGCAACACTGACTTGATTCACTGTGATGTCTAAAATGGCATTTTAAAAAATGAAAGTAGCTAAATTTGGCCCTGATAAAATATATAGCAGCAATGGGTTAGGAATTTTGCAGTTTTGCCCAAAGAGTCCAATCAAACAACCCATATATTAGGTGGCTGTTAACATGCTGGCAGCTGAATTTTTTATATCAGTTTCCAAGGTTGCACAGTAATTACATTTACTGTGAGTCATTTTTGCAGCATATTTTATAAAACTTTTACAGGTTTGCTGGGAAGGGATTATTCAAAGTCACCTTTTATAGATTCTGCCATGAATATTAGACAGTTCTTTGAAAATGTTAGTGTTTACCACTTGCATTGCTTCTGGTTTAAGAGTAGTTGGCATTTGAGGGTTTAGTATAGTATATGAGTGGAGCTTCCTTTTCTGTGTAGACCTTCTGTTCCCTAGCATTGCTAGTTTATGTTCCCACTGAGCTCATGCCAGAACAAAATAAATCCAGTTGCCTTTTGCTGCTCAAGGCCAACCCAGCAACCACAGAAAAAAATTAGTTGTTTTGAACATTTGTCCTAGTGTGTCATTGGAGGGTGGTGATGTGCAGTTTCATGACCTGTACAGTCCACAAAGGGTTTGCTTATTTGAATGACTGACTAATTTAAATTTAATATTTCAGTCCTTGCTCTTTGTTCTTATTCCTAATTATATCCAGTCAGTACCCACAGACGTTTTTAAGACTGTGATTGGATAAAACACTTAGCAAAACTTTTAGATCCACTGCTCACTAAATCAACTGTGCTTTAGTTTATTCTAGTTAAATTAGTACATTTTCACACCTGAGTAAAAAGTCCTGATTGTTTCTTCAAGTTAATGTTTTAAACATATATTACTGATTTATCTCAGGAATGGTATTATATTCATTTTAGAATGCACAAGCCAGGTAATGAATATGATGTTACATTTTGAGGATGAGGCA
>CM053509.1:59514436-59542676 GCA_028627145.1 Eidolon dupreanum
GAAATGAAGATGATATAAAATATATAGACACAGAAGCCTTTTGAAGGTTTTGCTGAAAGGGAGCGCAAAGAAATGGGGCAATTGTTAGAGGAGATGTGGTGCCTAGAAAGAATTTTGTTCTGTTTTGTTTTGTCTTTTACCTCAAGCAACAATTATTTATTCTTTCTCCTCTATCTGTGGTACTGGGTGGAGTTTGGCAGGTCTAGTCTGGGCTTAGCTTGGCTTGGATCCAAGTTGCAGGTTGCAGCCACACCTGTTTCATGTGTTTCTCATCTTCCCTTGATCAGCAAGCTCTCTGGGCATGTTCTTCTCATTCAGTCACAGAAAGGCAAGGAGGCAAGTCTCACTATGTAAGCACATTTCAAGCTCCTGCTCATGTCATGTCTGATAACATCTCATTGGTTAAAGCAAGTGAGAAGTATTTTTTAATGGGAGATATTACAACCCATATTTATGCTCACTGGGAATGGTCTGGTAGAAAAGTAGAAACTCGAGATATAAGAGAAAGGTAGGATAATTATAGGAGTGAAGTCCTGGAATGGTCCAGAGAGAATGAGATTTCTGTACAAATGGAGGAGTTGGCCTCACATAGGAGCATGGCTCTCAGCCTAAAGGAAAAGAAGGCAGAGCAGGTGGAAGCAAATTCTCTTCTTATTTCTCAATTTTGAATTGAAATAAGAAGCAAAACCATTAGCTAAGAGTGAAGAGAAGAGAAAAATGTTAGAAGTTAAAGGAAAAAAGGAAAGTGTGGTGTAAAACTGTTAGCTTAGAAAATAGAAGAATTAATTGACTAAATGTGGTAGGATTGTTGAAGGTCCATTTAGGATCAGTGAATATAAATCTAACATGAGACCATGAATATTTCTCTATTTAAAATGAAGTCAGCCTGTGATTTTTCCTAGCCACCTTTGCTATTTGGTACAGGCAGAGAGTAGGTGGAGAGTTGGGTTTTAAGAGGATTAAGGTTTTACTAGGTGAGTGAGATAGAAGAAAAAAAGATTTTTAGAAAACTGTTTCAAGTTGTCTCTTGTTAAAACCAATTTTCCTAGCTAAATCCCTTTGTGTATGCTGGTATGTAGGCGTTTAATTTTTTCTTAGTCATGCCATAACTAAAAAACCCAAAAACTGAAAAATAGCTTTCCAAATGTATTATAATTTCTTCTATCTCTCGCTTACTTAATTGAAGTTGAGGACTCTATTTTTTTAGCCTTTTTACAAGGGTTTTGTTTTTATTTTTGTTTTTATTTACATAATACATAATAGCATAAGTTGTAGAGAAATAATTATGGACATCATTAACTGGTATTTTGAGTTTCAAAACAACTTGTTATAAGAATATTTAGAAAATATGCTATTCAAACAAGGAGGTTTATTTCAAATAATTCAGATTATATTTAGTGAATGCATAAAGCTCCATAATTCCATGAAAACCATCAGTTAATTTAGTTTTATTGAGAGCTATGATGAAGGTAGCAATTCAAATACTGATCAAGCAAATTCATGGAAAAAAAAAAAGCCTATATAAGTTCAATAGAGATATAAAAAAAACAGAGATTTTACTACATTTGAAACATAGCCTTTTGATCTCACCTCTTTTTTCTCCCTCATTTCTGCTCCCTTGTTTCCTCTCAAGAGGGGCCAGGATGTAAACTGGGAGCATACAAATAAAGCTTTGGGCACTATAGAAACACAAAAGACAAGAAAATGTCATAATTAGAGTGTAGGCAATGTCAAATATCCTCTTCCCTTCCTGCCTGGTTGGAATATGGTAATATTTAAGTATTGCCTAAGACTTAAAGTCAAAGTTTTTGTTTGTTTGTTTGTTTTTAATAGGAAAAGAGATTATAAATCTAGAAAGACTTGATCATGGTTTTTATACTGGGCCGATGTGGGGCCCTGCTTTATAGGTGCCTTCTGACTTCTTCATGCTATACAGCTCTATGTCCAGGCCTAAAATTCAGGAAACAGGCTTTCTCTAGGCTTTTAATAAGAAGAATGAAGAAGACTTTTTAATTCCTCTCCTCATTGTCTAACTAGTTCACAAAAGCAGCAATGACAACTAAGATTCAAGATGGAGAACTTATTAAAATTAAAAAGTAGCCATTTAATAGAAGCATATATTCTGTATGTTTCTCATTATTCACTTAATTACGCATACATAGGAGCCTAGGACCAAGAATGAGCCTCTACACTAAACATAGTGGACAAGATTGAAAGAAGAGCCAGAAAATAAAGGAAAGGAATACTAAAACATAGATTCTAAAACCCTCCGTTTCAGTAGCCTCATGGAAACTTGTCTGCTTATTTATTATCAGTGGTTCTTAACTTTTGGAGGGTAGGGTTGGTTATGGATTCCTTTCAGAATTTAATGAAGGCTATATGGTCCTTCTACCCCTCCATACGTACACATCCCCCAATTTTAAATATATATATTTATATTTAATATATATAAAATTTAATATATTTAATAGATAAAATTTCTAAAACAGTGTCAAAATTTCATGAACTCAAGATAAATGTGATCTTATGTGATCTTAAAAATGCAAGCAGCTGATAAGTTATTTATGATGTGAAGATTTGAATTTGATGTGGGGGTGTAATAATGTCTTGGATTTGTGCTTTTTGTGAATTATTTTGATTTTCTTTATTAATTTGAAAGGTTTATATGCTGAAACAAAAAAAAATTAGAACAACCATGAAAAGTTTATAGCTTGGTAAAAGAATACCATCAAAAACATTCCTAGATACTGATATTTTTTAAGGCCTAACAGTCTGTATTCATCCTTCTTAGCCTCAGTCCCATCTCCTGTTATAGAAACTGCTTTTCTGAAGCAGATTGTATAATGATTCAGGGTAAACATGATTCGATCTAAAATCAAAATTTAGCGGTGCCTGTCAAATACTTCAAAACATAATGTTTTTGAAATGTACAAAATATAGTAAAATATAGTTTCTCCAGTGAAATATACCAATTCAGGTTCTGTAAACTGGGTATAATTTCTAAACTGTGATCCTCAGAAAATTCTAACTCTGTGATGGACATCTCTCTTATAAATGTTCAGGTAACACCTATTTTCAACAAACTAAGAGCACCTATAAACTGTATTTCTCTATTTGTGGCCCACCAGGACTTTCCTGTTCATTAGACTTCAAATAGCAATAGGATTGTGGAGGCAAAAGGTAAAGAGAATAATTAGAACAAGACAGATAATCCATGTCTCTAAATCGAAAGAAAGATAAAAATGGTCTTTCTCAAACAGCTTGAATGAATTTTCATTCCCTACTCTTTATGTCCACCTTTCAATCCACTCAAATAAGTGTGCCCCATTCCATTCTACATCACCTACCTCCATCCACACACAGACACAGGTTGGAAGTTTAGTAGTGATGTTTTAACTTTAAACTACAAAAGAAGATATCATTATAACTCTTTTCTCACATATCATACTACTTCAAATAAGAGGTTTTGAATGTTAACATTCCAGATGTTTAAAAGAGAAAAAATTTAGTTTGTGCTTTTAAATGTTTCTTATCCTCTAAAATAGCTTCCCAAACCTATTCCATTTGGCCATTGTTATGTTCTGCTTCCTTTTGTACAACTTAGTACAAAAACGAATATAAACATAAGCCCTACAAAATCAATTTTTGTGTTTTTTTAATTGCAAAAAGAAATCTTGATATAGACCATGTATTATATTCAATATAAGAAAAAAATATGGTTGTCTTAAATCTGGGCTCAGTTTCTGTAACAGAATCCAAGAATCATTAAGCATTTAAGATTTCCTTAATTTCTCAAATATGAATCTCATCAAAGGTGAAAGAAGAGGTAGTCCTTTAGGAGTTATCTGTAAGGGGACTTTGGTTCTGACACCAAATTTGCTCCTTAACTCTAAAAAAAACAGGTGTGACTCTGTAATATAATAACTTTCAAGACAACTTTTATTTAAGATATTTTAAACTATGTCCAGAAAATATAAACATTCAAAAATTGGTGCAGGTCTAATTTATTTTCAGCAAAACAAATATGATGTGATTCAAAGTAATAACATCTCATAAAATAGTGCCTTTCTCATGGAAGAACACATGATTCAAACAAGACTGAACTTCATCTGTGGTTACTTTTCTCATGAATGTGACTTAGTCTCCCTCAAGCTCGGTGTCACTTTTACATGCGCATTCAAATATGATAAATGTCATCTCAGCATGTGTTTCACATAAGGACGGCCAAGCCCTTGGCTAACACAATGCAAGACCTGGAGCTGCGTTGTCTCCTTTTGCCCTTTACCCTTTACCCTGGGGATTCATGTACCAAGATAGTGCAATGTGGTAGCAAGAGCAGTGGGCCTGGAGTTGAAAGACCTAGTCCCAGCTCTGGCACTTTCTAACCATATGAAAGTGAGTGAAACCTTTAATCTCTCAGAATTTCAATACGCCTCTCTATAAAACAGAGGGCAATTACGCCTGTTTGCCTCATAGAGTTGTTATGAGAATCAAATGAGATAATGTGAGTGAACATGCTTCAAAAACCACACTACACAAACACACAAGGTAAAAGAAAATCTGGATTCAAATTTTATAGTTCTCTGGCTCTTATTTGAATTTATGAGGAGTTTCATAAATCCAGTCCTTTTTTATGGTTAACTCTAATACTTTATAATGATGCAAAAAAAGGATGGGAATGTGCACTATAATCATGCAGAAGAAGATCTGGTACTTTTTCTTTTCCATATCAATTAACCTCTGCTAAAGGTCATACACAGGCCACAGCTAAAGGTCCATTTTCCTTTTTGATCCCATCATGCCTTAAAATATAAAGGGACTAAGTAGCCAGTGGTAGAACGTTCAGTTTTCTGAATTACTCTCAGGAAAAAAAAAAAAATGAACATTTTTTTTATAAGGCTGACTAATCCACATTTTTCCAAAATGAATAGATTTTTTTCTGCTGTCTTCTTTGCCTCTTTGTCTCAATCAAACTCATGAGTGTCTGATTATAATTATCAATGGTCTGTGATATTTCTGCATGATATCTTACAACAGTGTAGGGCCAATGTGTCTCCAGGGCCTCATAGGTTTGACAATGTTAAGGCTACTGTAAGTAAAAGGAAGTTACTACTATAATAATCCCAATTTTATAACAGTTCAAGCAATTTGTCTTATTGGTGTTGCTTTTAGTCATAATCAAAATGTAAAAGTACAGCACTTTTTAAAAGGTATGCATTATTTCGCAGTAGGTTAACATTTATCATGGAGAGAAAATTTTTCTATTTTATACCCAACAAATACTGTTTAAGCACCTACTACATGATTGACAGAACACTGAGAATGACAAAATAAGAGTAATGGTTAATAGTAAATATTAACCATTGGTTGAGACCCTACTACTTGCCAGATACAGGGTTACAACCTTTATATGAGTGATCTTATTTAATTCTCACGATAGCCCTAAGAAATGAATATTCTTATCCCCATTTATCAGTTGGACAAATGAAACTTAACAGAGTTAAGTAACTTGTGTGAGCTCACCATTCAACAAATACTTATTGATGATACACAAGTCAGATATTAGCTACATCTTCCTCCCTTTGAAGATCTCTGTAAGATTGTCTTGAACTACTCAATTATGCAGCTCTTGAAATCCCAGTCCCTTCCCTAATTTTTCTGCCAATTCCTCTGACTTTCTTTGTCTCTTAATTTCTTTGTCTCAGCTATGCTTTGTCCCGTATATGAAACTCCACTCTTCCCAAGTTTTCACAACAAAATCTCCTGCATCAAGCCTTCATGTCATTTGCAGACTTTGAGAAGGTTTTGAGAGCCCCTCTGAAGGTACACATAATCTTTCATTCATTCATTCTCTATTTCTCCATCCTTTCCCTCCCTCTCTCTTTTCCTCTTTCCCGCTGTTCCTCCCTCCCTCCATAACTGCCTAAATTTTTCTTCCTTTCTTTTATAGAGCTCTTCCACTCTCCACAATGTCTGGGTCAGACTCACACCCTAAACACATTATAATGCTCTGCAGAACAAGAGGTCTTCTATTTCACAAACTCTATACTTCTTAGAAGGGTGTTGTAATTACAAAAACAATGTGGAGTCCTGTTGTAAGTTTCTATTGGGTATTAAACCATGAGAAAGTTACATACAAATATTAGCTATGCATTTACTTTTTTAGTTCAATAGCATTGCTAAAAAAAAGATAAGGCCTAATTCTATTGACTATTAGACAATAAACTTTTTCAAATTTTAAAAATTGAGAGGAAGAGACAAGTAATATAATGAATCCCCATATGCCCTCTACGCTTTACTCTTCTTATTTTCTTTAGTTCTATTATGGCAGAAGTGAGCACATTTTTTTGTTTAATGACAAAAGAAGTAGCCATAGACAACACATAAACAAATGGGCAGGACTATATTTCAGTTCAACTATGAATACTGATATTTGAATTTTGCATAATTTTCATATATCATAGAATATTTTTTCTTTAGATTTTTTTCAACCATTTGGAATATTAAAAATTTAAATGTAAAATTTATTTAATAAATTAAAACCGTTTTTGGCTTCAGATAAAAACTGGCCATGAGGCTATAGTTTGCCAACCCCTATATCATGATATCTTTTATTACTTGTGAAAGAAACACACTAACCATTGTTACAGTTTTTCTTTTCTGCCCTAGCTAAATTTCAGAAGAGTTAATATATATTCTAGAAAAAAAGATACTCTTCCTACTAAGTACAACTAAGCCCATATTTCTCGCTTCTTACTCTTCATCTCAAAAATGCAATACAATAATTATTCTGAAGAAATAGTCATTAGTTAAGAAGGATGTACTTCTTCTGTGCAGTGTCTGCTAAGTATGTACCAAAGAACTCAAAACTAAAACCTAGGTTTTAACGAGGTACAAAAAAAAAAAAATGGAGGGAGAGAGTCTATGGAACTTACCATTTAGTTAGAGTAAAACTAAATATGTTTTCTTTTTACAGAACCTTAGGATTTTCAGAGCTTTTAATATGCTAATGTCAATTATGGCTCTTCAAGAGGATGACATAGTATGTAGTAATTCTTATCCTAATAGCCACTGAACTCTTCTTTTTGAAGTATTTCAAGGACTAATATTCTCCGTCTAGATGCCTGCTACTCAAAATGTGGTCCACGGACCAGAGGCAGCAGCTATACCTGAGAACTTGTTAAAAATAAAGACTCTCAGACCACATCCCAGCCCTATTGAATCTGGATCTTCATTTTAATATGCTCCTCAGGTGTTCTGAATGCATGTAAAATTTTAATAACCCTTCTATAGAATATAGCTTTATAAATAATCCTTTAAATTAGCAGAATAGCATAGATCTAGAAGCTAAAATAACTGTAACATGAATTACTAGAAATTTTGGTTACTACAAAGTAAAATCCACTTCCCTGGGTTAAAGTGAAATAACTCAAACTAGTTATTTACATTTTTTACTTCTTCCTTTCTCATCACCTTCTGATGTTTGCTTTTATTTCTCTTTTGTTTCTGTGGGGTTGGAGAGCATGAGAGAGACAAGGCAACTGAAAAATGAACTTACGAAAGATACAGTAATTGACTCCTTGTTCTGAATGTCTTCAAAGCCTTTTTTAAAAATCATTTTGAAGCCAGAAAAGTAAACTAGAAAAAAAACCTTCATTTTTGTTTCTGATTCTTAATAGAAACACTAACCTTCATCACCATAATCTTTTAGTATATCCATGATTCTCTCAAGGAGTATCTGAGAGTTTGTATTATTTTTATTTCTTTGAATGAATACAATGATGTGTCAGGTAAAAGCTCTAACTTCTGTTCTTCACCACAAGCTTGTGTATTTAGGTAGGAATGACAACTAAATTTGCCATAGTAGATTTCTGAGGGCCTTCTATAAAATTTACAACATGAGCTTTGCCTTCCAGACACATATTTGTTTAAAACTCCTATGATCCAAGGGAAAACAGTTTTCTTATATTTGTAAGTGCCTGTTATGAATAACAGCTGCAAAGCTGTTCTGTACTTCACTATTGGCAGGTACTGTTTGGAAACCAAATGAGATGCTTAAACGGGTTCATATATATTTTCATTGTGTACCACTAGTTCAAATAGCTAAGGAACTTCTCTATTGCTATTCCCAAGCCCCCCTTTTGCTGTTACTGTAATTAAATTGTACCATATGATAAGAAATGTGTTCCTGATTTCATTCTCCAGTTATAACTAGTTCGTTCTCTCTCTCTCTCTCTCTCTCTCTCTCTCTCTCTCTCTCTCTCTCTCTCTCTCCCCCTCTCTCTCTCTCTCTCCCCTCCCCCCTTTCTCTCTCATATTTCAGAAAGAATAATCTGATTTTAAAAGGTGAACATGGGGCACAATTGAAAGTAACATTCACATAATCTCTATTTGCAAAAAAATCTTTTCAGTTTCCAATTTGCCAGTCCCTTTTTAAAAATGGTTCCGCATATAAGATTAAAAAGTCATAAGACTCCCAGTGGACTGAATCCTCATTTTCCTCAGAGAAAGCCATTGAAAGTATTCTGCATTAAAGAGATGTGTGGGCCGTGGAGCAGAACAAGCATCTGGGTCACATATGTAGTTAGCATGGATGGATATACATTATAAAAATATTGCTGCACTCACTGTGCAGTAGTGACACAGAAGAGACCCTAACTCCAGCAATAATTCTTTTACACAACTCTAGTGCAATGATAGCTGGTGAACAGTTGACCCTAGATGCAGTCCATTGCAGAATACAGCAAGTCGTCGAATAACATATTTTGTTAAATATTGTTTCATTATAAAGTTGATGAGAAAAAAAATCAATTCCAGCCCAGTGCTACTGTTTGTGTGGAGTTTGCATGTTCTCCTCATGTTTGTGTGGTTTATTTTCTGTGTACTCCATTTTCCACCCACATCCTAAAGCTGTGCACATTAGGTGAACTGTTGTGTCTAAATTGTCCCAATCTGAGTGAGTGTGAGGGTGCCCTGTGAAGGGAAGGGGACGTGTCCTATTCAGGGTTGGGTCCAGTCTTGCCCCCTGAGGCTTCCAACACCTGAGACCCTGAACTAGCATAGGCAGGTTGGAAAATAAGTTTCTTACTTGTTTTTATTAAGCTTTTTAAAATGTATGTATAGCTCATGTTTATTTCAGTGTTTAAGAAGTGTTTGGGTTTTTATTTAGGTGTTTGATGATGTTTTTGTGACCAGAAATATGCTGTAGGAACTTAACTCATTAATTAGCCTGTGGTAAACTTGGTTCTCTTATACATCATTTCATTTAAAGTCAGTTTCCAAGAACCTATCCATGACTTTCTCCCCACTGATTTGAGATGCCACTTTTATCATATAGTAAATTCCTGTAGGTATTTTGAGCCTCTTTCATATGCCTGAACGACACAGCTCTTAAAGCTTTACAGTTTATTTCAGCATCCGATAGGTCTATTCTCCCCTTCACTGACCTTCATCTGGTGACTTGCTTATTTGTTCTCCCAATGAACTTTAGAATTAGCTTGCAAGGTTGGGGAAGTGGGAGGAAAACAACAAAACCACGTGTTATTTTTTTAGGGGGTAGGCGTTGTAAATTTACAAACTAACGTCTATGTTTTGTTGAACATTCTTCCTAAGTACATCGTTCGTCTTATTTGTTCCAGGTGTACTTTTGTCTATCTATTATCAGGAGTGTTTCCTCATATGGGTCTCTCACTTTTTTTGTAGAGTTTATTTCTAACTGGGTATCTTCTAATTGGGTATTGACATGCACGAAGGCTTTTTTTAGTGTATTAATTTAATGTTTTTTTCTTAAATTATCTTTTTGCATATAGTGGTTTTTCAGCCAAATTTCTTGCATTTTCCAGATATATCCATGTTATCTGCAAGTAGTATAGATCTGCATATATTCTTCCTTACAATTTTATGTCTGTCTTTTATATAACCTTATCTTTCTCTTATACAATTCAATTATGTAATCTCATATATTATTACATAAACTAATATTACTATAATCTTATATAATCACTTTCTCTTATATAATTGTATTACCTAATATTCCAGGTATATTGTTGAATAGTAGTATGACAATGGGCATCTTTGTCTTGGATTGAATGTTAGAAAATATCTGCAGCATTTCCCCATTAAGTTAGATGTCAGCTTTTGGGCTGAGATATAGTTATTTTATTAAGTTAATGAAATGTTTATTAATTCCTTTGGTATTGAGTATTTTTAAAAGAATAGGTGCTGGGTGTTTAATTTTTTCAAGTGCCTTTTCAGAATTTATGGAAATGATCATGGTTTATCTCAGATTTATAATATAATGAATAATATTAAAACCTTTTTCTTAATATAGAAATATACTGGCATTTTTGGCATAAATCTCCTAAAGACATACATGACTTTTTAATTAACAGTTGGATTCTGTTTGCTAATATTTCATTATTTTTTGCAGTAGTATTTACAAGTGAACTTGTTCTGTAGATTTTCTTTTTGCATAAACTTTGCTTTGATCTATTACTTCATAAAAGTTTAGTTAATTCTGCTAAATTATAATATTATAATTCTATCATGTATTTATCAATCATTAAATTTATTCATTATAAGATTGAATACCTATAAGGATAAACTTTTCTTCACAAACTATGGTTACACTAAGGTCTAGCTTTACTGGAAAGGGAAGTTAAATGCTCCACTTACCACTTTTGAGAATAATGAGTTGGTTTCCCAGTATACTCCAAAGATAACAAATGAAGTCTTGTGGATCTCCTTCAGTATTTCTATGAACTCATAAATTTTTAATATACTTGATGTGTTTTAATAATTGCCATTATTATTCTTATTGATACTTAAATTGTCCCGTTTTTAGCCAATAGAAGTCTCTTTGATGGTGTCCCTGCTTTTTTGTGTGTGAAGATTTCCGAATTTATCTTGCACTACTTATCTCTTAGGCCAGAACAGCCAGATCATCACACTTGCCCTCAGCGATTGGACCTGGTCCTACAAAAATGGCATGAACTTGAGCAAGGCAGCTCAGCTCAGGCTGACCCTGCAGAAGCGGCAGTTGAAAGCCCTGTATTGACTGTATTCATCATAGCTGGACCTTCAGTCCTTCCTGGAAGGAGATCTGGGTAAAGCATCCCTCTATTCACTACAGATGTAAATGTTTAGTCATGTGAGTGAGGCCACCAGGAAGAATGCATACTGTATAGTGAACAGTTATTATGTGTTATAGCAGCATTGAGAGGGTAAGCAGAAGAGGAGCCCACATTGGGAATGGTAAAAGAGACCAAACAGGTAGAAAGAAAACGAGGAAAACACAGTTCTACAGAAATCTTTTTTTCCTCGCCACTGTGTCTCTTTTGCACCTGGAACAATGCCTAGCCCATAGTAAGAAATGAGTAACTGTTCATTAAATAAATGAGTGGTTGGTTGGTTCAAAATCTGTAAAAAGCCCAACTTAATCATGGGAAAGTATTCATTTGCTTGTCAAAACAAAGGTGAGAGTAATCATGGTGATGGTAGAGCAGAAGCTACTGGGAGTACGTTGTGGTCTTGTAGTGAAAAGAGCCTGTGCAGTGGTCTGCTCTGGGAGTAGCTTGACTAAATTTGAGAGACTCAATGGTCGTTAGGTTTTTCGTTTGTTTTGCTCTGTTTCTTAAGTTGGAAGAAACCTAAGGATATTTACAGGCTAAAGAGAAAGAGCAAGGGGGTGGAGGGATAGAGGGATGTTGTCACACACTAGAGAGAGAGGGTAGAGTTTCTGAAGCAAGACTCCTAAGGAGGCAAAAGCAGTTAGGATCCATTTCACAGGTAGAGAGATTAACCAAAGAAGAAGGAAAAAGAGAGAGGCGTGGTGAACATTCAGTAAGTTCTTTAGTAAGACATAAAAATGATAAATTCAGAGCTAAGTGTTATAAGTAATAGTAACAGTCTTTTATATACACTAATACTAGTTAGTATTTCTGTGCCTTTTTCTAACATTTTCAAGGAGCTTGTTTTTATAATATTTTACTACTTAGTTACATGTTGAGACAGATTAGAATTAAAGTCCCTTCTCTAAAAGCAGCATAGTATATCAAAGCAAGGGCTGAACCAGGAATCAACAAGACCCAATTCGAGTCCCAACAGGACCATCTAAGCCTCTGGGGCCATAGAAATAATTAGCTTTTATGAATTGTACACATTTATAAGATATCTAATAGATATAATCAAGAACACAT
This sequence comes from Eidolon dupreanum, assembly GCA_028627145.1. Classification (NCBI taxonomy): domain Eukaryota; kingdom Metazoa; phylum Chordata; class Mammalia; order Chiroptera; family Pteropodidae; genus Eidolon; species Eidolon dupreanum. The sequence goes on from CM053509.1 coordinate 59,526,634, forward strand.
ATTGATTAGATATGAAATGGAAAGAGAGAAGAAAGAATCAATAATGACTCCCAAGTTTCTAATTTTGAATGACTGGATGGATAGTAGAAATATTGGAGAGAAAATAATAATACTGGATTATTAGGATCTGTTGAGATAATGTATATATTCAATCTATATGTAAATTAAACACATTCTACAGAAGACATTAATGTTAAGAAACTGATACATAATATTCACTGAAAATATAGAATGTGTAGAACAAAATAATAATTAGCTAAAATGGGTTGCCAAACTACAGTACAGCCTTACAGACTTATAGTACAACCTACTTCACAGCATCTGAAGTAAGTGGAAGAAAAATAAAATTTTTACTGTTATCCTAAAAGAGATGGCAAGAAGAGATATTGAGAATTTTTAACAATTTAAATTTTTCTGTATTCTTATTTATCCCGAGGTTCCGCTGGTCTTGTTATTTAACTTACCTATTATTTCTTCTGAAAGAAATGCATTACAGTAAAAATAGATAAATATAACCCTAGAGTACTATAGATTACTGATATATTGGTTGCTTTAAATGTAAAGAAGTATCAAATCAAGTCAGTTTCTAGATTGCTGTTCTCCTGGGCACTGACTCACTGAAGGTTCTTGTCACTCCCAAGCTTCTGTGACATGCAGGACTAATTTCTTGCAGCCCAAGGCGTTGCATGTTCCACTTTCAAAGGCATTAAGACAAGCATCTTCTGAATTATCTGATCACTCTAATTCTTCTATATTAATAGAACAATAACGGTGTTTTAAATTCCTTTGTTTTATTTTAGTAATTCTCACTCACCTGCTGGAGTTGAATAAAGTACTCACTCTACCCACAGATGATTCAAATGATTTTAGACCATCTATCTTAGTGAGATTCAGATGCATTTACAAACTATTCATATTTTGCATAAAGTATATTGATCTTTGGTCCAAATATCTCAAAAGTCCAGATTTCTGAAGCCTTTCTAAATTCCTCCTTCCTTTAGTGCCCTGATCACCTTCAAAATCCTGAGAATGCACCCAAATGACTCCTTTATAACCATCAAATTGTTCTCTGTATCTATGAGTTTATTTCTGTTTTGTTTGTTTGTTTTTCCAGATTCCACATATAAGTGAAACCATATGTTGTTTGTCTTTCTGTCTGACTTATTTCATTAGCATAATACCCTCTAGATCCATCCGTGTTGTTGCAGATGGCAAGATGTCATTCTTTTTAATGACCGAGTACTATTCCATTGTATATAAGTGCCATTTTTTTTTATTAAAAATTATCGAGGTGACATTGGTTAATAGATTCAAATAAGTTTCAAGTGCACAATTCAAGAATATATTATATATATAGATATTGCTTCGTGTGTTCACCAGCCAAAGATAGATATCCTTTTGTCACCAAATATTTGGCCCTTTTTACCCCTATCTACCTCTCCTCTCTCTCCTTCCCTCTAGTAACCACTAATCCACTGTCTGCATCCATGAGTCTCTTGTTTGTTTGTCATGTTTGTTTATTGCTTTCAGTTTTATATCCCACATATGAGTGAAATCATATAGTTTTCAACTTTTTCTGTCTGGTTTATTTCACTTAGCATGATTGTCTCAGGATCCATCCATGTTGTTACAAATAGCAGTATTTGATCTTTTATTTCTTGTTTTCTTTTTTTTTAAAATGTTTTAAAAATTCTTTAATGTCACACATATTTAACCCCTTTTACTGCATCTACCTTCTCCACCGCCCCTAGTGTTTATTTCAACTTTTCTTAAGGCTGAGTAATATTCCTTTGTATATATGTACCACTTCTTTACTCATTTATCTGTTGATGGACACTAGGTTGCTTCCACATCTTGGCTATTGTAAATAATGCTGCAATGACAATATGAAATGTATATGTCTTTTTAAATTAGTGTTTTGGGTTTCTTCATATAAAAACTCAGAAGTGGAATTGCTAGGTTTTATTTGCCTCTTGTCTTTGTTTTAAAGTCTATTTTATCTGATATAAATATTGCTACTCCAGCTTTTTTTCTCATTTCCATTTTCATGAAATATCTTTTCCCATCCACTTATTTCAGACTGTGTGTGTCCTCTGCTCTGAAGTGAGTCTCTAGTAGACAGTATATGTAAGGGCCTTGTTTTCTTATCCACAGTCACCCTATGTCTTTTGATTGAAGCATTTTGTCAGGTATAAGTATTGCTACCCCAGGTTTTAATCCATTTACATTTAAAGTAATTGTTGATAGATATGTAGTTATTTCCATTTTATTATTTATATTTTTGTTTTCTTCTTATTATTAAAGAAGTCCCTTTAACATTTCTTATAATACTGGTTTGGTGATGATGAACCCCTTTAGCTTTTTCTTGTCTGGGAAGCTCTTTATCTCTCCTTCAGTTTTAAATGATAACCTTGATAGGTAAAGTAGCATTGGTTGTAGATCCTTGTTTTTCATCACTTTGAGTATTTTGTGCCAGTGCCTTCTTGCCAGCAAGGCTTCTGTTGAGAATCAACTGACAGTCTTATGGGAGCTCCCTTGTAGGTAATTGCTTTTTTCTTGCTGCTTTTAAGATTCTCTCTGTCTTTAATTTTTGGCATCTTGATTATGATATATTTTTGTGGGGGCCTTTTTGGGTTTGGGATTCTCTGCACTTTCTGGGCTTGTATGTCTATTTTCTTTTCCACGTTAGAGAAGTTTTCCATCATTATTTCTTCAAATAGGTTCTCAATTTCCTCCCCTCTCTCTTTTCCTTCTGGTACCCCTCTGATATGAATGTTGATATGCTTGACATTATCCCAGAGGCCCCTTAAACTGTCCTCATTTTTTTAGACTCTTTTTTCTTTTTGCTGTTCTAATTGTGTGTTTTCTTCTACCTTGTCTTCCAAATCACTGATTGAGTCCTCCGCTTCATCTAATCTACTGTTGATTCTCTCTAATGTATTCTTTATTTCAGTTATATTCTTCATTTGTGACTGGTTCTTTTCTATGTTTTCTATCTCCATTTTTATGTTTTCTATCTCTTCGCTGAAGTTCTCACTGAGATCACTGAGCATCCTCATAACCAGTGTTTTGAACTCTGCTTCGGATAGATTGCTTGTCTCCATTTTGTTTAGTTTTTTTTCTAGAGCTTTGTTCTGTTCTTTCATTTATAACATATTTCTTTGTCTCTTCATTTTGGCTGTCTGTGCTTGTTTTTATGTATTAGGGAGAGCTGCCATGTCTTCCCATCTTGGTAGATTGGCCGTATATATAAGGTGTCCTGTGGAGCCTAGTGGCTCAGTCTCCCTGGTCACCTGAGCTGGGTATTTCAAATTTGTGGGTTGTGTGCCCTCCTGTTGTAGATGAGCCCTGATTGCTATTGGCACATCAATGGGAGGGATTGACCCTCAGGCTTATTGGTTGTGAGGACTGGCCGTACTACAATGGAGGAGCTATTGTTTGGGGTTTGTGAACCTTTGAGAGATTTTATGAAAGCCCACAGCATGAGCTAAGATGGGCTCTTTGTATGGAAAAGTCACTGGAGTTGGCTTGAGTTAGCCCACAGTTGTGTGAGACGAGGCCTCAGGGAATTACCAGAGCAGAGCCAATGGTGTTAGCCAGGTTGATGGAGACTCTGATATGGTTCCTGCCAGCACTTCCATCTAGGGGAAAGCTGTTACTCCAGCCTTTGCCCTGAAGCCCTCCCTTATGTCCTTGGCACTTTTCAAGCTGCTGCCTAGTACTGGAGCTCAGAGTGGGTGAGTCTGTCAGTGAATAAATCTATGTTCAGGCCCTTTAAGTGGAACACCTGGTACTCCAACAGCCTTCTATCTCACTCACCCATAATCTCCACTGGTTTTCACAGTCGGAGTGAATGGGGACTTCTCTTACCAGCACTGGATCCCTGAGTTGGGGAGCCTGGTGTGGGACTGAGACCCCTTCACTCTTCAGGGAGGACCTCCACAGCCAAGACATCCCTCCTGATTATTAACTACCACACATGGGTGTACGGCCAACCTTACTCACATCTCTGCCCCTACCAGTCTCCACATGGCTTCTTTTGTATATCCTTAGTTACAGGACTTCTGTTTGGCTAGACTTCAAGCAATTCTCAATGATGGTTTTTCTGGAGTTTAGTTGTAATTGTGAGGTGGTTGTGGGAAGAGGCCAGCACAGCATTTACCTACTCTGCCATCTTGACCAGATCCTCAGAGGGATTTTTAGAATATAAATTATGGCCTGGATTAAAGATGATGTCTATTAACTGTTGTTCTGCTAATCTTCACAAGGATTACATTTTCTTTGAAAAACCAAGGAAAATTGAATGATTATAAAGTTGACTAGAAAAGTCTATCCTGAGGGCTCTGAAGCATTGGTTTGTGATGTCTACTTCAACATTGCTTTCATGGTCTCTAAGCCCTTCTTGCATTTATGCTGTGAGTCCAGTTTCCACGTTCAAAAGAGATTATGAGCCCTGAGGGACTTATAATAGAGACAAGCTGTGAACACACATGCCCTGTACTCTGAGGCAGAACCCTTCAGTCCCAGCCTCCCCTAAGGAGGGATGGCCAATTGTAAAGTGGACACATCCACCAAAGTCTTACATGACATCATCTGACCCTGTTTCCCTGTTTGAAACAGACTTCAGTGTTCTCTGTGTCCCGGTATCTTTAAACTCTCACTAGCACTTCAGCAAAATTGTTGTATCTTTATAGTACTTTTAAAATGTAGGGGTTTCAAGAACTTTTATTCTTTGAATAGTTCATATATTGAAATAACTGTATAGCTTTGCTTAAAATAAATAACTCTCTGGAAAAAAAGAAATGCTTGAGATGGATATCCTGCAAAACTCCAGAATTATTGTGAAATCACATTTTTATCTACCATTTTTAGAGCCCATTTGATTTATCCCAGCTTGGCATATTAGAATAGACATGGGGATACGAACAGCCTGATAGTTAAAATTTTGTCTGCATATGAATCTCCTCTGGCTTCTTTCTCTGCCAGGAAAATTTTTCCTGTTGTCAGTCAACTGATCCTAATATCTTCTTGGAACACAGCAAACATTTTAAAGTGCAAAGCAAAAGTCCTCCCCCAGCCCTGGAGAGAAAACTTTTTTTCCTTGAGCTGTTGATGTCTTTAAGAGAAATGACTTTAGTTGGTTCAGTCAGATGATAGAGGACACCGTTAACACCATATAAAGGAAAACGTTCAACTACCAGTACCATTGATTTTAAGTAATGTTTATTTGGATAACATTGTTTAAGAAGATAATCTGAGTCATAAGTGTAGAGAATAAATTCCTCTTAAAGAACAGCAGAAAAGTGGTTTTTTTGTAGTTTTGAATTTTGTATCAGTACTTTATAAAAAATCCCAATTCGAAATCCCATGTATGCATTTTGAAATACATTTACCAACTTAGGAAGGAACTGAGACCTCCTAACCATGGGCTGTATTGCTTTAATTAACTGGTAATTTCCAGTTCTTTTTAGAGTTTTGGTCAAGATGAGTTACTAAGAATGTAAAAAAGAAAATAAAGACCCAACTTTATCTTAAACATTAGTAGAGTGTCTTGTTTTCAAGTAGACAAAGCAAGTCTTTGTAAGACAGGCTTATGGTAATTGATCTAGAGTCTTTGAGCTTATTTCAACTATTATCCAAGCACACACAAATTGTTAACATGATAGAAAATAGTCACTAGAGGGAATACTTATGAATCAGAACACAGTAGTGATGGTCACTGAAAAGAGATTTAAACACACACACATACACACAAAAACAATAAAATTTCCCACCTTGTTAGAATATCTATAAAGCTCTTCACTGATCTTGTATTTCAAATAAAATGTCTGTTAGGGCTGATTTGTGGGGTTGATAAGAAAGTGAAAGGGGGAAAATAAACTCAGGTGACAGAAATATTGGGAAGAAAGAACAACTTCTTTTGAGCTTTTAAAGTGTTCATTATCAATGTGACCTAAAAGGAATGAAATATTTTGGATCAATTTAATTAAAGCAAGTGAAAGGCACTGAAAATGAGAATATACAGTTTCTGTATTTCAGAAGTAAACAAGGTATGTCTTATTTGCAAGATGTTTGGGCAATAATAGCTATGTTAGGCAGGGTTCTCTTAAGGAATAGAACCAATGGAAGATGCAGCTATGCATCTAATACCTATATCTGTATTTTCATATTTATATCTATATCGAGAGAGACAGGTTGATATTTCAAGGAATTGACTCATACAATTGCGGGATTGTAAAGTCTGAAATCCATAAGACAGTCCAGCAGTCTGGAAATTCGGGTAAAAATTGACATTGCAGTCTTTAAAACGAATTGCTTTTTCCTCGGGAAATTTCAGTCTTTGCTCAAGGCCTTCAATTGATTAGACGAGGCCCACCCAAATTATGAAGAATATTCTGCTTTTTTCAAGGTCTACCAACTGTAAATGTTAGCCACGTCTAAAAGCTATCTTCACAACAACATCTAGACTGGTGTTTGACAAAACAACTAGACACCATAGCCTAGCCAAGTTGACACATCACAAATAGCTTTAGAGACTACTCTTAATTTTGTACATTTTAGTTTCTCATAGTATCTAGGAAGAATGAGATGATGGATTAAGTATTAAGTAGAAAGTCAAATTTTATATGTATTTCCAATATTTTGGAGTTTCCTGTGCATTTATGTGTCTGTGTGTTAAAGTTTATGCCATATGCTCAATTTATTGGTATGTACTTCTAACTTGCACTTTCAAAACAAGTGTATGCTGCCACAGCATTTCTCTTGAAAATTTCCAAAGGAATATAATCTGTACATTTCAAACACTGCAGTTGAACATACCTCCAATGATAACATTTAATACAACTTCTTTTTAGATTCTTAATCATCTGCCTAATATCTTTTAGGGGGAAGGCCTTAAACATAAAAGAAATAAATGGTCCATTAGGATACAAGACTTCAGTAATCTATACACATTGATCTTTGTCCTTTCCTTTAACACTAGCAAGATAAAAAATATATATGAGAAATGTTATTCAAGCCATTTGCATTGATTTTCAAGAGTGACTGCTTATAAACTTTAAATGCTTTGTTTTTGTTTCATTTATTTTATGTTTTTGCTTATGTTTATGTTTGTGGAGTGAGTCATTCGGTTGGTTGGGTGACGTGTTGGTTGATTTTTGGACTCAGATTAAATACTTTATCAAGAATAGAAAAAAAAGGATCTATGAATATAAATGGGAATTTATTGAATGATTTTGAAGAAAACTATCATAGATTTTAGTTAGTTTTATTGAAAGTACATATCTTAAGTATAAACAATTTAACTAGCTTCTATAAAATAATGCATTTTCTTTCTCCAGTATTTGCCTTTTTATTAAAATTAGATGATAAATGGCATATAAAGGAAATCATCAAGAGCAATCATAATGTATACATTTAAGTAAGCCAGAGTACCTAATTTGCAATTTAGGAAATGGAGATGAGTAGTTTAACAAAAATGATACCAAAAGATCAAAGTAATGGCTTTAAATCATTTAAATTACTAATAAAACTAATCATATTAGCAATTTAAACCTCTATTTAAACTTTTGATAGCATATATTTAAATCTCTCATAGATATTCAGAATTATACCCATCCCTATTGTAGTCAAAGCCCACAAATAAAAGCATTGTTTTTCTTTTGCTAAGTTTGTAAATATTTGTTTCACTTGAAAATACATGCAAAGACATTTCTAGCTTGATCATTAAGGATCATTTTTCTCTTTTTATGCCTTGAAAGTCTCTCTTTCTTTTAGAAATTTGTTTTCTGTAGCAACTATAAAATATCACCACAAACTTAGTGGTTTAAAACAACACAAATTTCTAATATTACACTTTTGTAGGTATGAAATCTGAAATGGGTCTCACTAGGCTAAAATCAAGGTGTCAACAGGGCAACATTCCTTCAGAAAGCTCTAGGAAAGAATCTCTTTCCTTGCCTTTTCCAACGTTTTGCTGCCATCCACATTCCTTAGCTCAGGGCCCCATTCCTCCATCTCCAGCCAGCAAATCAAGCTGAAACCTCACATAGCTGTCTATGTGGCTGTCTTCTCCTCTACACTTATAAGGATGCATGTGACTAGACTAGTAACACTTGGAGAATCAGGATAATCTCCCCATCTCAAGGTCAGTTGATTAGCAACCTTAATTCTTTCTGCAGCCACAATTTCTGTTTACCGTGTAAACTAACATAATCACAAGTTCCAGTTCCAGGCTTTAGGACATGGATATCTTTGTGGGGGCCATTATTCTGCCTTGTAAGTTAATAATTCTTGCAGCTAGGTGATGGGCACATAAGTGTTCATTATATTAGCCTATCAATTTTTATAGGTTTTAACTTTTCCAAAATAAAAAGGTAGAACAAATAAATGTAGGATTCTATATAACCCAAAGAATTATGTCTAAAAGGGAAAAGTTAATATTCCAAATTCGGTGACAACTTCATTAGTATTCATCCTTTTAGGAGATGTCCATATTTGTTTCCAGTGAACTATCTGAAAAAAGATAGAATAATGCTACAATTTTCAAACTTAAAAGTATAAAAACATAGGGCATATATGTTGCCTCCAGCAAACACCCTTCCCCCAATTTCATGCCAAAAAAAATTTAAAATAATTTTTTAAATACTTATCAAATTTTCTTAGAACTTTGAGGTTTGGAGAGCTCTTCCATGTCATCTGGTCCAAACACTCTCTGACACATGACTCTCCTGCCAAATAATCATCCGCACTTTTATTGAAAACCTCCAGGGGTGGGGTTTGAAACGTCAAACCCTCTGAAGTAGTCTATTTCCTCTTCAGACACTTATGTTTATTAAGATTTTTGTTCCACCTATAATGCTTTGGAGAATAAGTATAATACTACTTCTAAAAGTATTATAATGGTCTACAAATATTTGAAAGTAGTTTATGTATCACCCTGAAGCTAAATACATTTAGTTCCTCTAGACATGAGTGGCAACCTGAAATTGGGAAAGATTGAAGACTGTGTCTCTATGGAACACTCTATTGGAGGTAAATTTGCCAGTTTAAATGAAAATCCTCCAACAACTCATTTATCTAATAAATTGAATCGCAATACATTGGAAATTCTAGAGATTTTACCCATGATCTTACTCCAAAAGCTGGCCCCATAGACTTTCTGAGATTCTTACCTTTCATAAAAAGAATGTTCAGCCATGTGGTAAGCAACCACTGTTGTCCCAGATTAGTCCTGAATGTAGGTGTCCTATACACCTGTGAGCTGTAAGCATAGATGATTGAACTAGGGAGGTCAGAGGAGCTCAAGGTGGTGCAATCGACCTGAAGTGTTTTCAACCTCCACTGAAGACCTTTCATTCAGTAAGGACCAGTTGAATCTCTGCCTCTGTAACTTAAGAGAAAAGCATATCTCTTTCCACCAATTAGCAGATTTGAAACCAATTTTATTTGAAAAATAAAATTTCACAGAAAATGCATGTTCCGCTTTTCACTTTTCTAGTACCTAGTTAGATAGGATTTACTAAGAAGCTTAAAATAACAAAATTAAACAAGAGACCATGTTCTTGTAAAATTTAAAGTTTGTAAAGCTTATTTAACACAGTTTATTATCTCAGGAAAACCTTGGTTTTAAAAAGACGTATAGAAGGACCAGAGCCATGTCATTAGATTTCATTAGACAATAAGGATAGGTTCTAAACAGAGTTAACATGGATATGAAATGAGTGGGGAAAAAGTTGTAAAGGTCCAACTGATAGTAGGAGTCTCAGTGTTTACTACCTTACAACGCAGGTAACTAACTGCCTTTTGTCAATCAGAGACTCACTCTGTACTGCTGGTTGAAAATATAAATCAATAAAGGCCCTGGTTAAGACATTTTGCCCTCAAAACTATTCAGTGACATTTCTGAATGGAGATCTTTCCTCTTCAATGGTTTATTTTACACTTTTATTGACTCTAGGTATAGTTGCTACTGCTGGGAATCTATCATTTATTTCATTTTCAAAAAGGATCACCTCTGTTCCCCCAAATCATAGACTTACTAGACCACTTGTGTGTTCACCTGAATCATACACAACTCACACACCTGACCAATTATTAGCCTTAGTTATTCAGGACAATTTTCTCATAAAGAACTAGTGGCCTTTAGACCTAGCTATTGTGCTATAAACTGCCACCACACTGTCATGCATTTTACCACTTCGAGGGGATATCTACCGGGAGCACTTTTAGATTAAGTACCGCTTTTATTAACTTTTGCCTCCGTGGACAGGAATCAATTGTGGGCTGAGAAGCATGAGCTTAATATAGACCACTCTCCTCACCCTATCCCTATAAGTGTGTCTCAGAAATAGAGTCTGATTACTTACACTAGGGTTAGTGTTGGTAGGATGATCTTTTAACACAGCATTCAATTTTTTCATAGTTTGTGTTTTGGTCTCTTTTTTTACTTGCTTCTAAATGATCTCATAAGCATGGCTGGATATATTCAATTAAAACTCTCGTATAATAGAGACTCTTTGGATGATATAACTTAAGTCTTAAAAACTCAGAATAACTTGAACGAGCAACTCCTCCAGCTAGCTAATCACTATCAAAGAAAGGGCCACATGGCAACCATTCTAAAACAAAAGTTAGTGTATTTGTTAGGTGTCTGTTAGGTGTCTGTTACTTGGTTTAAAAATAACAAGCCAACCAGCAATTTAACTTATTTATTTATATTAGTATAAATGTCATGAATAAGTCATCTTGGCAAATATTTAGGCAGTAGAATTATTAAAGACAGACATTGAGTGTTTTTTTAAGATTGTGTTTTGATGAAGGGGCATCTGGTTATACTTCTCTTAAAAATTATTTCCGAGTGAATATTACATCAACTATTCTATAAGAAATAGGACATTAGGGCCTCTATCACCTGATCTGTCCATCTGATTAAATAATTTCAAAATCATTACTTTGAAAAATCCTAGCCTTTCCAGTGGGTACAATTTCAGCTCACTCAGAGAATAGGTTGGCTTTCGCTCCTCAATGGGTTCTTTAATTTCCATACATGTAAAATAGATCCAGTGTCCACTAAGATTCATCAGTGTCTACTCAATAGCCTTATTCTTAACCTATTATATCCTCTCCCTCATTTTTTCTCTTCTTTCACAATCATTTTCATTCATTTTATATATGGATTTTGTGTGCTACTTAAGATCCTTTATGTCAATATATTTAATAAATGAGTGGATAGACAGAGAGATAGATGGGAAAATTTGTCCTCCTTAAGAATGAACCTGAGCCCTTTTCTGCAATACAGTTAGTGTTTATTAATTAACACACACTCCTGGGACCTTTCCAACCTCATCTCCTGACCTTTGCACCACACTCCTCACACACCACCACACTGAAGAGGTTACAACTCCCTAAACATAACCAGTTCTTCTCTGGGACAATTTCTTAACCATTTGGGACCTCATATTCTTATCAGAAAAATGGAAATAATACATACCTTATAGAGTGGTTGGAAGGATTAGAAGCATTGATTTATGAAAAGCTCATAACATGATACCTGGCAAATAGTTAAGTAGACAGCAAATATTAGTTGTATTGTAATTGTAGTGGTGATGATCATATTTTTCCTCTAATCCATGGCTTTGCACATATGTTTTTCTTCTGCTTAAAATACTGCCTTGTCCATCTGGAACATTCATATTTATTTTCCTCAGTAAGGCCCTTCCTAATCCCTGTAGGGCAAGTTAGGGTCTTCCTTCTTCATACTTTAAAACATTTTTATAGACCTTTATTATCACACTTAATATATTGTACTCTGATGGTGTGCGATGACTTCATGTATTTCTTTCCCCTAGTAGATTGTTAAAAGTGGAAGACATGGTCTCCTTAAGGATATCCCTGACACTTAGCACAAAACAGATCATTAATATATTGGAAGGAAAGAAGGAAAGAAGGAAGAGAGGAAGAAAGTGAGGGAGGGAGGGAGAGAGAAATGGAAGGTTAAGAAGGGAAGAGGGAAAAGAAGAAAGAAAGGAAAGAGAGCAAGGAGGGAGCAAGCAAACGAATGAATCCAGTCTTCTGGCAGCTATCCTGTCCTCCATCATTCCTGGAAGATCCCCAGCAGTGATGCATTGATCTCATTTACAAATTCTGTCAGTGCGCTGATTAACAGTTCCCAAGTTTATCACTCAGGGCATAAATAACTCTGGTTCTGCAAGATATTAATTCATTTGCAGTGACTAATTTGCCTCCTATTTGATGATAATGCCAACTATTGACTAAGGCAAAATCTCTCAGCTTGCCAACCAAAAAAAATCACTTATTCAGAAAATGGCTCATATAGGAAAGAAGCAGCTGCTTTTGAAATTGACACAAATGAGCCAAAATGTGTTTCTTTCAATAAAATTATTCCATTGATTCATTTAGCTTCAGTGCTGAGGTTTTGGCGAAGACACAAGAAGTGGAAAATGAAGCATAAGGGAATACAAAGTAGGTAAGCATATCAATTTTCTTCATCATCACTTTCTCTTTGATGTTTTCTCTGTCTAGATTTCCTAAGTTACAGATGCAAGATTCTTACTAATCTAGCCTGTTATATTGGAGAAAAAAATTCAGTCAGAAAAACAAAATTAATTGTAAACTGGAAACATTTTTTCATAAAGAGAAACAGTTTTTCTCCCTTGATGTGTCAAAGATCCCCCTTACAAACATCCTGTTGAAGATATTGTTCATTGGCAATAGAGCTTATAAAGTGACTAAAATTTTCCCATTTTATGAACCAATATTTCAAGCCCCGAAAATGTTACAATATATAAGTTTTATCAGATAGTCCATTAGATCATCTTAATAGTAATAGGGGTTGCCACATTTTTTTCTGTGGTAAAAACATGTGTGATAATTAAAATATCTATGAGGTCCCCCCGTCAAAACCACACACACACACACACACACAAACACGCACACACCCATGCACACACACCAATTCTTTTGCCGCCGGTGGAGAGAATGACCATATATAGATCACAAAGTCTGCTCTCTACCTTTAAACCAGGTTCTTTCCCAAAACAATTTGTTAGTGGGATCCAACCTCAGCTCATGAATTCCTCCCTTTGGAGCAGTCGTAGTCCTTTTTGCAGGAGCTTGTTGTACTCTCTCCTTTCTACCCTATGCTGCCTCTTCTCAAAGCTACCAAGAAGCCTTCTATGATTAATCCTACTCATGATTATCCTACTCCACTTGTATTCTCTTTCCATCTTCAAATAAACACGTCTTCTATTTGTATTTTGTTTGACCTCTTTTCCTAACTCTTTTTGGCTTTTTTATATGTATTCTCGTGACTTTTGACTCTCCTTCTCACATCCACCCCCCAATTCTTACTCTCAAAATTCTACTGCATGCATGCGATTTCTACCCCTTCCAACCCTTCCTACATACCAATGCCATAGTACATTTCCTAAGTCACAGTTCAGAAAAGAGTCAAACTTCTTAATCTTCTATTGTAAGCCTTTACAGTCTGGCTATAGTAGTTATCTTTTAAGCCGGATCACCCACTATTTGGACTTTTGATTACCACTCCTCTCACCCAGACTTGCTCTGTTCCATTTCCAGTCTTCCCTAGGTCAGTACTTGATATGACCGGCCAGCCAGCTCCTCAAGAAAAAAATCCAGGAATTTCCTTTGAGTCCTCCCTTGTACCCTCTGCATCCAGTCCAGCACTAAGCCCCTTCACATGCTTCCATAACACGTGTCCAATCTGTCCATTTCTGTCCATTTGGACTACTACCTATCCAAACCACCATTATTATTCAACTGGGCTACTATGGTAGTTCCTATTTAATCTCCTTTTGCCTCTCAATCCAGTTTCCACATAATGTCTGAAGAGAGCTTTGTTAAATTATAAATCAGATCATATTAAGCCCTTACTTAAAGCCCTACTTAGAATAAAACCCATATTTCTATCCCTATATTATCTGGCTTACGTAGACCTATCTGACCCCAGTCTTACCACCGGATCTTCTCCCACGATGGACCAGCCACACTGGCCTTTTAAATATTCTTCTTACACACATTTTCACCTGAAAGCTTTAGCAAGAGCTGTTCCTTCTGCTTTGCATGGCCACTATCTTTGTCATTCAGCTCTCCACCTAAATGTCACTATAGTCTTTAACTGTGCATTATAAAATAGTTGCTAGGTCACTGTCACCACACCCTGGTATTGATCTGATATTTCTTTTTGGTTTTCACCTGTATGTTTATTTTCTGTCTTCTTCAATACTGAATTTCCCCATATCTACAAAAGTGCTTGGCTCTCAATAAATATGTGTTTAATGAATGAATAAATTTTGCTTTCCCATTTCTGTGCCCTGTCCACATACTGGACAATATTACTGGTAAGTAATAATAGGAGCAACATCTAGAGGTGGATTTAGTTGGTATGAAAACAAGAAGGCTGAGGAAGAGTAAGAAACAACAATCTGACTGGAGGGGAGCTTTTTGGTGAATGACAGTTACTAGACAAAGTCAACTAGGATCTTGAACATCATATTAAGAAATTTTGAATCAAATTTTATAAATTATAGAGCCTCTTCTCAAGCTTGAGGAAACATGGAGTATGAACTTTATGAAGTCACTGACGTTTGTTTTGGTCACTACTTTATATACCAGTAGTTGGAACAATACTTGACATGCATTGGGTGCTCAATAAATAGTTGAAGGCATGAATTAATGAATAAATGAATGAATGAACATGATATAACCTTTAGGATTTTTTGTTTGTTAATAGTTTATAAGACCCAAAAGAGAAGACTGTAGAGCAGAATTTCCCAAAATCTAGACAATGGCTTATATTTGAGTGATTTATTAAAATTCAGTTTCCTGTGTCTTTCTTAAGACTTACTGAATCATCTAGGAATCTGAATATTGTGTGTTTTCTGTAGGTTTCTTCTGTGCACACTAAAGTTTGAGAATGACTGCAAGAAGAGACAGATGATGAAAGACCTAAAGTAGGATCTATTTTTGAGGGGATTAATAAAAGACAAGTTGCCAGAATTTTGTGAAGTAAAGGAAAGAGTCAAAATCACTGTTTCCAACCTGGCAGTCAGAGAGAATGGCAACACCATTGGTAAAATATAGGAGACTTGTGCATCATTATGAAAAGACTTCCCATTTAAAAAGCATATAAGGCAATAGGTTTTCACCTTTGGATGACTATATAAAGGCATGTGTAAACGTGAAATGTGGACTAAGCTAAGAAAATTATGTGTTCCCTAAACCATGGAAGGTACTACACTATAATAAATAGTAAAGATATTGCCACTGTATTTTAAGTGTTGCCTCTTATTGCCAAAATCTGTATTAAAGGCATGTTACTCTTGTTTATTTCATAGCAAAAGCGTTGCATACATCTCAGTAAATAGCTCTTTGTGCAATGGATTCTTGAAATTGGCTTTCTCCCAGCCATGAAACAGATATAACATTGGAGAATGCTCGAAAGTAAAACAGGAATGCCAGAGATCTAATGTGAAGAAAGATCTGAATGAAAATGTCTCCAATAAATAATAACATTTTAGAAAATTATTCCGTTTTCCACAGTTCAGATTTTATCCATAATTCTTAGGCTTTAGAATCTAGAATCCATACTTAGAATTGGATTTTTTTTTAATGTAAAGATGGTTGGAGGCCAGAGAATACTACTCATGAGAAGAAATCTTAAAACATGAAACTACTTTTGGCACATATTAGCTCTGTACTTTTTTACCTTTATGAGGAACCTGATATTTAAAATACCAAGTGAGTTGAATACCCAAAAGTAAATTAGCCCTTCCCACCAGATGGATAAATGTTTAATATATACTTGTAGAATGATCATCATAAAACCCTGAGTTCCTCTTGTCAGTTTTCAATTAATCACTATCATATGAAAGAAGAGGTAAAAGACAGTCAGCTGATAGAAATGCTTTTAAAATATATCTAAACTATATTCACGAGACTGCTTGCTTCACTGAGACTATTTTGGAGCCTCTGATATTTTGAGGGGTTTTTTTATTTGT
>CM053509.1:59542776-59569519 GCA_028627145.1 Eidolon dupreanum
AAGGAAGGAAGGAAGGAAGGAAGGAAGGAAGGAAGGAAATAAGGGAGGGAGGGAGGGAGGGAGGAAGAAAGAAACTCCTGCTTGAAAATTGATGCCACAAAATTTGGATCACACCTTGTCAAGGGAGCTATGAGTCTGACTTACAAGGGAAAAAAAAAAGCCAAAAGGGAAGTAAGCAGCGAATTTGACAGTAACAATTTCTTCACCCTTACCCCCTCACAAAATGTCTGGTGAAGCCAACACATCAATGAAGATAATATATCTAAACACAAAAAGAGGATCAGAATTTGCTTAACAGAGTTCTTTGCTGCATAGATGACCATTCCCAGGACATCTTTCATCAAGGAATTCTAGGTCAAGAAACTGACACCTGATGAGGGAAATAGTTTAAACTCTTTAAAGCATGCTCATAATTACTACTGAACAATCCCAACTTAAATATTGAAAGAAGGTTCTTGAGTTTATTTATGCAGTCAGTTAATAATATTTGTGTACAGCTTTATCTCTGCATGATGTAATTGCATTTCAGTGTCAACTGTTAGAACTTTGCTCAGCTTGACCCAGCACTAAGAAGGAAATAATTTGACTCCTCTCAAAGATCCTCAGATTGTCTCAGGCCTAGAGCACTAATTAGTATACAGTCAGTGGCCTCTTTTGCTTAGTCCCCCTTAGTGCCTAAGCTATTTAGGGGATGTCCAATGAGGAAGCAAAGGAAGAAGAAAGAAGTGATCCTTATCTAGAAGCTCAGAGCATTAGACCTAAGTGTCTACCAAAATGTCACAAAGGAGAGATATTGTCTGTGTCCTTGGTTTGTTGTAAAATGGCTAACTCTAAAATTATGAAGACCCTCTCTCCTCATCTTAATATACTTTAATAACTTCTATCATTTTTATCACTTTCTCCCACATAGATAAAAATCTAGTCACACAGTAGAAGAAAAACCTGTTTTCTCTCTGAAGAGAGACATGTTTTTGTGGTTTTCTATATGTCAAGAACAACTGAGCTCACAAGGCATAAATTAGATTTATTTAGAGTCTGATTTTATACAAAACTAAATTGTGACTTTTTATTTCACTCAAGTTTGGCCCTAAAACCATGCCACTTTGTTCTGAAGGTGTATTTTTATTTTTATAAATATTAGATTTATAGACCTTTTGCAAATGATAGATAATATTGTTAAATTTAGGTATATTTTAATCAGTTAGCAAAGTGCTAATAACCAATTGCATATAGTGAATGAATGTTTTTTAAGAAACTTCAAAATTCAATTCTCTGTAAACTACTGTGTTAATATTTACATTTATTTATCGGAGTGATTGTACTACAATTATCTAGAAATAAATAGCCCCTACTAACTTTGTCTTATGTCTAGTCCTCCTTTCAACAACAGCTAATCAAACATGTTTAGAAAGCAAAAATTAAAAGTAAATTTCAGTTGTTGTAGTCTAAAACTACAAAATGCTTCTTTTTGCAGAAGATTAATGCTTTTTGTAAAGCATTAAAATATATATATATATCACCAGAAACATAAATGTAAAAGAAATGAGTCACTTTCAATAATTTAGTTTAAAAATAATGAACTTTGGGTCATTTTTCAGTCAATTTTCTATGTCAGGAAAATTGAGAGTAATTTAGAGAAGCATAATACCTTTTACAAATTATTTCAAATCTGGCCCTTCATCTATGTTATAAGTAGGTAAAGACAGAATTATTTAATAATAGTTCAGGCACTCCCAGTCTATGAATACCCATCTTGTAAACATTAACAACTCATGAATAAAGGGGTGCACACTTTCCTCACCCCACAACAAAAAAACTAAATTGGTGCCAGTTATAGAAACTTTCTAGCTCTCATCTCTTCTCTGTCCCTCCCATTCTTTATCTTCAAGAAGACTGTGCACAAACTACACAGAGCAGGTTAGCAGGCTTCTCTGGGATTGAGAAGAACTCAGATGCTCTCGTTTTAACTCTGTTGAAACGAGAGCATCTGAGTTCTAAACAAGGTTACAAAATTTGTAGCATATTATAAAAGTTCAATCCTGACAGTGGATCTCTGTGACAGTATAGATAACCTCATCAGGAGACAATATCAAGAGTCTAAATTTGAGGCCGTTCATGAAAATGAGAACATACCAA
This sequence comes from Eidolon dupreanum, assembly GCA_028627145.1. Classification (NCBI taxonomy): domain Eukaryota; kingdom Metazoa; phylum Chordata; class Mammalia; order Chiroptera; family Pteropodidae; genus Eidolon; species Eidolon dupreanum. The sequence continues at coordinate 59,544,913 of CM053509.1, forward strand.
ATGGCTCTCTTGGCTCTCTCTATAATTAGCCCTGATATTTACTCCCAGCTTTCATTCTTTTTCAGTTTTCTAACAGGTTTCCCTGCCACCAGTATTTCACACCTCCAATCCATCCTCCATAATGCTGCCAGAGTTATCTTTCTAAAATCCCATTTTGATCATGTTATTCCTCTGCTTAAAACCCTTCTCAGATTTCCAGTCATCTGTAGGATGTCAGGATGCTTCACATGGGGACCACGGAAGCCCTGCCCTGCTCCAGCCCAGCCCTGGCTTGCTCCTCCATCCCCATCTCCCAGGACATTCGTTCTCTCCCACTCAGCCTCTGCACTCTGCACACTTTCATTTGCTCTGTTCCCCGTGTTTGCATTGTTCTCACTCTCTCCATCTGGCTGCAGAGTAACCTGCTCCTCTTTCAGCAACTCTTTCACCACAAACCTTTGCCAAACCCCTCGGGAGGAGGCTCTAACCACCTTTTTTTTTTTTTTAAACCTCATTGTAATCCACTAGTTACCTTTTTCGTAGTTTTTATCTCAGTCGTTATGCGTAGTTGCTTATGAGGCTGACTGAGTTTGACTCACCTTGCTACACCTAAAGTTTCTTCAGGACAGGGACTTTTATCCATTTTTGTATCCCCAATGCCTGGAGCATAGGGAGTGCTAGATTAATACGTATGACTATGACGATATTTTCATCTTTGTTGTTGTTTAGTTTCCTTGATTTTTCTTCATTTGTTTATTTCTTTTCCCCTTTTTACCATTCCATTTTTGAATTTTAAAAAGCATGCACTTCAATCTTGGCTAATAAGAATTAAAAATGTTTTTCAAAGACTTTAATCATAGATAAGTAGAACTATGTTTTGAAAGTGAATTCTTACGTAATTTTTAAAAAGTCATCAGCTTCTAAATTCCTTGAGAATACAAGCCTCTTCATCATAATTTCCATATACCTTTTCATCTTCTCTTATGAAAATCTGTTTCCCTTCAAGAACTGAGAGACAAGAAAATTTTTAAGTTATTATGTCTCTCTTTGGTTTTATTGCTGCTGTATTTTTTTCTGCTACTTATACATTTTAAATGTATAATGTTTCTGCTACATTATAGATTGCCTTTCATGGGCTGGTCTGCCAACCCCCTCCCATTCATAGTAGCTTTCTCTGTGGGGAAATATTTTTAAAGTTGCGAACAATCTGCCTCAGAATTCTGGAACTTAGGGCACATTTGAAAGTTGAGGGCTCTCCACCAATGTTAGGAAAATTGATATGTAATAATTTTTTATTTATTTAGCAGGTATTTATTGATTAACATTTGTCAGGATGAATTTCAGGCTCTGAGGATAGGAAATAAAATTAATTAGGTTCCTGTTTTCAAGGAGTTTACTATCTACATATAAATTTTGCTAAAAAATGGCACATTTCTCTTTTTGCCTCTCCAATATTTATTGCTGCTTGTGAAAGCAGATAAATTCTATTTATGATCTTAATTATATAGAAAATAGCTATCATGGTAATAATAACAAATTGACTTTTACCCTTCTGAGAAACACTTCATAGGTATAAGAAATATCTTGTCATGTGTGTCCTTAAACACTCCTTTGAGATCATAATCATCCAAAAATGTTTTTCTTTTTAATGAGTTTCTCTTCATCCTGAAGAGTTTTGTGATATTTTGTCATTTCATAATATCTACATTGATCCTTAAACATCTTTCTGGAAGGAATCCTCAAACTATTCTTATTTTTGTAGTCCTCTCTTTTTTCAGTCTAGATGAAAGGAGATTCATCCACTATTTGAGGCTCTCATTTATTGTCTTCTACCAAGAGGAAAAAGATAATGGGTCTGGAGATGTAAGGTCTTTAACAATGTACAGCCCTAAGCATTTAATAAGTGAGTTAGTGGTCTTAAATGGTTACCCTTTAATCAGATCAGAATTATTCTTGGCAACTAATGGGTATATCTGTAAAATGGAATTTGTCCATTAATGATAGAAAGGTTTCTAAAGATCTTTTAACATGAGATAAATAAAGCAGCAGATCAACAGAAGATAAGTACATTTCATAATAATCACTCTGAAAGAGCTATTTCAAGTAATAATGACCCACTCAAGCATGATGGGAGAATTTCTAATGGCTATCACTGTAGGAATCACTTACCATGTTGCAAGACAAACCTATTTCTCCACACTTAAAATGGAAACATTTTTTAATGGGAAAATAATGTTTTAATTCATTCTAGAATTTTTTAATTAAATTAATAAAATGCAGTGTTTTCATATCTGCAGTTTTACTGACGATTTTCCTAAGGATAATATTTTTTAAAATCTATCCTTGCATGCATGAAAAGCTGGCAAAACAGTGTATTATTCCTTTTCTGTTCCCATGGAAGCCTTCTTTCTATATACCTTACCTTTACTGATAGTTATTTCTTTAACCATTTCAAATTTTGATGGTCTTTCCCCTACATCTCCCATTTAAATAAATTTATATTTTGTGGCTTATCTAATTGTGGAAATCTCCCTATATGAAACTGGTCACACCACCCAGAAAGAAACAAATAATACAGTTTTTTGGTGCCAATCTGAGAGAAACAAAGAGGTCAGCTCCTACTATTTAGAGTTGAATAAAGGAAAGGAAAATCTGTGCCATCTTCTTTGTCAGCTTGTTTATTTGTTGGCTTATTCATTCAACTAATATTTACTGAGTATCTATTCTAGACAGGCTGTAGCCCAGGAAGCTGACGTAAAGCTGAGAAATGTCAACACACAATAAAAATTACCGTACGATGCAGAACTAAATGCCAGAGCTTTATATGTGGTGCTCCAAGAGTTTAGGGATGGAGCACTAAACCCTCACAACACTGTTGTAATTGCAATTAAATAAGTTTTGTCTAGTTAGTAGATTCTACTCTTCCTAATATTCATGCCTGCTCTTACCAGGGAACTTCTTAATCATACAAGTCTGTCAAAAGATAGAGCCGACTTCAGAAACTCCCATGAAAACGTTCTAAAAAGAACCCTTCATATGATTCTTAGAATATTTATAAACCTACTTTCCACTGTACCACATCATTATTTTTATTGGGAAAAAATGCATTCGATCCTAGCAATCACAGATTAAACGTTAATGATTTTTACTGTTCTTGGGTGACTTCTGTTATAAGAAACCAGCTGAATTTCAAGTGTGTGCATATGTGTAAGCTATCCATTGAATGAACCTAGGCCCACTGGCATCTTGTAAAATGAACTCAGCCAGACTTGTTTAAAACTAAGTTTCTCAGTATGGATGCCATGGAAGCTGAAAGATATTAATCACAAGAAGAGTGAATGCACCTCAAGGGCCAATTAGAAACCTGAACTCAGAATCTTGCCCTATTTGTTGTACTTCTTCCTTTTTCCCTACCTCTAGCCCTTTAATTTATGCTTAGAAAGACCTCTTAATTTGCATCTTAGTGATGCAGCTTTTCCTTGTTTGTGCAGCAATCAACTCAGCTTGGGTATTTTTCAGCTCTAATGATCTTTACATATTGATTTTGACATGCCTGAATCTATAATGTGTATTTGTTCATTTAAAAATTATATAATGTTTACTACATGTCAGCACTGTTCTTAGAATTTTGCAAATATGAACTCTTTTACATAATGATTTATAGGTTTTCTGAAGCAAGAATTGGTATTGGAGATGCTTTGAAGAAGCATCACTTAACCAGTGAATAAACCTACCTGACTGCACAGTATTCATATCTCACCATCTAGAACTTTCATTACTATTCAGCTTCATGTTTTTTTACTTGTTTTCAACAGTAACTGTCATGAAGATTTATGAAAAAAAATAACTCAAAAAAGAAAGCCAACCACTAGGGTGGTTGATAAAAATAAAAAGGAAGCAGTGATTTGGGGAAATAATATTTATTACCCAGGAAACAGAAATTTTCAATAGATTAAATAGTGGGGTGCTATTTTGATAGTGGATCAGATGTATAACATGAAATAATTCACAGAACCTTTTTTGCAAAACAAAAGAAAATCATTTTAGGAAGAAGTTTCATGTTCCAACTAATGCAATATTTGCACATTATAGCGAAGAAAAGTCAGTGAAAGCTGAATTTGTTTCCTAGGTGTTAAGAGGTAAGTACCAGAAAGAACTATCATTGGAAAAGCAAACAAGGAGGAAGCCAGAGTCAGAATAAAGCCAGAACAAACGTCACTATACATATGAAATTGGAGATTCACAAAGGTCTCCAAATCTATCTTTGTAATTGTCAAGGATCTTAAACAGTTACACTGTTTATGGTGCTTTAATATGACATAATTTTTGTTACTCAATGTGAATATTTTTTATTATTATTTTATTTGGGTAAAAAAATGTACCATTTTAAACATTTTTAAATGTATAGTTTAGTGGCATTAAGTACCTTCACATTGTTGGGCAACTATCACCTTTATCTAACTCCAAAACTTCTTCTTCGTCCCAAACTGAAACTCTGATCCATTAAACAGTAATACCCCATTCCACTTTCCCCTGGCCTGTGATAAACACTGTTCTACTTTCTGTCACTATGAATTTGACTACTACAGGTACCTCATGTAAGTAAAATCATATGATATTTGTCTGTGTGTAGCTTATTTCACTTAGCATAATATCTTCAAGTTTCATCTATATTGTGACATGTCAGAATTTCATTTATTTTTAAAGATATTTCATTACTTTTTAATATTTCATTGTATGTATATGTCACATTCTGTTTATCCATTTATCCATTGACAAACATTGGAGTTGTTTCTACCTTTTGGCTATTGTGAACAGTGCTGCTATGAACGTTGGTATATAAATATCTGTTTGAGTCCCTGCTTTCCATTCTTTAGGGTACATACCTAGAAGTAGAACTGCTGGGTCATATGGTAATTCTGTTTAATTTTTTGAGGAAGAGCTATACTTTAATATAAATATTTTTAATAGAACAAATGCAATTAGTGTACTGGTAGCAAGCTTAAATGCAAGTAATTATTTATCCTCACTACCAACTTTAGTAAAATAATTAAAGCAAAAATCACATCTATCCTTTAGTAGCTCTTATTTGCTCTTATTTGCTGGTGCAAACATTTCGCACAAATTCTATTGTTTCTAGTCCAGGGTATCTATAGCCATATGTGCTCTTCTCTCTCTCTGGAAGCTGTCCATTAATTTTTCTTGGAGACTCATGGCTTCTGATTCTTAATTATTAACTGCGTTTTGATGGCAGAAACCCAAAAGCTAAAGAATTATATACTGTGAAGTTTATTCATCAAAATTTAGGTTCACATTTTCCTTTGCCTGTAATTTTTACTTATTTCCTTATTCAAATCAGAAATAAATGACAGTTACAATCATGATCTGTTAACCTTTGATTTTGTAGTTTATTTTGCAGTGTTTGTCCATGTTCGAAAGAGAATAACTTACTTAAATTGTTGGGAATCTTTTTTCCTCCTTTGATTATAGCCTTGTCAACTGTATTTTCAGTTTGTTTTTTGAGCGTTTTAATGTGATAATATGAATATTGTCTTTCATAAAGGTTTTTCAGAATTCCTTTAGATCAAAACTCTAGCTTGAATATTCAATATCCATTGAACACATTTGGGAGAAATAACCTTTGACTTTAGTTAATATAAGAATCAAATGCCAAACAAATTGTTTTGTGTGTCTCTCATTAACAGCAAAACTGCTTTCTTTTAGTACAATAATGTCACTAATGAAAAATGCAGGAAAATCAAGGAATTGAAATAAAATTTAGTGAAACTTTTCCCTAATGATCCAGATTTCTGTAAAAATATTTACTTAACTCTGAAAATATATGTAACATTACATGTTGTGATAGTATAATCAAATTAGATGTAATATTTTTTTCTGGGACTATGACAGTATATGACCTCAAATTTGAGATCTGCCTGTTTCATAGCTCAGAGCCTTAAATCAACTCATATCTTTAAGTGTGCAGCTTCATTTATTCTGAACCAAATATAATCTCCTTTTTAGGGAGGGAATGTCTTTAAAAGGATCATTAATAAAGACCTAATAAGGTATCATGAACTTTAGAAAATACTCATGTCATTTTTATGAGTTAAGTCAAAAAGTTATAAAATATACAGATAAGATTTTTCTACCAAATACACAATGGCAAAATGTTCCTGACAAAGTCAGAACATTCTAAAATAGTTAAAAACTTTTCTAATGCCTTTGAAAAACACCAAGGCAATTATGCTGAATACTTATGAACCAAAGTCTTATTTTCTCATTGCATCTTGTGTTCAGCTGAAACACCTTTGGGAAGAGAAATTGGCACTCCTCATTGAATTTGTAGCCCAGATGGCCTTACTACTTTAACTTTGGAAGTATAAATGGTCTATTTCTGGAACCATGTAAATACATAAATAAAATGCATGCCAATTTACAAAATGAAAGGATTAGTTGAAGCAATGTAAATAAAATGACATTAACAAGGATACAAGATCTGTAATAAATTAAGGTTGAAACAAACAAACAAAAAATTCAACTGTGGATAAATAACCATTGTAATAAAAGCAGGACATGAACCCAACAACAATAAAATTTTACCTAAGGCTATTAGTTGGCATCAACGGGAGACTGGTGGTAATGGGAAGCATAAAAAAGGTACAGAGATTTTGAAGGCCGATAAAGTCATCAAAGGTCAAAATACTTTTTTAAATTCAACAACACATTCATTCTCCAGCTAGCTCACACATGGCCTTGTGCCCATTGCACAGTTTTAAATTGTCAGCTTACCTTTTATTATTGCTATCTGAAATACTGATGGGTATAAATCACAGAATCGTTGACCTGCAAAGAATCTCAAGAAATTATCCGGTCTGCTCCCCAAATGGGAAGATTTTGAAACAATTTAAGATAAATATTAACTTTACTTTTAGAGATCTTTGGGAAAATTACTGCCACAGTTCTCTTTGTTCAAAGATGATTTAACACATTTGCCTGTTTTCCTTGTGGCCCCTGAGTTCAAAGCATACACTATAATTTTGTTTAAATTAAACCAGCTTAGAAACTTTTTCTTTCTGCGAATTTCTCTCTTCTTTATTTGATCTTCAGAACTGCTGAAATGATTTTTATATTATTAAAACAAACAAACACACAAACAAACAAAACTTACTCCTAGGCTGTAACCCCGCATGATGAATTCCAGTTCAGAGCAACATTTTATGATCCAGTGTCAAGTTTGTGAAAAATAAAAAATGAGAAGAAAGAGAGGTTTAACTATAACATGGATGCATTTTGGACTAGATAGCCATTTGAATAAGGTGTGTGTGTTTAAGCATAAAACTGACTGTGTTTTCCTTTTCTGATTTGAGCATGCAAAACCTTTTATTTTCATAATCAGGGCCAAATGTGTTTTGTGCTCTGGATTTGAACCAGAACTCAAAAGAGAGATGAAACAGCATTACCCGTGAAAGAAATAGATTTGAGGCAAGTTTTAATTGAAAAGAAAAATCCCACTGTCTATTCATTTTTCAGGCATTAGTTGCATGCAACACACAAATCTTTCATTATTCATACATGGAAGTATGTGTTTAATGATTAAGTCTCTAAGGATTTATTTGATAGAATAATCTAAATTTCTTTTTTTTTAAAAAAAAGGCAAATTAAACATGGTTTTTAATTCTTTAAAGGACAAGTTACAAAGCTTGTAAAAAATATAACACAGGCTCTTAGTTTTTAAAACTATATCTACAATTTGCCTATCCATTGGTTTGTTCATCTCAATATCAGTAACATACAGACTTGATCTAATAATGGCTAATTATGTAGTTGTTTATCAGCTCATTTGAAACATTTTGAGATTCAGTCTAGCTCAGCAAATTACTGTGCTTAAGGCAGTTCTATATTCTAGAAAATTATAATATCCCCAGAAGGCAAAGAATTAATAATAAAAATCCTCTTTTGTAAAAGATTATCATTGCAGAGCAAATGGAGCAGATCTTCCCTGTCCTACTGCATTTAATATTCTCATTTTTTCCATGAAACTTTGATGGAGAAGCAATGAGAATATCTCTGTTTTATTAACTTATTAAGAGGCACATTTATAGAACTTGTGCACTATATTGATTCCTAAAGCTGCAGTGCTGCTAAGAGCCAATAATCACAGAAGAGCAGGATGATTCGATTTGTTATCCCAGAATGTTGCTGAAACTCAGTAGAGCCCAAATTTTCACCCAATTCAGGAAACCTGGTTATTTAACTTCTCTAAGCTTCAATTTATTCATCTGTAACATATAGGTAATAACAAAAGGCAGCTGCTGGATCTCATGAGGAGTAAAAGAGATAATGCATGTAATGCACCTAATAGAACGCCTACGTATAGTAAATAATGTTAGTTTGGATTATTATTATGGCTATTATTATCATTATCTCTTGTGGTTCAGGACTCAGATAAAGACATATGCATTTAATTAGCCATTTGCCTAAGTAGTTATGCAACTTTTTAATATAAATGTTTTCATAGCAGCTGAAAGTTGAACACAAACTTACTGCTCCAGCACTTTTCAGCCCAAAACTGCCCAAGCTAACATCAAAACAGCCAGAATATGTGGGCTATTACTATATAAGATAAATCACCTAGACTCTCGTCTGAACTTATTCCAACTTCATAGCATCTGGGCTTGACAACATAATATTTAAAAGAGCACTTGGTGCTACTTCTGTTGAACTATGCCAAAGAGTTTTGAACTTTTTCTTCATGATTCAGATTTTGTTGTAGATTTTGCCACATTCGTTCCCTCCCTATTAGATCATTGCATCATATTTTAAGAAGGAAAAAAACATCTTTACAAACTATCTCAATATCTTAGCTGGAACGTATGAGACTATTTGCTTTATGTCATTATTTGCACAGAATATATGTGCCACTTATTTATTTTGTCAACCAGGACTACTATTTGACTTTCTGGTAAAATTCAGTGTGCTACCTTTAGTTTACAAATACATCTGAAGCTTTTATATATATATAGCCTTCATATATATAGAATATATATAAGAAGCCTTTATATATATATACTATATATATACTAAATATATATAGTATATATATATATATACATACACACACTACATCTTCATTTGTATATTTGAGGAGTTCAGTTTATAAGTGCTCCCCCAAATCAATCCTAAAGCTAAACTTTGGGGCTGATGGTGGCTTGATTTCCCCTCGCAGTTCCCAGCATCTGGATTTCTCTGCCTCTCTTGATTCAGGAAAACAACTCATGTTGCAGGGCATTTCAACCTGATGGAAAATGGACACACTATTTATCTTTCTTGCCCTAAAATGTAGAAACCAAACCATCCAAACAGTAGGGACTAATGATACAAATTAGCTGCTCTTCACCTCACTCTATATCCAGTGGTCTACTTTTTCTGATTTGAAAACAAGCAAGCAATTTTTCTTAAATTTAAAAACACCTAGGGATAGCCTCTTCTCTTTTATTATTTCTCAAATTTTCCTGGGGAAAATTAAATCCATTTCAGGGGTTACATACGTAGAAGAGTAAAATGAGACCAAACAAATTAAAAATTCATGTGGGATGCAGAAGCTAACAGCTGCAAAAGTGAAGAGCTGGTAGAAAGAAGTGACTCTGGAATATGTTTTTACTCTGTAGACTAATGGGAGACTTCAGCATGCTGGAGGAAAATGTTTTGAGCTCTTTCCATTACTAGAAATTGTTTAAATAAGTTATTGTCTCCCTACTTGTTATAGACGTGGTTTAGAAAAAGCTAACTTGGAAGGGGCAAGGTGTCTTTCACCAAAGGTTCCCAGAATCCCAGTCAAAGCCATTACCACGGGTTGCGAAAGCACCACCTTTTTACCACTGCCTGTGCTGTTGTTATTGTTTAATCTCTCCATATTCATCCTGCTATAATCACCATAATTCACTCCAACGTTATGTGATTAGCAGCCTCTGTCGTAATGCACAGCTCGCATAGCATCTGTGACCTTTCACCCCTCGTAGAATGGGCCAGGTTTGCACTGGCTGAGAGACAAAATGTGGAAACTCACAATGTGATGCCTCCCCTCTCTCAGGCTGTGGGAATAAATGGAAAATTTTACCTTCAACTATATATGTTGATCCTTTAGCAGCCACATTATGAAAGTTTAATTCTTCCACCTCCCTCAAGAAGCTAATTTATTCTCATCCTGAGAAGATTTCAGAAGAATTTTGTAAAGTGTTGTCATACTGCCTAATGCGGAAGGCAAAATGACATTTTTAATGCAAGATAGCAGTTTTTAAACTTCATTTGCAACATCATCAATAGATTAACTGCATGTTGGACATGCTAAGAAGAGGTTTGGCTAATTTGATGCTTTATCTTAGACTGAAGTCAGTATAGATGTGGCAAGTCCACTGAATGACAATTGGCTAAAATGTACAAATAACTAATCATCCTCTTTATCTAAAAGAAATACGTTTCCTTTCATAGTAGAGTCCTAAGTTATGTGAAACATTGTTAAATCATAAACTCTATAGGAATCCATTTAATTTACACGCCTTTCAGATTGTAGGATTAGTCAGAACTAGTCAGAATTTTAAAAATTATTTCCTGACAATTCATATGGCAGGATGAAAAGTAGGAATATTAACATATATATGAAAATAGTCATTTATAGAATGTTGCTATTTACCACACCCATATACTTTTAACCAGATTGACAATATGTAGCATGATGAGTTTAATTTTCTTTAGCACAGTACAAATTCTCTGTATTTTTTCTAATTCCCTCTTCCTCCAAGTCAGCTCAAATAGGAACAGACTCACTTGGTTCAGCTCAATTTCCACAGCTTGGCAGGAACTGATATCAAAATTAATTCTAAAATGAAACTTCATAAAAGAAAATCCTATTTGACAAAAGAACTATTGGGCTTGAATCAAAGTTGCATTTGCATTGTGAATTCACATTTTTGTTTTTATTGTATATAGAATAATACCAAAGGAGAGAAATCAAATACCCAGAGAGTTCACTGGAGGCATCCTGATAGTATCTACTATATGCGAGTAAAGCAGAAGCCATTTTTATGGCATATTCAGAACCTGAAGATTGAATTACAGTTTTAGTAATCATCAGTTCCCCTTCTCCAGTGTCACTTTTTGGTAATATACTGCATAGAAAAGACTTGTGGTTCCAGTTTTATAAGCTTGCAATAAAAATATAACAACTGTTGTATTAAATTATTTAAGTTGTAAACCATTGTGAAAAGGAGAAAAAGTTCTATCGACACAGAGGCTAAAAACTGATTATAATGGAGAGCAAAATGTATTGTGCTGATTATTCTCAATTTTTTTCCTAGTTTAACATATTGTAAATCTTCAAGATACCTTTCAAATCAAGGTCTGAGTGTGTAGGGTTCTTTTATTTGTTTATTATTTAGAAGTGGCCATGGTGAGAGAAAAACAAACCTGTGTAGTTCCAGGTTACCAATTTATTTTAGCTGAGTCATAAGTGCAAATAAAGTAAAAAAAAAAAAAAGTAATATAGAGAGACATAAGGTTAAGTAAAAGATGTTAACCATAATAAATTTAAATATGAAATGACTACCTTCCTCCAGAGCAATACAGATTCTAGAGATTGTCTAGTCTTTCCAGAAACATTTTTTTTTATTTTATATTAGGTTTATGGTCACTCAGTACCTCTACTTTCTAGCATACTATACTATTCTGCTGCTGTGCACAAAAGGAACTAGGATAATATGTTTTCTTTTCTCCAGTATTCCTCCATAGGTCTATTAGTTCTTCCCTTCTAATGCCAGACTTCCAGAAATTTTTGCCCATAGATGCCTCCTTTCCCATGCATTTGTAGGCCCCAGCTAGGAATCTAGGAGCATGAGCTGGCTTAATCAGAATGTTGGCATTCTGTGCTTTTGCATTCCCACACTCCATAACTGCTGGATATCGAAACATAGCTCAAAACAGACACACACACACACACACACACACACACACACACACGCACACGCACACGCACGCACGCACACACACCCCTCTTGACCACCTGGAAGAAAAAAGGGATCCTCTTGACTAAATAATAATATTTTATTTCTCTAAAGGAAATTAGAGTAAGGAAGCCACATATTTTCACCTGTTAAATCAATTCAAATGGAGATTACATTTTTTTTTTAGGCGAGGCAACCCTTGGTTGACCTCCCAGATTGCAAGGATTTTGTCAGTTTATAATCCCTTATTTTTCATGCCTATACCACCTGGTCTTCCTAGGTGGTCTCCCATCCAAGTACTAACCAGGCCTGACCCTGCTTTGGGGACTACATTTAAGCAATCAAGAGAAGGCTGAGACTTGGAAGGACAGCAATGAAAAAAATTAGGAAAGATCAGTGACAGTGAAGATGTGTTATTAGAGACCAAGGCTTAGATCATTCACACCCTTGTATTACTATGTACGGATACAATTACTATGTACGGATACAATTACTATGTATGTATGCAAAAGCTGGATGGTGAAGAAGGTTAGGGGAAAAAATCAATGCATTTGAAATACAGTGTTGGAGGAGAGCTTTACGGATACCCTTGGTCACTGGAAAGACGAACAAGTGGTCCTAGAGCAAATTAAGCCTGAAACATCACTGGATGCAAAAATGACAAAACTGAAGCTGTTCTACTTTGGGCACATTATGAGAAGGCACGTTTCTTTGGGAAATGTCTTTGGAAATTTCTTCAGAAACAATAGGAATAATAGAAGGTAGCAGGAAAAGAGAGCCAGATATGAGACAGATTGACTCTGTAAAAGAGGCATGAGTCTACTGAAGTTGAGCAGAGCTGTTGAGGACAGGATATTGTGGATGTCACTCGTTCACTGAGTCATCAAGAGTTGAAGCCAACTCAAAGGTACATGACACACACAAATTGAACCACACAGAGGATGCACAGTAACTGCGAATTAATTGGTACTTTAGTGTTGCTCATCACAATAATTTTGGCACTCTTATCTGCTGCTATTGATGTTTTTTTCCTTTCTCACCTAGACCTGATAGCAACAAAGTGGCCATATTCTCACTTGAATGGTGATATTAACAATAATGTAACTTATATGTACGAGGCACTAGATGTTTATTTAATCTTCACAGCATCTCAGTGAAATAAGTATTCTGATTCTACAGATGAAGGTATTTAAGTTTTGCTCAAACCATCTCTGTACATCTATCTATTAAGTATTCCCTCCCAATGCCTTTTTTTCCAAGCTTTGTAATAAAAGCTAAAAATTATCAAATTAAGCACACGGCATTCATGTGCATACCAACTACATTGTACTATACCAGTGTGGAATGATTAAATCTCTAAGTCATCATCACCAAAGGAAAGAGTAAAATTAAAAAGAAGTGTGGAAGACCTGGAGTTTCTCTCTGGTTTCTACTGTTCACTCGTTTGTCATATGTTTGTTGAGTCCATGTAATGTGCCAGAATCTACCTTGGTGTGAGGATATAAACATGAACAAAATGTTTACTGCCCTTATTATCGATTGGAAGGAAGAACTACATAACCAATTATAGTTCAGTATGATGTTATAATTGAAATATATACAAGGTACTATGAGCACACTGAGGAGAAAATAAAGCCAAAGGAATTCACTGCTTTTTATTTAACTTATTGACAGCCTGTATCCAGGAGAATAGTAGATCCTCTAAGGGAGAATCCAGAATAGCTTCACCCTTAACTAAGGAGTTTAAAAGTAACTGCCTGCTTCCTGTTCCTTGGACTAAGAAGGAAAACACTTAACTGGGTCAACCCCATTTATTTACTTGAAATCAGAGGATCTTCTTTCTTCTTTCCACACCTACAGCTTTATGAGCTGGGGGCTTTCAGATCCATTTGGAGCAATTTGTGTCAGCAATCTGAAATTTGTGTCAGCAATCTGAAATCTTGTATCCATGCAAGTACATTTCTTGGTTTAGTTAGAACTGCCAACACCTTCACCTCCAACTCCACAGCAATGACACTTGAAATTAAATAGCCGTTGACATAGGAACAACTAGTAACAAAACTACCAATTCTCTTGGCTACCCCCTAATATATAATCTCTATCATCGGGACATTCTACCAAGCTGGCTTCATTGAATGTACATGGTCCCATACATGCTGTTTCCTTCACAACATCTAAAGATTATCATGAACTACCCCCTGAGAATGCCTCAGAAAGTACTAGATACTTCCCACTTTTTATATTATTAAGAATCATGAACTTGAGTTCATAGTGCAGCAGTCAGTATACGTACCAGTCACTATATTTGACTTCCTACATGTATAGTTTCATAGGAGAACCAGAAATTGAAAACACCCTAGTAAAGAGAAGGCAGCAAAATCTCATAAATGATAGCTAAAATCTCTCTTTTTTCATACTGAGGAACCAAGGTTCTTTCTCCCCCAACTAAAAATGACTAGAATCTTTGTAATAAGAAGTCTATTAATTTTTCTACCAAGACAGGAAAGAAACAGGGTATTTAGCTCCTGGCAACAAAATCTATAGGGCTACAAGTGGAAAGATCTTTAAAGTGAAGTTGCCTGATTTCACCTCGAGGAAAGAAAGCTATTAGGAGCTTTGCCCAGATTGAGGCCTGAAGGGAAGAGGATCTTTAGAGGGTTTCTTTGACCTAGTATGAGGATATCAGGTAGCCAAAGATCAGGGCATACATATTACCAAGCAGATCACTATGGATGCCCAGGTTGGAGTTAAAAGCCTCCTGAAGATGATGAGCAAATAAAGGATAATCTTCTAACCCAAGAACTGCAAGGAACAATATTTCTTCAGGAAGCCTTTTGTCTGGTAAGCATCTGGACCTGGAGTTTTTATGTAATGAGAAAAGATAAAAACATCGTAACCAGCACTTTATAAAAGACTTAAAAAGCGAGCAGAGTAAGGAGATACCCATACATATAATCTCTGGAAAAGAAACATTTCTACAGTTTATTATTCAAAGAAAAGAATGTATAATAGCTTGGGGCAACCAATCAGGGATCAACTGGTTTAGTTTTCAGAAAAATGTCATACAGAGATAAATATTCTATAACTAGATACAGCAGGCTTTGAAGATAGCAGCTATTGTTGCTTACCACAGGAATTATAAACATGGACAAATCCATGAATAATAACTAGGATTGCTGATAATGCAATAACTTTTCACCTTACATATCCCCTCAGACGGTAAATAATAATGTCTTTGAATATAAAGGACAATGAATCTATGCAAGGGTCTTAGCTGGACGTACTGGTTTGTTTCACACTAGCTGTTGAATAGACCGCTCAAAACTATAAGTATTGGGAACAGTGACCTGGGGGTAGAAGACTTATAGCCCAGGAACTGACTGATCCTTTGAGCCATCCAGATTTCAGTCCATGACGATTTTGATTAATCCATGCTGAAACACAGATTTGGATCAATAAAAATTATAAGAAGAAACTAGTTGTGTATTTAGTAAGTTAGTGCAATTTCTGGTGGCTTTAAATTTATATATAAGAGAACTTATTGATTTTTGAAATCAAAATTTATACCACTTTAAGGTAATATTGCCTTGGTTTATAATAAACTATGGTGTTCTACTTTCTCTCTTGGGTAAGATGTGGTCCAAAGGCATCTAATCTGTTTACTCTTAAACTATGAATATTCTTTAATTGTTATTTATGGAGACTTTCCATCTATTTACATAATGTAAAAAAGCACAGAACATGTACCTCTTATACTACTTCCATACACTATCTCTGTTTAAATGAAGCAGCAAATCACAGCCAATTTCAAGCCATGTTACAATCTCAGCTCAAATTATGCAGGAGCTTAGAATAGTAAGGAGATATCCCTAAAGTTGCATCATCTTCAGGATGCAGGAGACCTCAGGAGCTAGAGAGCTGCTGAGAGGCAAAGTAGATGAACCAATGAACCAGTGTTGAATTTATATTGTATTTTTCACACAGGAAGATTATCTAGGCCTTCAGTACACCTATACGTGAATCCATGTGTGACATCTAACTCTTTTCACTTAATTTCCTCATGGACCATTTTTCTGGAAAGGGAGATGGGAGATTTCAGCCAGCCACAAATGGACTGAGACCTGCCAATCTCATTTCACATCAAGCAGGTGTCCCAGACAGGGTTTGAAAGTGAGCTACAAAGGTGAAAAAATGAAAATGCTGTTAGAGCTAAACAGATGGCCCTTTATAGGAGCTGTGTCATCAGCTTAAACTGAGTTTGTCTTATTACCTAGGAGCAAGCCTTGCCTCATAATTCTTTGCGGTTTAATATTATTAAAACTCTCTTTTTAGCAGACACTGCTAACATATCTAATAGCGGGACCTTACTAAACATTTCACTCTCAAGGAGGAAAGAAGTCTAAAGGTCAGGGCTTTGGTCACAGGACTAGGAGAGAGTTACAAGGTCTGTACTTTGTCAAATGCAGGAACTACAAGCAGACTTCACCTCTTAACCAAACTGCTCTTTTTAAGGCCAGAAACAGAACTGTTCAAAGCAGTCTCTGCCTTAAATGGATAAAACCCCTTTGAATATTCACTAGACTCCTCCAGGATACCTGCATTAGTTATATTAAGGATTTTAAGCAGACTATTAATGTTTGTTCTGAATAGTTGTACCACTGCACCAAGCAAATGTAGGGCAATAGGTGAAAGGGTAAAGAGCCCTTGTTTAATAGAATTTACATGCTGTGTGAGTCTAAATTGTTTAGCTGCCTGATAGCATTTTTATAAAGCCTAAAATAAATACCCATAAACTTAACAGATAGGCAGGAGAACTAAAAAGCTGCTTGTTTTATTTCTTCAAAGGTCGCACTTTTCTTCTCATGACATAACAGTAAATAACATGATAAAATGCCTTCAATATATCATAAATTATGGAAAATAACCATTGACTTTACGGGATAGTTTGGAATATAAATACTTTGAGATTAATGTTGTAGCTGCTCTTCAAATATGAGCAAGAAATAGTGCCAAACTCATAATTGTTCAAATAAATCATGAATGTGATATAAATTAAAAATTAGAATTATATTAGTCACACTTAGACCAAAAAAAAAATGGTTCTAGAATAGTCTAGCTCATAAAATATGTTGGGTTGTAATTGTACAAATTCAAAAACCACTGACAGTGGACCCAGGACTACTATTAATATATCTGAAAACCTGTTTGATTTTGTCCTCTGGATGTCCTCTAGATTCTAAGTTGCCCTGTTCAAAGGCCCCACCTCATAGATTCAAGTAATTCCTCTCTCACTTAATGTATTTACCAACTATGCTAATATTATTTAAAAGAAATAATGAAGTAGAAGCAACTTTAAAATACAACAGCATTATAACTAGGCCCTCTTAAAGAATATTTATCTGTTCTCCAATCTACATCTCCCACCCTCACTTGTCACTAAGCCCCCACTCCTGTGTGTCACCTGCATATAAGATATCTCCAGTTGAATTTTTCAAAGATTATAATCCAGGGGTAAGCAATCTGTGACCTACATTTAACTCTGGCCAGCCACCTGTTTTTGTAAATAAGGTTTATAGAAACTCAGATACACATTTATTTGCTTAATGTCTATGGCTTCTTTTACCCCACAATGACAAAGTTGAGTCATAGCAACAGAGACTACACAGCAAAAAAGCAAAAAATATTTACTAGCTGGCCTTTCAAAGAAAAAAATTAGTCAGCCAGATATAAACACAAAGGAGAACTTAGGATCCTTTCCCCAAAACACATGCTGCTTCTCAGTTCCAATACTGTAACTCTAATTTAGGGGCTTATCACGACACTTTCATAATATTGCATAACCTCCATTCTAGTTATATGATAGTGCATAACAGAATGCTTCAAAACTTAATAACTTAAAACAACCACTCTTGTATTATAGCTCATGATTTTGTGGATCAGAAATTTGGGCAAAGCTCAGCTAAGCAATTCTTCTGCTCCATGCGGCATTAACAAGAGTCACTCATTGGAATTTATCTGGCAGCTGGCTTGTTTGAAGGGTCCAAGGCAGCTTCATTCACATGTCCAGTGCCTTGGTGAGGACAGCTGGCCAACTGGATTCAGTTGGGCTCTTTTTTCTTCCCTGTTGTCTCAGAGCCCCTCCACATGATCACTTCAGCAGGATGGTTAAACTTCTCACATGGCAATTCAGGGCTCCAAGATACCAAGATGGAATCTGCCAGTCTTCTTCGAGGTTAGCCCTAGAATTGACACAGCATCTTTTTCCAAAGGCCAGCCCACATTCAAAGAGAAAGGAAATGTACTCCACCTCTCAAGGGGATGAATGTCAAGGAATTTGTGGCCACCTTTAATCTCTTACTAGTACTGCCTTACTTTCCTGCCTCAAATGCTGCTATTACCTTCCACCAGCCTGGATGAATATGCTCTAATGTACTGAGAGAGACAGAGTCATTTGAGGTTGGGGAGGAGCACACAGGTGTAACTCAATGTTCTATATGAAGTAGATACCAAATAAATATTAAATGAAGAGGATAAGCACACATCATGATTGATGGATTAGTGTGGAGAAGCCAATGAAATTTTTAAACATGGCATAGTCCTTGGACACTTTCATAAAGTGTGATTAATTAAAGAAAAAATATAATTTAATTTATATCTCTTCGAATAAAATCATATTAAAGAGGGGAAAGTACCACAGGAAAAAAGTAGATATCATTAATTTAAGATTCAGTCTTGTAACTATGATCCCTAATTTTTATGCTCTGGATCCATATTTTGTTCATGTTGTTTCCCTGGCGCCATAACAGTACTGAAACATTGAGAGTATGCAATGAATATCTTAATTGTTCTACGCTATCTACTTGCTGTACTAGTATTCTATATGCTATAAAACCAAATTAAATAGGTGATATTCCTGCCATCTATATGTAAAATTCTCTTTGTGGTAGTATTTACTGCTTTAAGACAAAAAGGTGTATTTATTTTGGACCAGAATATGGCCTGGTTTAAGTTATTAAGATCTGGAATTATCTTATTCAGTTTTTGGTAGTCCAAGAGGACATGAGAAGGGGCGGGCCTTGCTGTCTCTTGCAGAAAAACCTAATGGCTGACTAATTTTGAAAATGAATTTCTTCCCTGCTCCTGTTCTTAACCACAGAGACGGTCATTTGAATGCTTTACAGAAAAGGCCTCAAGCCTCCTCGTGTTTCACCTTTTCATTGCACTGCCGATCATTTAGAGGGCAGACTTGTTCCAGACAGCTTTAATTAAACTGTACCAAGGACGCAGATAGATGTCAATGGAAATGATCCATAACATGAGGCTAAGCATGTATTTAACAGTGTTCCGTCCAGTTCAATCACCTTCTAGCATTTCAGTAGCTTTCTATTCATGTAGCAAAGACTAAATGTGTGTATGCGTGTTGTTTTTTTTTTTTTAAATCCATCCCATTAGTGGCCATATGCTTGGGCTCCAATGGATACAAGGACTGTCTGCAATCTGCCAGGGAATTAGGGACATCAATAATTTGTGAATAGTCATGTTGGTACTGGTCGAAGGGTTAAGTGCTCTGCACACCAGGGGCACCTCTTTGGGGATTTGAACTCTTAGTTGACTGTTAGGAACCTTATCCCCTGTGAGGTTTCCTGGTACATGCTGCTTGTCAGATGCATCCAGCTGTAGCTGGAATCATTATTAGCTCTGGGATTTAAAGATCTGTGTTAAATACTGTTGGAATGGTGTCTTTGAGTTAAAAAGCAGAGAGAGTATATTGTGGCAACCTGAGGAGGTTTTCATGTTCCATGTTAAGCATCTGCTTTTTTTTCCTTTTGCCTATTCTTTTCTACATTCCTTGTGACTAGATAACATAGTATCTGAGAAAGAATTTATATTAAACACTCATTCCTATGATTTGCTGGTAGATTAGATTGCATCAGCCAAATGGGGAAGAATAAACGTCTCCTTGAAATAAGAAAAATTTTGGCATGAAAGGCTTTTCTTCCCTCAATCCAGAGAGTGAGGAACAGGTAATGTGATTGATTCTTGAAATTTAACTCATATTACTGGTCCTTCATGAAGACTTCTTAAATATAGTTGTTTTAATACTGAGAGCAATTTTTTGCTTCCTGTGCTAACCTGTAACTTCATGTACATATAAGACTTGTCTGTCTCACTGGCTATTGTAGTCCCTGCACCTGGCACAAAGTCTGGCAGATAATACTTAATAAATGCTTTCAGGGTGAAAGGATGGATGAATAGATGGCTAGATGGAAGAAAGACAGGGAGGGAGGAAGGGGATGAAACACTTGGGAGAAGTTCTGTCAGTCTGACGTGTATGCAAGCCGTTGTTCTCTAGTTTTTTCTAGAAGCTGTTGGATCTGAGAGTGGATGTTTAGCAATAAAACATGTTTCAACAGTTTTAATGGATATGGATTTCAGAGCTAACTTCCATTATTATGACCTCTTAGTAACAGTAGTACTTAGTTTCCTTGTTGGGTAAATGATAGGAATAATTATGTGTGATGACAAGTTTCCATTAGATTTTTTTTTTCTACTGCATACCTAGACATGTTTTGTTTTAATATAACTGAATCCTCCGATGGTTGCATTGTGGTTTTATTTGGATAATAACTATTAAGCAGGGGATCTTTAGTCTTTCTCTCCTTGAATATTTAACTGATCTTAAAGATAGTTTGTCTAGTTTGTCGTTGATATTCTATATGTGTTTGTTTCCAGTAATTCCAGGCTTCTTACCCTGGAGTCGTTTTACCCATCCCTTAATTGTCCCTAGCTGATGTCTAGAAGGTCTTTTTAAACTTCTTAACTGCACAATGAGGCCTCAGTGGACACCTAGATTGTGTCTGCTTGGGAAAATGCCAAGCGCTAATGAGTATTTTGTTTAATGTAATGGAAACTGAAAATGCACAGCTTCTTCCTTGACTGATCAATGCCCACTTCTGTTGTTTGAATGTATCTATACATTCTGAATTCCAGAAGAAGGGTCACAAGAGGGCAAAGCACTTAGTGTCTGCCCAGAAAGGACTTGAAGATTCAGAAGTTGTGTTTATATGGGGTTTAGTATAGGTAGAAAGTACTTGAGTTAGTACTGTAGCCCCTCCTCCTCTATGTTCAAATATGCCCTATTTTCTTTCAAAGCCAAATCCCATAGTCACAAACATTTTTATGTTAATCTTTAGATTTTTATGTTAATTTTTAAAAAGAATAATAAGAGAATGAATTGTGTCAGTAGATTCAAAGCCAGGCAGTGTGTAATTCTAGGTACTTATCTCTATTTCATCATTATTTTATTATTATAAAATATTTGGTATATACTATATGTACTTTAATGTTTGCTTCTCTTCATGTTCAAATCATAACACGTCTGACACAAATTTAAAAATATATAATTAAAATACTATTTCTTAATTACATCAGAAAGTCCGGTTTGCTGAAAATCCAAACCTTAAGCAAGTCAGTAGGCCAACATGATCAAGTATGTTTGAGTGAAGAAGAATTTCCAGGTGGTACTAACAGTCCATGCAGAACTAAGTGGAAAATGTAGAGGGCATTTCTCAGATTTCATTGAACCATAACTGGCTGAATAGACACTGAACTCCCCTCAGTAGTATTTATAATTTATAAGTTACTTGAACATGCTAGGTAATTTTCAAAAGTAAAGATTTCAAGCCATTTAAAAACTAAAACGAGATTTACTTCTCATCTAAAGTTTCCTGGGTTTAGAGATTTCAGAAAACTTTTGTGGAGATGGTAAGAACGATGGGTTTTGAATCTGGAGAATGGAAATAATTACATTTCTCAACTTCGAGCATAATGACTCACTTTTTCTTTATTTATTTCCAAGCCATCGTCTTGCTTCAATCATACTATCTCATGCCATTGGACACTCTGGTAGTATGCAGGCCTCCTCAAATCAGAGTTTATAATAGAAACCTTGCCTGACCCTTAATAATTGTTACTTTACTGAAACACCATAGTACCTAAACTAAGTTGCTTATTACACCAAACGTGAAGTCCTTCAACCCTTAAGGTTCAATATTAATCAGGTGAGTATTCTGTCAATACTCACCTCTTGTGTCAACAATTTTCAATGTGGAATAAATTCAGGAATAGATAGTCTTAATCCATAGACATTCGAAATATTTAATTTCTATGCAATTTTTATCCAGCTAAATAATTTGCTCATATCTTCCATACCTCAATTAGAGACTGGAGATTAGACATCATTGTGAGTATAATATTAAATGTCATTACAATAAGAAGTTAGCTATAAATGATCCCTATATTGTGTACAGGATTAGTGTAAAAAAATCTTCACTGATAAAATGTTATTCTAAAGGAGACTTAAAGCAAATATAGTGCAAATTCAACAAAAGTGGCTAAGTTATTTTTTAATCCTGAGATCATGGCATAAAGGGTGCTTTTAAAAAGAATATTCAAGTGTTTGTTTTGCCCTTGGATAATGCAATAACAAATTTGTTTTTAAGCTGTGGTATTTTTCAGATTGTCAAATGTGTATCAAAGAGTTATTCTCTTGGCAAATTTTATGAATTTTAGTTACGTTTTCTTGTCAATTTAAAATTCAGTTATCCAATTACAACTAAAGTTCATTAGTCTAATGTGGCAACTTCATGATGGTTTTATTTACAAGAGAATTTCTCAGTTTAGAGAGGAAATTCTGCCACATGAGAATTTTCAATTGTACTTAGAAGTTAGATAATATTTTTGCAATATTTTAATTTACTTCTTATGCTTTTATTTATTAATAAAAATATATACATAAATTTCTTCTAATCCCATATTTATAATGTACGGTATCTCATGCTTTGCCTCTTTGATTAATGCCATCAAATTAACAGCAAAGACCTTCTGATATTGCTGGTTTTTATCATTAGATTTTGTCTCAAATGTTTCTTTAGGGTTGCTTTCCTTTGTTTCATTTTAAATAACCTTACCGTGAACATCATTTCCAGATCTAGGGAAAGACATTTTAATTTCAATCATGTTACAAGTAGAATTCCTGCTAAGATGAAAAACCAGAAAAGATGGAGACCTGGTAAATATTTTAACATTATTTCCATTTGGTGAGATAATTGGAAACTCCTCAGGCAAAACATACCACAGAAGCAGACACAATGGGTGCTGGGTATCATCAGGCTCCTGCAAGATACAGAAGTCTTTATCCCTGTTCTGCCCTCAAAGAAATTGACTTTGCAGTGCTAGATAAATGTATTCAACAACTATTGATTGTTCACCTGCTCTGCACAAGGTCAACAGTGAAAACTCATCATTTTTCTGTTTTTGCATTTTAGAGGTCCAGATGTTGCAGGAAGCAGAGATGGACCATATGGAACCCAAACTGGATCTGGTACCCATGACCCATTTACCCAGAGGAGAAGTCATCCATGTGGCATGCTCGCTCAGCACTCACTCCACCAAATAAGATTTTCACCACTCTGCCTGAGAAGTAAGCTCACTCTGAAAGATCTTTGTCTCATGATGCAAAGCTGCCCAAAGAGTTGTAACACTGCCATTCACAGCCCTTTTGTTAGGCAGTAAGACACAGAATAAACTTTTCTACCTGGGTATAAAAATATGTTTTACTTCAAGGGTTAAAAAATATTTCTTATCAGCACAAACTCCCAGAACTTTTATTTTCTCATTAAAGCTGTGTAAACCAGGTTCTTCTGAGCCACTGGTTGAAACCTGTAAATGGACCCAATTTTTCTGATATTGTGGTTTATCAATTATATCAGCAGCATCATTTCTTGTCCACTGACCAGAGAAGTTGTAGTCGTAGATGAGAATCGTTATCTGGCATTCTATATGGCTTCCCTGTCAACTCACTTTTGAGGCCCAGCATTTAGTAGAAAATGTTCTTTTCTATATAGCAGATTGTCATTTTCATCCACTGTAGTGTGAAGCATGCGTTATATTCGCCTTACCTCATTTAATACTATGGTGAATCTCAAAGGTGCAAAGAGATTGCAGAGGACTGGGTCATGGTCATTACAAACTAGTGAACCGGGACTTGGACCAAGGAGATCTGATACCAGAGCTCTTACTCTTAACCACTTCATTTATACTGCTTCTCCAACAGTGGCCTTTCTAACAGATTTTAAAAATCCATTATGTAATTGTGATTACATAATGGATTTTTAAAATCTGTTAGAAAAGTAAATTCTAAGAATATAACTAATTCTTGGTCAAAATGGAAGCTTCCTTTTTAGTGTATTGGTGATAGAGCTAGAGATTAGAGGCACATACATTTACCTCTAATTTATAAATTGGTAAACAGGAACAGAAAATGTGGCGATAAAAGGCCATTTCTGCTTTTTTAGACATTTAGCCAATTCTTCCACCACCTGATTGTTCAGATGAAGATTCTGCAGAGTTCTTCAGCTTTCCCATCACAGTCAAAATGTTCTGTGCAGCTTTTTGAGTATATGTGATGAGGTTTATTTTGAATAAAGGGTGAATGTGACTTTCATTTTTCCCTGTGAAATATAAACATAAATCAATAAAGGTTCCTTTTGAAACTTCTCCAAGGAATGGCATGCATTTTCAATTATTCTCACAACTTGTCTTTAACTCTTTGGCCGTATTCCATAATT
>CM053509.1:59570019-59894644 GCA_028627145.1 Eidolon dupreanum
TTTTTTTTTCCACATCTGTGTTGTGTATGTGCATGTCTGCCTACTATGCCTGGTCCTCTTTCCTGTCTCTCCTAAAAGCTCTTCCTGCTCTTTCTCTGATCGTTGGGGCAGAAAGAGAGATGGACAGATCAGGCTAAGTGAGAAGAGCTTGCAGAGAGCAGAAATAGACTTACTAACTTTGATGATGGCTCTAGTGAGTCCTTACCATACACATGGCTGGGTTGCCGTAAAGCCAGCTGAGCCGATCACCCTAAATAGGTTAAAAGATGATTTTAAGCAGGAATGATTTCATTCTTTCTTCTCACCAGTTTCATGGTTAGATGGCTCATGCGCTAATTTGTTACACCACATCCAGCTTGCTCGCAGTCCCTGCCAGACTTCTGAAGTCTTGATGGCATTGGAGACTGACTGTCTCCTGAGAATGTGTAAGAAAGGAGGTCTGAGTTTCTCTCCTTCAAGTACAATGTCTTCAATCCATTATCTCCTACCCGTGTGTAATAGTCTAGTCTATCGAAATACAGTGATTGAATAAAATTTTATTTCAGATAATGAGTGCATTGATTTAGTAAAGGATATGTACTGCATGGTATCATAGTTCTCTAAATGAATACTGAAATCCTAAAATGAGAAAACTTATCATTGGTCCAAGTTAAATCACAGCCATGTCTTTTAAACTGAATACCCTAATAAGATACCAAACCATTTAATACTTAAAAAAGAAAAATCTGTTATCTTCTGTAAGTGCTTAACATTTTCCAGCTATTTTAAAGCCACCTGTTTTTCCTATCATAACTACATCTGGCATCAGGCAAACAGATTATAGTCATGGACAACTGACTAATTTATGATGTTTTTATGTTTTCATATTTTTGGCAGACTAATCCAGGTTGATATATATGCCTAGCTTTCAGAGATGAATCTTGAAGTCTGGTAGTCTTGTAACCCTTTTACCTTTTTCTACTCCGAGCCCTAGAATAATTTTGGCGTGTCCTAAAATGTAATTAGGAAACAGAGACGGGGAAGATGAATCAAACCCTTATGTTCTGTCTATCTAGTGTCTTCTTCTACAGTTGACCTCCTATAAGGAACAACAGATCTGTGTACCCAATGTTGGAAGATCTTTTTACTTTTGATCATTCTTCTTTTCTAAGTCCATTAGGTACACTGTCACTTGTGTTTGCGTCCTGTTGTGAGAATCGCACTTCGAACAAATGTAACAGCAGTTTGGTAAGTCAGACCAAGCAGGAGAAGAACCAGTCGCCTCTGCCTTTGCAAAAGAAATATGAAGTTTTGCTGCAACAAATAGAAGCAAGACCATTTTCTATGCTAGTTCTGCTTCTGCATCTTTGAGTTAGAGAAGTCAAGTCCAGTCACCTTGTCAGATCATCTTTTTGATCTGACACCCCCTAGTGAGCCATCCCTTAGCTATTTATGGGGGATCATAACTGCTGGCTTTAATATGCCATATTCTTTCTTTAAATATCCACCCAAAGCCCCAAAGTAATGGACGTGTTTTTAATAAATCTAATATATAAATCATTTATCAGATATACTTCAAAACAGAGCAGCTATCAGAACACCCTGAAAGATTCATTAGAACATTTTTTTTTGCAGACATGTCACTAAGTTTAATAAATGTGTGTCAACTCAAAATGGAGATGAGAAATGGCAGAGCGCTTTATGGGTTGAGAGCCATGAAGCCAGGAATTCTAGTCTTGTCTTCATTGCTGACTCGTTTAATGACTGCAGTAATGTTTATGACTTACTTTAACTACACTTCCCTCCAGCCAAAAATCAGAACAATGTCTATAGGGGATTTTGAGCTTCTAAGAGGATGGCCCTACGTGAGTTCAGCTGGCGTCAAAGCTTTGTTTTGTGAACATGGAGTTATCTTGCTTGGATTCAACTCCCAGCTCACCACAGGTTGGTACTTAACCTTGGGTTAATCCCTTATTTAAGAGTACTACATGATCTTTTGCTATTGTACATAATACTGCAATGAACATCTTTTAACATCTAGATATGTTTATGTCTTTATATTATTATATCTGTCAGGAAGAAGTCCTAAAAGTAGACTTCTTCACCCTAAACTTTAGATGTTTGCATGCATTGCTAAACAGCCCTCCAAAGAAGTTTTACCAAATTTGTACTCCCACTAGTGTATGTAGTTCCCTATTTCTCTACGCCTTTATGTAGTTCCCTATTTCTCCACACCTTTGTCCACACTTTTCACTAGGAATTTTAATTTTTTTATCTTTATTAATATCAGAAGTGAAAGATGAAAGGTATTTTAATTCAAACTTCTTTAATTTTGAGTAAAGATGCTTAATTTTTCATATTTTAGCCACCATTAATTGGCTAATGCATTCCTAATTTTCTATTGGGTACTTGGTGTTTTTTGTTGTTTGTTTTTGTTTTGTAAAGCTCTTGGTAGATTAAGATCTTTGCAAAAAACAGCAAATTTGGAAAGCAATTCTGATATGTTTCAGTCATGAAGGATATTTATAGATTTTTTTAAAAAACTTATGGCAATTGGCATTACTAACTGGAAAAAGACAAAACCTCCTCCAGCAGTAACAGTGAAAAGCCTTAGCTGCCTATCACCTGAGTTATTACCTTGATAATCATTGAAATCATCCATATTATATGTAAAGCACAATGCAAAGAAGTCCAGGATGTGATCTCTGCCCTTAAGGAGTTCATGAAAGAACACAAGACACACTCACATGAGATGATAATAATCCGAAACAATAAAAGGAATGAGTGATGTCAACCATAAACACTTTGGGAATTGAGGAGGACAGGCTCATCTTCAGTTGGAGTGGTTAAAGAATACTGCTGAAAAGAAAACACATGCTTGAATAGACAGAGAAAAAGATTCAGAAGTGCAAAAGTGAGAAGCAAGTGAGAAGAAACAGTAAATAGACAAAGGTAAATGGAATACAAGCTTGAATAGGTGAGCAGAGGGAAGGTTTACAGATGGAAAGATGGGCTGGCGTCAGATTATCGAAGGCCTTGGCTGTCTGGCTAAGCTTGTATTCTGTGCTGTAGGAGCAAGTGAATGTTTTCGAAAAGAGCATTGACATAATAAAAATAATTCATTAGAATGTTCATTTTGACTTGTGAATATCAAATAAATTAATGAATGGAGAATATTGAGTTGGGAAAGTGGGTAAATATCGTATTCATAGTTTCTATGAGAGAGAATCAACTAGTTTAAAGAAAAAGTGGTTTGTATTTTCTTCAATTTATATTACATAAAGCTGCTACAGAACTAACGCTACATGTTTCCTAAGAAAATAAGACTGATCTAAACCCAGACTTCTTTGTGTATGTATTGAGCATTCCAAGACAGTGCCTTTTTCTAAATCTGTGATTCAGCTTTTATATCCCTCCACTCACTCGTCTAATGATGGCAAGCTTTTCTTTGTCGGGTCTGGAATTCATACCAGTTTTTTCACAGACCTAGAAATTCCAAACGTGCTATTGTCATTACACCTCATCTGTCATCCTAAGGAATGGCTTTATTTATTCTTGTGATTTGGAGAAATGAGGTGATGGTAGAAAGGGCTTAGAATAATGGAAGAAAGGTGTTGGCTTCATAGAACCAGCAATTCCTTTCTTACTTCATTTCCTTTACATGTTGGTAAGGGTTAGGTAATTGATATGAGCCCTCAGCACTGTAACATGCAGCGTTTATTCAACAAGTATTTATCGAGCGCCTACAATGTGTCCGGCACTGTGCAAAGTACTGGGAACAGTGTATAAAAAATAGAGCCAGTCCTTGCTCTTACGAAGCTTACAGCCTGTAGGGATGCGTGTAAACAAGTCCACATTCTACTGACACTCCTCAAACGTGACAAGAGTTGGGGCCCTTCTCTTAAAATGTTCTTGCATGTAACAACCCTCTCCAGTTTACTGCAGGCATTCCTATGCTTACATTCCTTTGTGTACTGTGGTATATAATCTGCTTCTGATGGACATAAGAGAAAAAAAGGAATTCAAATAATAAATATCTGGCAAGCTTGCTGCAAAATACCAGATGCTCTAGTGGCTATGGAGATCACCAAAAAGTAAAAACATGGAACCAATCCACAGAATTGGAAAGATGCAGTAAACGCCTCTGAAAAAGTAAGCCTTCTAAGTGAGAAATAGATGGCATAGATAGTAGGTGCTCTGGGAACTTAGAAAAGGAGTCGTCATTTACAGAACAAGTGAGCTTTGCACTGTACCTCGAAGGGTGACTAGGTAGAGGAGGTAGAAGGTGTCTGTGAGAATTAGTGAAAGCTCTTTTGAACGCCAAGGAGAGAAGCCCAGTACAGACTGACTTATGCAGAAAGAGTGATCCTGGGTTTCTGTCACAGCTAGAGTCATGAGGTCCTACATTTTAAATTGATTTTCCTTTCTCTCTCCATCTCTTGGCCCTGCTTTCCTCTACACTGGCTTCGGTCATGCTGATTGATGCCACCTGGTAGCTGTCAGGCCTACATCTTACTCCCTTAACCATGCAAAACAAAAAATGACTTCTGTTTCCTAATAATTATAAGCAAACTCCTGTGATTTACCCTGATTAGACCAACTTATATCATTTTGCCATCTCTGAGCCAATCACTGTAGCTCGGGGAATGAAATTCACTGATCGTCCAGGCCTGGGTTATGTTTCCACCCTTAAAGCAGAATCAGGGGGGTCAGCCCCCAACGGAGCCAGATTAGAGCAAGATCAAGGAAGAGGTGGTTCTCAAAGGAAAAAAAAATGTTATAGTGCTGTTACCAGAAAATCAACAATCACCATCATCATCATTGCAAACACTTTATAATAACTTACCATGCATGAAGTACCACTCTAAACAATATTTGTATATTACTTATTTATTACTCCCTGTGAAGTACATAATCTTATCCCCATTTTAAGATAGAGAAACTGAGGCACAGAAATTTTAAGTAATTTTTCACAAGGCTAGTAAATGGCACCCCAGGAAGCTGAACCAGACTGGCACACTGCCAAGCCTATGGTCTTACCCACTTTCGTATACAAACTAAAATTAACTTCTATAAACACAAAGAGTTAGCTAATGCTTAGACTCAGAAATGAGAAAAGTACATCTGAAAAGCAATGAGAAGACCAGCAATTCAGCAAGATGGTAATACTGGTCTGTTCTCGTGGCTGTAGAAACAATACCCAGAAAGCTGGTTGACAGTGCAATATTCACCAAGAGGTCAAGTTCTGGCCAGACTCAGGCAACCATTGATCGAACATCCAGGGGAATAATGTGGTCATCCCAGAACACTGAATCATTCCCCAAAGGCTACCTCAACTCAATTCTCTTGACAGCTTGCGGTTCACACTTTTATATAATTCACCAAGGACTGATTTCATATCTGTGTCTGATTTTCATTCTGTCTCTCTCCTGCTTTGAAACATCATTCATAGAACATATATAGATCTTAGTTTAAACTACAAACGCATTTGAAAACACACACAAAATCAAACGATTGCCATTTTGGCATTGAGAAGCAGCAGACCCAGGCTTGAGTCTGTTTACTGTGCATTTCCTGATGCAGAGAAACGCCAGCGCAGTTGAGAAAACACCACAAAGCTTTCTATGGCGACAGCTCGTGTACTTCAGAAGAGAAATGGACACATTAGGAAAAGTTTTTCCCCCTTTGATGTAGAATATGCTATCTTTTTTTGGGTATTAAAATGGGAGTTAACTTTAAATAAATAAAATTCGGCCTGTAGGCTTCTGAAAACTAATGTTGTATTTTGACAGCGTCATTTCTCTGATCCCTGAAAGCATTATGGCAGTTAACTTGGGCCTTCATCATGATTTTCCTTTATAGCATGGAGAGCACATTATTTTTTCATCTCTGTTTTATTGATTTCCCCTCACTTCCTCCCACATTTTCTCTTTGCCAGCTGTTAACTCTGCCCCTTCTTCTCCCCCACAGGCTCTGAGGGCAGGTAGAGAGAGTTTTTCCTGCGCCTTTGGCTGCGGGCAGACCAGGCACTGACGCTTGCTCTATTTCAAGTGAAAACCTCCTCTCTGCATGGTTTTCAGAAAGAAGATAAGCCAAGGACCTTAGACTGCTTTCAAGAAGAGATCAGAGTGAACCTCGAGTTCATAAGATGAAACAGTGCAAGAACATGTAATCTGTAATCACACATCTTTCATTGGACTTGAAGACGTGTGGCCGCCATTCGGGACACAGAGTACACGAGTCTGTTGTATGGATGAAACTGAGGTTTTCTTCTGTGGCTTTTATTTCCTGAAAGGGCACTAAATAATCAAATAGCAGGTGATTTTAGCCCCCTAGAATTTGTTAACAAAATGAAGCTTTTTTTCTTCTACACAAAATTACTTTTAGTTAAATGAATATGTAGACACCTCAAATAATGTGTGCTTTGCAACTTGAGAAAAAACATTCATAACAAGTGTTTTTACCCTTGTAATTGTTCATTTTGGCCATTCTTTATATTCTAGGAATTGTTTCTAAAACTGATTTCATTTGAAAAATACAAGACTACGATTGGATAAAAAAATAATCTTCACTATGAAAAGTTGCCATAATTAAAGTGTTCTTCAGAATTTCTTGGTTATTAAAAAGATGTGGAAACTTATAGCTTCTATAGTTTAGGTTTTCTAAAGAAGGGGTGTGTTTGTGTAAGGAAGGTAGGGATTCATGAAACTATAAGCAAAATTGTGTGTGTGTGTGTGTGTGTGTGTGTGTGTGTGTGTTTGTGTGTGTATGCGTGTTTGTGTTCTGGAGAAAGGCTTCCTAGCTTCCAACAATTCTGAGGAGGGTTCCTGATAGAAAGAATTCCTGGTTTGCCTATCTCACTTTTCTTCCCTCCCTTGTTTCTCTGTAGTCAATAGCGCTCTCGCTCTCTCTCTCTCTCTCTCTCTCTCTCTCTCTCTCTCTCTTTCTCATGCTTCAGCTTCCTATTTATATCTTCCCAGACGAACTGTTCTTTTTTGTTTTCTGACCAAGCAGGGCTGAGCGAGGAAACTCAGGAGCTGGTGCTCTGGTGGTGGTGGTGGCAGGTAGATGGCAGGATGCTGGGAGTGTTGCAGTCAGTGACCCCTGGCTGAGCTGTTAAGAAGATGGATGGTGCCTCCTTGACCCACTTTAAACAGCTTCTCCTATGAGGGAAATGGGGCACCTGATATGCCATCCCTATAGTCAGACTTCAATTACATTAAGGATATGTGGAAAGAGACTGTCAAGGAGAAAAACTAAACTGGGTAGAAGCTTTCCCTGAATACTTCACTGTTATCTATTTTTTTTCCATTCAGGTTTTTTGGGGGTGTGGGGGGCGGGGAGGTGACACTTTCCTTAGTTTCTGTATCTGTTACAACATCCTAACATTCTAATTGGCTTTCTATGGGACAAACAGGAGGAATTGCTTCTGGCAGGATAGGATTTTCTGTCCTGTTGATTGATGGGTTCATTTTTATTGAGCACAACGTGCTACTAGCAGAACCAAAAATCCAAGACAGAATTCCAGCTCTAGGAGTCTATGTTCTAATAAAAAGTAAGAGAGATAACATATTCAAGCCTCCCTTTTTCTCTTACCAGCATTCCCTTCCATTTCTCTCTTATAAGACAACTCTACTACATAAGCAAAAAATGGATACAGAAGCAACTAGACAGTAATTTAGGGTCCAGCAACATACGAGGGGGCGGGGAGGGGAAGGACAAGCAGATAGGGTCAGGCAGCCTTGTGGCAGGGTATTTTCATCAGAAGCATTTCAGTAATATTGTTCACCTAATGACTGTTTAATGGTGGACTTTAAAAGACGCAAACATTTCTCCAGATTCTTTTGGTTCTGTCTTTACATCCAGTTAAATTACATCAAATTAGATTAAAGAAGATGACATTCTTGAACTCTGCAGGAGCTTAACCCCACACAGAAGTCCCATCACTGAAATAAGATTCAATACTTAATGTTATGAAGGGCTGATGATTTTTAAACAGTCATTTGAAGAAAGTTTCATTGTCCCTCCATGGCCTTGATATAAGGATCCATATGATCATTTCTTCAATAGATCAGTGGCCCCCCCAAAGAAGTTTCCCTTTCCAAACTATTCTCTTTCCTTTCATCAAGCTCTCAGACCTAGGGTGTTATCCAATTTGCTCAGAGCAAATTTCAGTGTTCACACAGACTAACTGTTTCATCTCTGGATTAGTCACAGTATTTCTGAGCCACCATTTCCTCCTTTATAAAATGAAATGTATCAAAGGCAATGATCCTTCCAGCTCTGAACTGATGTTCCCCAACACACACACACACACACACACACACACACACACACACACACACACACTCTTATATGACTTCTGGTCTCATTCATATCTTTATTTAATTACAGCAGAAGCTGCATAAGAACATGGTCCACATCTGTCTTGTTCACCTATGAATGTAGCCCTAGTTACTGGAACAGAAAGCACTAAATGTATCTAGAATGAAAAAATTACCTTATATTCATAGCAATGTGTGTTTTGCTATATGATACTTTGAATCCTTCTTTGGAAAGAAGTAGATGCCATATTATATATTCTCATGTTTATTTGAACATAATTCTACATCATATTTCAAATTCTTATATTTACTCTGCCTGTGCAGCTGCAGCTTAAATTTTGTCATTTCTTTCTCCTCCTTTTTTCTCATATTGAACTCATGCTCTTCATTCTTTTTCATAAAAGAGCCCAATTTAAAATAAAGCTAACAGCGACTTATAATATGGAAGTCACCTGTCCAGTGACAGTTGCACACAGATGGCCAGGGCTTGAGCTGTTCAGAAAGAAGCCGTCAAGGACCCTGCACCACTGAGGCCAGGTCTGCTGCCACCAAACCTACCAGCTGACAGCCAATCTCAAAACACACAGAAAGAACAAAGCCCCTTGCTCTGCAGGCTAAAAATGTTAAATAGTTCCCCCAAATATTGGGTTTGATCCTGACGAACTTGGGGCAGAATAAGCCAACTCCCAGGGGCCCCAGACACCCTTATTGTCTATCGCCCATTGAAAGAGTCTGATGGGAGGGGTACGGTCAAATACCTTCAACAAGGTTAAAAGTGCTGATTTTATTTTTTCCTAATGAGTCAGAGTTTTTTCTCTAAACATAAAGCTCAGCCAGAACACTGAGACTGTGTTCTTGGATAAGTGGATGGCAGGGAGTTAAGGGGTGGATTATGGGGGAGATGGGGAAGATATAGGAACGGGAAACAGAGACGGGAGAATAGATAGATGTACCTGTGGGATTGGTTTTCTCACTCTAAACCTGTCTGCAGCATGGTCCTAAGGCACATTTGATATACAATGCTTCCCTCTAGTGTCCAAAAGGAGAGAGCACACATTCCAATTAAACTCCCCTAAAACTTGGGGGCATTTTTTGTTGTTACAGATTTCATAGCCAGTTTTTTAAGATTACTTGGTTTGTTTGTGTGTTTGTGTGTTTGTGTGTTTGTGTGTTTGTTTGTTTGTTTGTTTGTTTATATTACTATATTATCAGTTTGTTATAAAAGGATAAACAGGAAAAATCAGATGGAAAAGCTGCATATAGCAAGGCATGCGGAAATGGCATCCTATGCCCTTTCCCAGCCTGATGCTCTCCTAGAATTTCCAGTTCACCAGATCGGCAGTTCTCCAAATCCTCTCCTTTTGCGTTTTTATGGTGGCTTTATTACACAGGTACAAAAGATTAAGTCACTAGCCATTGGAAATTCAAGATTACTTTGTTTTTAAATCTTAAAATGAAAAATATATTAGCATTTTACACATGGCTTATAAAATGATTCATGTAACTCTTCTCTCCTCTTCCTTTCTTTTCTTATTTTTCCGTGATGTCCCCTTATACTTAGGCAGTCCGAGTTCTTCCCAATAAACCTCTTGGCCCTGGCCTTTGAAGTGCCCTAAGTAAACTGGGTACTTCTTTCACACCTTAGGTATTGGCTGCTTGAGGGTGATTAGAAAAGGCATGGGGTCGAAATTTGCTCTCGCTGCCCCCATGGGTTGAAGGGTTCTGTCCTTACTTCTTCCCACGACTGATTCCTTTCCACCATTTAGCTCAGCTCAGAGACCAGCTGGATACAGCAACCCCACTCTACCTCCACTCTCCAAGGGCGTCAGTCTCCAGCACATTATCTCTTCTGGCTTCATACAGCTCACCACATTTCAAAATTATTTTGTTGACTTGTTTCCTTATTTACTGTCACTCTTTCTCACATCACAATATAAGCTTTATAACAGAAGGGACTTTATCTATTTTTTTCCCACTGATAATATCTCCAAACACTAGAAAATGTTGCAGGTGCTTGACATACAACAAATATTTTTGAATGAATGATAGAGAATATTTATCTCTTAAGCCTTCTCTCTCAATAGTTATATTTTTATCTAACATCTTACCATCTTTGGTGTTAGAAAGGTGGGACATGGAGATATATGCAGAATTTCAGTAAGAAACTGAAAGGTATGAAATCTCTGTCCATGCATCAGCACAGACAGTAGCTTAGGATTGCAGATTACAAGTATGAGGTTTCATTTAATTCTTGAAAGTCTACTTATATATGTTTAGTCTTGTCTACTCAGCAGAAAATTCAATTGTATGAAGGTGCAGTTTTCTAAAACAAGAGAAATACACAGAAAAGAAATAGAGAAGAACAAATGATAAAGAAAATTCTCACGGTCTTGTTAGCAATGCAATGTCAATTGGTAGTATGATTTAATTGAACTCATTGATTTAAGAAGAGACATAAACTTATAGATACACAATCCCATTGTACTGGGACAGTTTTTAAGAGCACTGTCCCTTTCTTGGTAATAGTAGTATATATTATATTGTAGTCACCACAATATCTGCCTCCATTATCGTATCTTTTAAAAGCAAATATTTCACAGTTTCCTTAATTGCAGAACCATCTTTATAGGACCTGTTTTGATAGTCCATTGATGCCAGGGCTTTTTTCTTTTCATTTCATTTTTTCTTCCTCTTTTCTCATATAAAAGATAATATACCACCTCAGTGCATAGAACAAACCAGCAAAAAAAACCTGAACTGCTCTGGTTAGAGCCCAGTTAGGGACACAGAGCCCAGAGACTCTTCCACCGCTCTGTTCTCCCTCTCCTATCCTCCTCTCATTATGAAAGCCACTGGGTTCCCTCTGTGGGGCTCTAGGGCTCTTAAATATAGATAGAAACCAACTGGCATAGACCATACCCATTGTGATCCCAATCCTTTTTAAATATTCTGATGTCCTATTATTTATTCTGGTTTATGAGCAGCACTTTATTAAACAAGCTAATGTGTGATTTCCATACATTTACTCAGTCAGTAAACATTTGTGGTTTGTGTTCTTACCATGTGTCAGGCTCTGCTAAGTAGCAGGAGTACCTGTGAAACAGACAGGACCCCAGCTTCACAGAGTTTAGTGTAGTGGGAGATACTGATAAACAGATGATCACAATACAATGTAGGAAATGTGATGATAGGGTAAATACAGAGGGAAACATATAGGAAGCACACCCAACAGGAATTTCCTAGATCAGGGAAGGCTTTTTGGAGACAAAGATACAGATATAGATAAGGGAGGAGTTTGGAGAGCAGTTTTCCAGCTAAGAGGATAAGAAGTGCTCACAGGCCCAGGGTAGGAAAGAACATATCTCATCTGGGGAACCACAAGAAGTTCTGTTTCAATGGAGCATCAGTGTTTGGGGACAGAACAGGGAGAGGAGGAAGAGATGAGGCTGGAAAGGTGAGCAGAGTCCATAGCAGAGTCCACATCCCAAAGGGTCTTATAAGTCATTGCAAAAGTCTGGACTTTAGCTGGAGGGTAATGTAAACATGTTGAAAGATCATAACCAGGGAAACGACAGGATCAATTCGGCTGTGGTGTGAAGAATGGCAGCAAGACTGATCAATGAGATCGATGAGGAGAATGTTGTAGTAATCAAGAAGAGAGATGATGGTGGTCCGGTTCAGAACACGATCATCGAGATGGAGAAGACAGATGGATTCAAAGGATACATAAGAGGTAGAATCAATAAGACCTGCTTGGTTGAATATGGGGCATGAGTGGGAAGGAAGGAAAGAGAAGGGAAGGGAAGGGAAGGGAAGGGAAGGGAAGGGAAGGGAAGGGAAGGGAAGGGAAGGGAAGGGAAGGGAAGGGAAGGGAAGGATGATGTGCAAGTTTCTGGCTTAAGCCACTGAGTAGATGGTGATTCCATCACCAAAATGGGGAAACTAATATGGGCAGAAAAATAATGAGTTTTATTTGGGTGTCATGTGAGACACGTCTGTGAGACAATCGACGGGAAATCATTGGGATACTGTTGTATGTGTGGATTTGAAGTTTTGGAAAAGGGTGGGCTAAAGACAAAGATTCAGGAGGCATCAGCATATATGGTAGGTGGTAACTGAAGACATGAAAATACATAAGGTATCCAGAAGATTTTGCAGAAAAAGAGAGGATCTAGACTAGAAACTTGTGGGACAACAAAATATATACAAGGGGCAAATAGAAGAAGATGAGCCCACAGGAAACAGAGAAAAAAGAGACAAGGAAGCCAAAGGCAAATTCTTGAAAGCCAAAAGAGGTGAGTGTTTGAGGCAGGAGAGAGTGGCTGACTATGTTGGATTTTTCTGAGAATGCAGAGAAATGTTCTTTGGATTTAGCCAGAAGGCAGGTTTTGACTATTGGTGACCTTCATGCAAATGGTATCAGTGGAAGATGTATGAGTGGGAGTCCCACTATTATAAGGTCAAAGGAAGAGGGGAAAGTAGAGGCATGATGAGACAATGCTTAGGTAAATTTGCTATGAAAGAAAAGTAAGAGATACGTGATAACAGATTGGAAATGTGAGGTCAAAGGAAAGCTTTTTGTTTGATTGGTTGGTTTTAATGTAGAAATATGGGTAAACAGTAGTATCATTGCCATTTTATACAGAATCAACGAGGTTAAGCAATTTGCCCAAAGTCAACCAGTAGAGATAGAATTCAAACCTAGGTCTTCTTCTTCTTAACTATAAATGTGAAGAGTATACAATTGTAGGTACTGGCTTCCCAGCAGAATTTACCAGAGCAGAACAATACTTCATTTAGTGCTAGGAGAGAGGAGGGAGCATGTATCCTGTACCCAAGCCCTAATTCACAGACTAGGAAACTGAAGTTAAAAGCGTCTGGCTGAAATTCGCACGACTCACTAGTGGCATGTACAATCTCTGGAGGAGTTAAGTGTTCTTTGTCTTTTTTTTTTTCTGTCTCTCAGAGCATTCCCATTTGGTTTAGGGACAGATTGGGAGTGGAGAGTAAGCATAAAGTATCTTGACGTGACGACCAATTGGGTTGTGCTATTTAGATTTGCCATGTGATTATCTGTGTCACTCTTGGTGAGGCTAAAGTGCTCTCTAAAAACTCAGCTAAGCATGCTAACATGTAAATAAGTAGAAATCTGAAGATATATACTTAACCTGTCCTATATTTTATGTCTAGTAAAAATTATCAAAATTAGCACTTTTCAACTCATTCTCAGTTCGTGTCATTCACCCAGGTAAACAAATATATAATTATTGCCAAAGTTATGTTTGGGAAAATGAATGCATCATTTTTGCATTCTTTGTTTGGCTTACCCAAAAGTTGTGGGAAGTACAGATTGTATAATTAAGGGAAGTTTTGAAAACAGGAGATGTAAAACCATAATGAAACAAACAACTGTATATTACATTGTGCAGAAGTGGCCAATCTTTTGTAACACAAAACTCTAAAGTCTGAGCCAGGATCTGGTTCAGTTCAGTGAAGAGTTTAGAACGTGGAAATGACTAAGTAGGTGAGGGGTGCCATGTGGACAGGAGAAGCCCTAAGTGTCCACCCAAATATCTCTTAAATAAGCCTACCCACACCCAAGTTCTTGTCTCAGATTCTACTTCAGGTGATCTAAACTAAAACATGACCTGTGCAGAGCAACTGCTATGCAATCAGACTGCTTAGTTCAAATGCTAATGGAGCATGTACTAATTTTGTGACCTTAATTAACCAAGTTACTTAACCTCCCTAAGTCTCATTGCAACATGAAGATATTCACAGGATCTATTTTGGGGAGATAGTTCTCCACAAGTCTCTCATATTTTTACAGATCTTGCAAGATACAGACTGCCCTTTGTTCCAAACTATCTTCTCAAGGATTTTATATAACAAGCAGCCTTGGATGAAAATGGCATCTCCCTTCAGAGCAAAGGGCAGGCATGCTTATTGCCCATTATAAAAGATTCAGGCTTACTAAGTTTAGGGTTCTTCTCTAAAAACACAGTACACTGCGTATACAGGCATCCTCTGGAACTTTAGGGCTAGAGGAACTATACAAATACGCTGATGCTCGTGCTGCTTGCCAAATCATGCATAATAAAGCCCTTCGTCTTGGACCCAGGAGTCCCATGTCTTCTGCTTGCATCTAAAAGCAAATAGAACAAAGCCTCAGATCCTGACACCCTATAGAATTTAAAGATGAAATAAAATTGTTCATTTAAAATGCTTAGCACAATTCTTGGTAATTAGCTAGCACTCGGTAAAGACTAACTCTAATTATATCCATCAAAATATGGGTGTGCTCATGGGAGTGACACCTACATGAAAGAGTGTGTGTGCTTGAAATCTCACTAGCAGAAATGCAATCCTGTGTGTTAAGGCTTTATATATTTCTAGGGGTGTACTTTTATATATTCCAGGCCCAAACGCCACAGGGAGGTGACTTACATAACTGTTTTTTGCCATCAACACCGCAGTGATTATCAGTATTCATGGATAAGAAATACTCATTTCTCATGGCAGAGCCTGGCCAGGGAAGTCTTAGATGGTTTACATTTCATGCGGCTGGGAAAGAGATTTAGAACATGAGGTATTGCCTAGATAAACAGGCTTGAGTAACGGTCTCATCACGAGGGCAGGGACGGTATCTGTCTTGCTCAGTACTGTATTTCCAACATATTGCATGAGGCCTAGCACAAAGCAGAAGCTCAGAAAATCTGTTGAATGAATGAATGCTGTCCTTTAGAGAGCCTTTCTTTGCCACCCGAAGGTAGATTTCTGAGTCTTTCGAGTGTCCCTGTCCTCAAATTATCCCCACCAAACTTGGCAACTATTTTACCTACTTAAAGGAAATTGCATCAAAAGTCTAAGATAATAAGAAACAAAAAAATTTAAAACAAACAAATTTTTGACCTACTTTGTCACTCTTTAGTGGACAAAAAGGCTCAGTGTTACATAACTGTCATCAGTGTTTCACTTAATATTTTAATGAGCTGAGAAACTGAAATTCTGGCTGACCTTTTGTAGGTCTTGTTAAGCAAAAACAAACAAACAAACAAACAAACAAACAAAAAACCATAACTCCTTAAAGTGTAAATATACCCCAGCTGCCACTAGGATTTACACAAAAATGATTCCTGTCAGCATTCCTCCCTGAGCCAGTTCTTCTTATATTTTCCTTCTCCTTCAGAGTTACTGAGTTGGGTTCCAGACTCCTGTGCTGGTTCCTGGATTCAGAGCATATCTTTCTGAGCTAGGACCTGTCTGCCAGGACAGGTGGCACCATTTTTAGCTAACTCCTCTCTTCTCCTCAACCCTTCTCAGAACAACACTGACACGCTGACTTTACTGTTCCTTCTTTCCCTACAGTTGGCCAAGTTTCCTCTGGATCTGATGCTTCTCTCTACTTGCTCCATGCTCTTTTGTTCTGTGTCTCTTTTCTCTTTTTTCTCTTCATTTTTTTCTCTCTGGGCAGGGGTGACTGATTGGAAACCCGGGACCAACAAGAGGCAATTTTAGAGAAGCAGAGAAAACTGGTAATAAATTGGGAGGGAGCCCCCCCCGACACACACACTAAATACTCTTTAGGCATTGTGGTACTTACATTTCTTCTTTGCTGGCCTTTGAAGATAAGCATCAAAATTGTCCCTGTCACAAAATTCTCCCTTAGGGGAAAACCAAGGGTAGAGCGGTTAAACCACCAAGCCAGGCCTAACATAGGGCAAATGGCAGTACCAAGATTTGGGACCAGGCACAGTGATTCCAGAACGCACTCTTACTACTGTGCTCTGCTATTGCCCTTGAGACCAGATCTGAGGGATGAATAGGAGTTACCAAAACAAATAAATAAAGGAGAGGGCAAGTTCTTCTAGACAGAGAGCACAGCATCATAGAGAAGGCTAAAAGATGCGAATCAGTTTAACAAGCTTGGGGAATCACAATGTCCACAGGGAAGTAACTAGGAAGCAAAAACCTGGCGGACTTCAAAGACTTATTTACAATATAGTTTGGGAGTACAAAAACACATAGTGTTCATGTTTAGGAGACTTGAGTTAGAATGACAGCTCCATTCGCCATTAGTGGGTCATTTCACCTCTCTAAGCCTCTCTAAAACTGGGATAACACACTTTTCACAGTTTACTGGCAAAGATTTAAAGACCATAACATGTGAAAAAGCTTTGTAAGCTATGGTATTCTATGCAAATGTCTTTCTCCCTCTTAGCTTCTTTCCTTGTGTTATGGAAAGTAGATTCAGAGAGGGGACTCAAGAAGCAACTATAGAATAAAGAACATTCCAGAGACCCCAGGAAAATCTTGCAGGCAGTCTTCATTCTAGGAGTTATTTTTTCCTAGTCTGAAGTCTGGTAGGTTTATGAGACCCATCCTAATGGCAGCACAGAGAAAATGGCACAGAGAAAATGGCCAAAGGCATTAGTTGAACATTTTTCTAATAGAGGAAAATCATACTTTTGACCTCCAGCATTTTATGGATTTTATGAAATATGATAAGAATGGAAATGACCAAAACAAATACTAGACATGATACCTTGAAAAGTGAACTTTGAGTAAATACAGAGAATGTCCAGAATTTGTATATCTACCCTAATTCAATGAGCTAGAGTGAAATGTGGGGTAGACATGGGACAGGGTGGAAGCAGAGGCTGATTAGTAGGTGAGAGAGTAAGTAGCCTGTGACAGAAGTTCCCAACCCCAACACAAGAGCTACCTTTCTGAGCCACCACTGGCCTTTAGTACATGGAATGGTTGGTTTGGAGCCACTTGCAAGTCGAGTAATACTAGCCAACAGAAAATTCAGTCTGTCACATTTTGAGTGTCCTTCACTGTCCCTAAGCTCCATTCTAGGTACTAAAGATGAAGGACAGGCAATGCCACTGCTCTCTTGGAGCTGACATTCTAGGGCCCAGTCAGGTGGGGATGGGGCGTATGAGTGGACCAGATAATTTCAGATAAAGTGCTAAGTGGCACGTCAGAGGTGCTCAGTACTATCTATTAATTAGATGGATGATTAATGAGGCCTAGGATTCTCTCAAAAGACCACCTTTGTGTAGCAAGAAAGTCAAGACACCTGTCTTCATTGGTAATGCCGTTTAAAGCAGGCATTCAAATTCATTCAATCATTCTGCAAACAGTCCTTAAGTATCTTTTCCATGTCAGGCACTATACTAGGCACTGGGGATATAAAGTCCAAACATATCCCAGATACTCAGTAACACTTTTGTTGAGGAACCAGCTTGACTCTCTATTGACCCTCTTCTATCTATCTGCCACTGATTTTACCCACTTTTATTTTCAGCCTGAGTGTACCTCTGCCAGAAGAGACATAAAGATCTCTTTGCCAAAGGGCTTCCCATCTGAAGAGAAGGAGTGACATTTCACAAGGCAGGTGGCTCCTCGTCGAAGCCTCCCACCACCCTCAGAATTTCAGGTCACACACTGGTAGTGACAGTGAAAGCCAATCATCAGGCAAGGCAGTGGTCAATTCTCTGCCAAGCAGGAGCATATGTGCCGTTTAGTTTGTGGATTGGCGACCCAACCACAGAATGTTCTAGATGGACATCTAAATGTCTAGAATATTCTTGAAGTCTAGAAGTTTACCTCTGGAAAGAGGAATGAGAAATCATTGCAGAAAGAAAGAGTCTTACTGGTTGCTATTTCCACAGTGCAGACCAGAGTCCTCTCTGTGGGCCCACAAACACATATAGACACACGTTAATAGTTAGGACAGCCTGAGTCATCTGATTATTCATGTCCAAGGTATGTGAGGAAACAAACTTGGCCAGGTGTGTAGGGTCTTTTCTTATCTCTAAATCCCATGGTAACTTTGGGAAAAGCCTGATCTTTCTTCCCAAGATACAGAGCTCCTTTCCAGGTGCCCGTAAACACTTCTTTTGTTATTGTTGTTGTTGGTGGTGGTGGTTTTTTTCCCAAGTGAAAAGAGCTTATTGAGCTGACAAAACCATTTAATTTGTGATTTCAAAATTGTTATCAGAGAAGATTGAATTTGTGAACTGTCTAAAGGCTTGGAGGGTGAGGAGAAACACAGGTGATGAAAAAGGAAAATAATCTACCTGCAGAGGTTGAATAGAGAGCAAATAGAAAAACACGGTACAGAACAAGAAAGAGTGCATTGTGTCTAGTTGTAAATTGCTATCAACCTCTTCTCTCCAAAAAAATAAAAAATAAAAGATGTTTTAATATGCAGGAATAAATGCATGTGTTATGTGGAGTTGTAAACATCCCATTACTATCGCGTAGCAGGACCCCGCCCCCCCCCCCGCCCCGCTTGCTTTTATGGAGGTGATGATGACAGGAGGAAAAGATCTAGACTATATTCAAATTTTAGCAGAGAGGCCTTCTAAAGGAAAGTCAATCCACAAATCCAAGACATAAGTAAATAAGCCACTATCTTAGATGATGTTCTTGGAAAACTGACATGGCGAATATGCTTTAAGTTGATAGGTCGAGGCTGGGAAAAGTGGTCCTGAAATTTGCTGAGTGCCCCTGACCTGATAGAAGACTACAATTACTGTTCTTCCGAACCTCCAGCCCTCCCCTCCCTCCACCCAGACACATGTGCCCTTCCCAGAAATTAATGTGACTATCTCTGTAGCGTGTCGAGATATCATATTAGCCTCCTTGGCTCAGTGTGAGCTGTGCATCCTAAGAGTGAGCAGATTGGTTTTTTCAGATATGCTTTAGTTTGATTTCTTACTACTTATTCCTTTGCTTTAAGTTGTGGGAATCTTGTTTTGTTTTTTTTGTTTTGTTTTGTTTTGTTTTTTTAATTCTTTGAAATTTATATATATCATCACAAGCCACACAGGAGAACAGTAGTATGACCAATGTAAACTTTACATCCTATAACATTATTAGTATGGACTTTAATAACTCTACATGGTGATTTTTATTTTGTTTTGTTTTAGCTACCGAAGAGACCTGATTA
This sequence comes from Eidolon dupreanum, assembly GCA_028627145.1. Lineage (NCBI taxonomy): Eukaryota > Metazoa > Chordata > Mammalia > Chiroptera > Pteropodidae > Eidolon > Eidolon dupreanum. The sequence continues at coordinate 59,589,286 of CM053509.1, forward strand.
TGACTTAAGCTTTTCTCAAGATAGAAAATTATATCACGAACCCTGGATTTAGTGCTCTGAATGGGGACCCCAGCCTTACTTTTGGATCTTTGGTAGAATTGATATATCACCTGGATAGATGGTGGCTGGGGCAGGGGTGGGGTGGGGGGATCCCCGGACACATTCCTTCAAATCAGAAGCTCTGTATCAAGCCTTAAGTGACAGAACAAACTCAGTTATAGGTGGCTTGCTCTAAAAAACTGCAGCTGAATATTGTCCTCAGGAATGAAGCTTAGCACAGTACCTTGGCATGGAGGAAATGTTCTGTAAATAATATTTCCAATGACTGGGTGTGCCCTTGTCCTCACTGGTATGTTCATCAAGCATTTCAGAAAACACCAACAATGGAAATTATTACTTTATTCTAATCTTTCAGCTTCCTACTAATGAATATTTTGCCCACATTCCCAGTGAATGGCAGAATGAACTGACTGGAGCTTTGGCTTGGACTTCTGTTTCATCTTTAAAAGCTGAGGATCCCTCACCTGTAAGGGCCATACTGGCTGTGTCCTTGCATGGATCTTCCACAGCCCATCACCACATCCTGACTTTCTGCAGAAGAGCAGTGACATGTCTAAAGGCCAGAGAAACGAAAGTCAGGAAACTTTACAAACCACCTAATTATCCCCCGAATCATAAGTCCAAGGCAAAGTATGGGTCAAGGAGAAAGGATGGTTGTCTGTCAGTTTGTGATTCATTATGTGTGCATGTGTGTGTGTGTGTGTGTGTGTGTGTTTTAAGAATGCCTTGTTTGAAATGTGGGTCCCTACTTGAATCCTACCAAGAAAATCTTCTGTACTGGAAAAGATTTTTTTTTTACTTGATAGAAGCAATAAAAGAGACAAAACTACTAAAAGCTTATGTTCCTTTCTGGCTTTTCTAATCCTTTTCTCTCTCTTTTTCTCTGTAGCTGTTAAATGTGTTTTCTGAGTGCTGCCAAGATGGTGAGCACGCACACGATCACCCACCGCCCCATACTTACCTTGGCCATACTTGATACTTCACTGCATGTAAAGACATGTTCACATTTCCAAAGCATTAATGATTAGTCTAGATTTTCTGAAGAATGTTCTAAGAATGCAGAGATATTCCATGGCACAGGAAAATTTCATCGAAAAACACCAACCACCAAGTTTTCCTTTCTGTATATGTTGTTCTCAAAATACTCAGATAGGCCCCACCCAGACTATTTGAATCTAGATGTTTGGGAGTGAGAGCCAGGTTTCTTAGTTTTAAAAACACCCCAGATGATTCCAATGTGAAGTCAAGGTTGAAAACCACTTCCACCTCCCACATCTTTTTTCTTTCTTTTTTAAATTCAACTTATTGGGGTGACATTGGCTGATAACATTATGTAGGTTTTAAGTGTACAATTCTATAATATATCATCTGTGTATTGCACTGTGTCAAATCTCCTTCCATCACCATATATCTGACCCCTTATCTTCTCCTACCTTCCCCCTTCCCCATTTTCCTCTGGTAAACACTAAACTGTTGTCTGTATCTGTGAGTTTTTGTTTGTTTATCTTGTTCATTTGTGCTTTCAGTTTTATATCCCACATGTGAGTGTGGTTCTCAACATTTTCTGTCTGGCTTATTTCGCTTAGCATGATTATCTCGAGGTCCATCCATGTTGTTGTAAATGGCAGTATTTCACCTCTTCTTATGGCTAAGTAATATTCTATTGTATATATGTACCACATCTTTATCAATCATCTATCAAAGGACACTTCAGTTGTTTCCATGTCTTGGCTTGACCCAGCAATCCCTCCTCTGAGTATCTACCCAAAAAATTTAAAAACATTTATTCATAAAGATATATGTACCCCTATGTTCATCACAGCACTACTAACAGTGGCACATCTCTTACACAAATATATATATATATATATATATATATATATATATATATATATCTTCACTCAAAAATTATATCCTTCCCCTCCTTACCATACTCTGCAAACTCAAATTCCTCATTAAGATCCATTCTCCTTAGAAGGCTATAGGTAAGTAGAAAGTAGTTTTCCCCATGACAAATAAGTTTCTTCTGGTCATGTGTGGAACCAGTATCTTTTAGAATGAGCAAGGCATATCTCCTTGTATTGGAGGCAGAACTTGGACATACAGCAAGGAACTTGGTGTGATATTTTACAAATAACATCCTTGGACTAGACTTGAAAGACACACTCATTGATTCTCAGGCAGAAGGATTTGCACTTGAGTCATGCTAGTAGGTGGTTATATATCCACTTTGCAAATATCCATGAGAAGAAATTTTACATTTCTTCAGCAAATCTGATAGTGTGGAACAAAAATGTCTACAAAGCTGTTAATTAGCTGATCTGGGAAGAGAGAAGCCATCAGATCAGATTCCTTCCTTGCATTCCTCATCTCTGTTAGCTTTCTATTGAATTACCCTCTGTGTTTCCTTGCTTAGTGAAGGCAACAAATTGTAGTAGAAAGGACAAGGGGCCAGAGTCAGAGACTGTAAGATTCCAAGCAACAGAATCCTACTCAAGCTAATTCAGGATTCTCAATTCTTGTATAGCAGAATCATCTAAAGCTCTAAAAACCTTCTGGGTGATTTTCATTCAGTGAGTCTGGGAGAAGGGGGACCTGCACCCATAGTCCCAAGTGCTTTATATACACCTGTCCCATGGCCCCTGGTCTCTCCTCCTGCATGTGCTTCATTCCTGCCTCATGGAGCTGACTCCTGGCTACTGTACTGTGATGTCAAAGACGCTGTAGCTTTGGCTCCCCAGGGCACCAGTTCCGGCCCCAACTCTGCAGAGCTCCACTCAGTTCAAATGGTAGAACAAATACATCTGCACACTGTACAACAAATAAGTGGGTTCATCTTTGATCTCTGTTCACATCCCACCACTTCTTGATGTGTGACTGACTATGTTACTTGGAACTCTGGTTTCTTCTATAAAACAGAAACAAATTTCCACTCACTGAGCTGTGTGAGTATGCAGATTTATATATTGTAACTATCACAGTGACTGGTACCTACCTAGTTGGTTTCTATCTCCCTTCAAACAAAGTGGTAAGGCTCAGAGTCCAAGTTGCTATTTCTTTCACACTGACATGAGAATCACCTCCACCTATATTCTTTCCACAGACACCCACAATGTGGTCCAATGAGTCTTGTTGCTTCTCCCTTTCCTCTCTTTTCCCAATACCATTTTCATAACTTATTAGTGTAGAGGCAGGAAAGACAGTGTCTGAAACTCTGACTGGTTTAGTTTACTTTTATTAGAGCCTCCGTTTGAGAAGAAATTTAAAACTAAAGGCCAAAATAAAATTTGGGGAAGGGGAAGATTCTGTGGATTCAATTTATCTGAGCTGTCTCAGTTTGGGCTACTATAACAAATTACCACAGTCTGGATGGCTTGAAAAATAAACATTTATTTCTCACAGTTCTGGAGGCTGAAAGTGGAAGGTCAAGGCAGCAGAAGATTCGGTGTCTGGTGAGAGCCCACTTCCTGGTTTGCAGATGGCAGCCTTCTTACTGTGCCCTCACATGGCAGAGAGGACAGGAAGCAAGCTCTCAAGTCTCTACTTACAAGGACAGTAGTAATTCCATTTATGAAGCCTCTACCCTTATAACATAGTTACCTTCCAAAGGCTCCATCTTCTCATAAAGTCACACTGGGGGTTAAGATTTCAGCATATGAATTTTTGGGGGAGGGACAAAAACGTTCAATCCCCTGTGGCCCTGAAAAAACGAGGCTTTGCACTAAGCAGACATGTAGTAACTACATACTGATTTGTTTTATTAAACATGTATTCCATATGTTCATTTTTACTTGTTTTTAATTCTATAAGTTTCAAATTCTGTAAGTCTTCTTTAAGTCGGTAAGGTTAAACATGGGTAATAGGTCTTAAATTATTTTTCGTCTTTTTTCTCTCCTCTGTCTCTGACACTTTTCCTGTTTCTTGATTGGTTAGAATTGGCATCTTCCCTTAGTTTTTAATCACTTCATAAACTGTCAGTCTTACCAGCTCTCTTTGAGTTAGTCTTGTTCCGTTTTGCTTTTGCTCAGTGGAGAGACTCTACAGCTTGTCAGGATGTACCTCCGTAGGACAGGAAATAGAGAGAAAATTCTGACAAGTAGAGTTTTCATTTGATAAGCTTTCACATGTAAAGTCAAGTCCTCTCCTTGCCTTACCAGGACAGGTGGTAGAGAAGCTTTTTGAATCTTTTTTCTTCTAGGAAACCTTGCACATCTGCAGCAAAGCTTTCTTATCTTTTGCCACGTTATTCAAAGCTTTTAAGGAGAAGAAAAAAAAAAAAAACAGCAAAGAGAAAATTGCTTTTCATCCAGAGAGGGCTCCAAAAGGAAGCCCTGGACTGCAGAGAGATATTTAGGAGGGAGAAGGTCACCTTCTTTAGAGGTCAGACAGCTCTCTCTTTATCATACTGACAATTTCTGGCTGGGAAGGACATATGAAAAACATATTTCCAAACATAAAAGTTGAGGCAGCTCTTTAGCCTGCTGTTTCCCACTCTGGTCTCTCCAGGAGCCCTTCCAAACAAACCCCATGTCGCAAGAGTGGTAGGCCCACTCCTTCCCTTTCATTCTGCTCTGCGGCCTTTTGAAGGACCACTCTCATCTTCTCATCTCACTTCAGTTGGCGCTTTGACTTTTATACGTTAGAGATGAGAGAAAAGTCTGTCTCAACAACAACATGCAGATGGCATTTTGGCCCCTGCAGAAATGAATAAATCATCAGATCCACTTTGAAACTGGGGACTGAGGGGGATTGTAGACCATGTGAACTTTGGGACCTCATTTGGGACCCTCAGCGATGTTCTCAGTGGGGGATTTTCGTGTAGACACTTCACGGTCCTACCTATGACCTTGAAAGGACATAGAGTCCTTTGATTCCACCAGTCAGGGGACCCAAATATGAGCCCCTCTGAGGGAAGGAAAAATAATTTGTGGAATCAATAAAATTCAAATAATAACAGCCAATTTTATTAAACTCTGTTTCAAGTATTATATTAATTTCTTTTATAGCTGTTATCTCATTGAATCCTCTCAGCAATTCTATGATTTTTTTTTCATTTATAGATGAGAAAACAGAAATAAATACAGCAAAGAGAAGTATATATGTATACGCATTGTTCATAGTGGCCATAAACTGAAAACAATCTGACTGTCCATTAGTAAAGGGAAAACTTAAATGTTTTTTTAGTCAAAAAAAAAAAAGCCATTTATGGTATAATATTGATTTTCAAAACAATCCTTATCTAGCCAGATGGAAAGGAGACATAGAAGGATCAAAAGAAATTTGGATATGATTAAAATTAAACACATAGTAGAAACTAGGAAACCACTGCCTGTCAAAGAAAACTCTTGCCCAATTCTAGACCAGCTTCTTGGTCCTTAAGAAGCTTTATGTATACCGATTTCAAGCATAGCACCCTCTTCGGATGCTGGTAGAATATCTAGTGAAGTGAATGGGTAGGGTGACAATATAATTTATCATCCAAATTAGGACACTTTTAAGGGTGAAAGAGGCTGCTATCAATAACTGCCCTGGGCAACAGATATAAAGCCACAACTATCCAGAACAGACCAGGACCCATGGTCACCTGTTCACAGGGGCCCCTACAGCAAGCAAACCCCAGACTCTCTCACATATGGTTGTGACTTGATTCCAGTTTCTACCCTCCCTTGGCTCCTGATCTAACATCTTATTGCTTCATCTGCGCTTTCGAGTGTTGTCCCTTTCCTGCTCATGCCCTGACTGACTTCAGGTACCTCTGCCCCAACAAACCCCTGGGGTTAATAGCTTCCACTCATGTCTCCAAGGAGATGAGATCATCCCCCACCGAGGACGGCAGAACCGCCGACACTGTCTCACTCTCATCCTGTATGGATCGCTACGTGACCACCACTGTCTGCACAGGATAACAGCAGGGCAGAACGAAGCCGCGGCCTGGGCTCCAGGAAGAGAAGGAGGCTGGCTTACAAACTACTCAAGTTTGCCTAAGAAGACCAGGCAGTCTTAAGCTCCATGGGACTGAAAAGGGGGAGGAAAAGAGGCTGAGGAAATCCAGAAAGTAAAACCCAAACTCTATTTCATTCGAATTGTCTCAGACATTTGTCTCAGGAAGAAAGCGCAGGGCCCTGACCCTAAAAGAAAGCAAACCCTCATTTTATCCTCTTCAAAATGAAATAGAATGCAGATGGGAGATTCATCCTCTGCTCTCCTTGCCCACCCACCTCCACCTCATATCACATTAGTCACCAGAAGCCTCTGATGCCATGTAAAATATAGCCCTCGAGAGGCCAGGCCCATCGATTCATGAACATGTATTTATATCCATTTTATGGGTTCTGAGGAATCCTATTTTCATGGAGCAGAAAATGTCATTTATAAATATCGCACAAATGATTTATTAAATCCTCTTCCTTCACCTTTTCAATGCTCATTTCTTCTACTTTGAGTTGCTTGGATTCGTTGGAAACAAACGCTAAATGTTTCGTCCCAAACAGCAAAATGTGGCAGAAGCCTTCTCTTACTGAGCTGATTATTACCCAGGTCAATGTGCAAGTCAAATCATGTCCCACGGAAAATATCAGCTTCCTGTGGAAAATTACAGTTTAAGTGGGTGTTTGTCCTGAGTTCCCATCCTGGTTGAGGTATCTGTGTGTGGCATGGGGGAAGGGAAGCAGGGTACATCAGAAGGACCCCAATGACTTGGTTGTTCCACCTAGAATCCCTTGCTCCCTGCTTACATTCCCCCTATAAGGCTGAGAGCAGATGCAATGTGAAGGGTGAAATTTGAGGAAACTCTCATTTCCTCACCCTCTGGTGGGTGGCAGAGGGAGTTAAGTGGGCAGGCACAGTGACTGGTGCTTTCCCTTCTCACACACCAACGCCTGTGCTTTATGAGTAATCATTAACGCAGCTGGCTGAGCTGCCTTCTGTACCTTTAGCCATAACCGGGTACAGACAAAGATTCACAGAGACACCTACAGGTCTTAGTTGGAACTGGAATGAAATAAAAAATGGTATGTCTTAATGTGTCAGTACTTTAATTTGGATGATCCCATCAAACACTAAAGTCAATTTATTGGGAGTTAATTCAACTAAATTAAATAGGAAACAATTTTCCATTTGTTTATCAGTGTGAAAACTATTTGGGATGGGACAAAAATAAAACTGACATGTCTTGAGCATTTTCTACGAGACAAGACCTGCACTGGGCACTGTACATTCAGATGCCATTTAATTTCAGAATAGGCCTCTTGAGATAAGCAGTATCATATCCATTTTACAAGCAACCATGACTCAGAGTGTTAAGTAATTCACCCAAGTTCCCACAGGGAGAGAGCTGAGTGGGAGAGCTGGGTTCAAAACCAGATCTGTCCCAAATCAGACAGAAGCTTTCAAATGTATGAAACGACTACATACAAGGCTACAAAAGATCACATACATATTAGAGGTTGTAATTTATTCCCTCTTCTTATCAGATGGGTAAAAAGAAAATTGGTAGTTTGAGGCAAATAGACAAACATCTTTGTAAACTTCCAACTGCTGAATACAAGCAGCAAAATAACTAAAGGTCCACTCTGGTTTAAACCTTGATCTAATGCAATCATTTTGAGTCCTTTGGGTTAATACTTCATCTCTCAAAATAAAAGTACTTGATTATTTTTCAGTCTTCCATGCCTCTTGCTGGCTCCTCTCCAAGATGGCATCTGAGCACATGAACATACCTTGGGAGCTGTCCTGAAACTTTGTAGCCTTGTGGTGGGTAGGATTGAGGTCCTCGAGCAGGACATCCTCTAGCTCCCTGGTCTGCAGGACATTGTCATTTGTCCACGCAGTCGCTGTTGCCTGGCTAAGGTCTTCTGCTCCTACTGCTTGTAGCTTATCTTCTGGTTTCTCTTTAATCTAAGCCAGGGCTCAGTGCTGCCTCCTGGCTGCATAGAGGTCTCACCTGTGCTTTTGTTGGCTGTCTTGCTGGAGGGCTTGAGGAGGTCTTCCTACAGTTCTCATTTGGGCTCCAGACTAATGCTGCCCCTGAACTAAAGGGCGATTTTTCTTCTCTGTCCATCCTGCCTCCTCCACACACACTTAAACACATAGACACACACGTGCCAGGTACCTCACTTAGCCCACCGGCAAGCTTGCAGGCCAAAGGCCCTAGCATTGTCAGCGTTCCTCCCAGGTACACATGCCCCCCGGGATACCTTCAGGGTAACGTGGGAGATGGGTGAGACCCCCGGGGACTGAAATCAGGCCCTCCCTCTCTGCCTCCTTGAGCCATGCCCCCACTTTTACTCTGCTGTGGCTGCCCCTTTCTCCAACATTAGCATAGAATATTCAATCAATTCTTTGGACTTCTGCAACCATTCTTAGGTCTATTCATTAGCATGGCGAGCCCTAGCAGATGTGAGCCTTCATATTTTTATACAAGACAAAAAAGAATGTCAGAGAGGCCTTAAGAGATGGGGTGGGGTGGGGCAAGAGAGGGAGTGCAGAGCAACCTCAAAAACAGCGATCTATAGGTCAAAAGATTTCTAGAAGGGGAGACAGGGAAAGGGGCTTGCCGGGTTTTGCTTTGATGATTAACAAAAGTGTTGGAAGGAGGACAAGGGCATGCATTGTTTCTACTTAGGGATTAGAGCAGCTTTTCTTTTTCACCTAAATGTCTATCCTTTTTCTTAGTGTAACTTCCTTCCGTGAGTCCCTCAATGATCTGGGCACTGCAGGCCAACAACTGGGCCAACACAGAAATGAGCCTCAGTCTGGGATTGGTCACACCTCCCATCACACCCTCTTGCACTTTCCTCACCAGTATTTTCTCTCCTGTTCCATCCACTCTCAGAGCCCCCAGAGAAGAGGCACTGCAAAGGGCATGCCCACCTTGACCCCCAAAACTTCAACTCCGGAGGGTGTATTTTATGCCCGGCAGATCTGAAATAAAGTTTTGTCTTTGATTGTCCCTATTTTAGCTGCCAGATATCTAATTTCAAATACTTAAATCTTTTTCTGAGAAACAAATTGCAAAAATACCAGATGTATATAAATGACCAGTATTAGAAAACATCTCTTTCTTCAAAGTGTAACTTCAAATTTTATTTAAGTAACCAAATGTTTCCAAGTATTTCCAACCTTCTATGACTGCCTTTGTTTAAATATCTAAATAAAACTGTTAAGGCTCTTGTGGAAAAGTTAGATTAATCCTTCCTTGGGGCTCAAGTTCCACTGTCACCTCTCACTTGAAATGTCTGTTCCGATGAAACCCTTGGTGTTATTAGCTCAGCATCTCATCACTTGAAACCAGTGCCCTGTCTCCCCTGCCCTCAGCCACTTTGCTTCATTCCCCCAAAGCACTACTCACACCGCAATGTTGTAAATGCAAGACTTCATTGGTTTGGGGAATTTATTTAGTCATTTAAGCTTATTTATTGAGCACCTATACATACAGACTGCGCCCCACTTAAACCCTGGGGATTCAGCAGCAAACAAAATTGAAAAAAAAATCTCTGCCCTTGTGGAGATTACATTTCAGAGGAAACACTCAGACATTAAATATAATAAAGAAGACACTACATAGTGTGTCTGGTGATAATAAGTACCCAGAGAACAGTAATGCTAGAAAGGGGATAGAGAGTGGTGGGAAGAGAGTATTGATATTCTAAATAGGGAGTTGGGAAGCCTTTGGTATAATGAACAGTCACCAAGGAGGTGCTGGGCAGAGCCCAGCTGTATCTGGAGGAAGGACGCCTCAGGCAGAGGGAGCAGCATGTGTAGGGACACGGCCCCTTGGGGAGGAACAACAGGAGGCCAGTGCGGCTGCAGTGGGAGCTAGAGAGGGGATGGCCAAGGTGTGACCCGAGGAGTTGGAAGCCATTGTGCAAGTCAGTAGTAGATCAGTATGACAGCTTTTACTCAGAGTAAATTGGGAAGCCAATTGCTAAAAGAGGCAAAGAAATGGAGGCAGAATGATAAATTTGGAAGCTATTAAAATAACTCAACCATTGTCCCAGCAGGATGGTAGTGAGGAGTGCTTATGGGTTATGGGTATATTGAAGGTCTGCCAACAGGGTATGCTGATGAATCAAATGTAGGTGTAAAAGAACGAAAGGAACAAGGAGGAAACCAAAGTTTTGGCCTGCATGACTAGAAGGATGCAGTTATTTATTGATATGGAGGATGAGAGTAGTAATAACAGCACAGCTCAGGAAAGATGTCGAGCTAAATGCCAGGCTCAGAGACTTCTCTCTGGCTGTGTCCCTTAGGAGTTCCAGTCTCTGGCCTTGCTCCTGGGCTCCAATTTTTCCACATTCCTTTTCTCGCTCCCTCTTCCAGGGTTCCAACTGCCTACCTTAGGTGTTTAACTAGAAACTCCAAGATTCCTGTTTTATATTAAGTGCCAGTGAACAATTTAGTCCTTTCTATATGATGGGGGCGTGGGGAGACAGAAGAAAGCAAGTTCTGAGACAAATTGATTACGCAAAATGTCAACGTTTTATTTCAAGCTCACTGCAAGGAGCTGAGACCTCTGTTGGGAGAAACATTTATGGAAAAGAAGAAAAAGAAAATGAAAAGCGGGAAGACAAGAAGAAGAGAATGCAAAGAAAGAGAAGTTATAAGAAAGAAGACAAAGAGGAAGTTGAATTTTTAAAAGCTAGTTGAAAATCGTTAGTAGGTGGGTGGCTAAACAACTTTCTGGAAGAGGTTTTTATTTCAGTAACATCTGTCCAGCATTCGATTAGAAATGCTAATTATTTCCGACAAGAAGTCTAGTAATTTTTAAACTATGTAAGTTCTGCCCTGTTCAGATTTGGGACCATGTCTTTTCTCACTTGTGTCCCTTCTCTCTCTTCACAATCAATAATTCCTATCAAGTTTTTTATTTCCTGAAGAGAGGTGAATGCTGCCCCTGCACGATACACAGAAAGACAACAATTTCTTTGTGTCTAGCCATGATTTTTTTCTTTTATTAGGTTATGCTCTAAAGGAAAGGTTGTCACTGACATCATATTATGGTATATGACTTCTGCACATGTACTGTGATCAGCATTACTGCCCTCCAACGGCTTTTGTGTGCACTGGGCTTCATGTGCCCTGGGCTCTTGAACAGGAGTTTGGCCAGGGAAGCAATGAAATCATAAACATCTCAGAGAACCAACCTTGCTGGTATCATTTTATTTAAGTTTCACCTAAAGAGAGTTTCTAACATAAGCAAAATGTAAGCAGACTCATATGATGAACTTCCATGTACCCATCACCTAACTTCAACAATTATCAACTCAGGTTGACCATTCTCTTTTATTATTTTGAAGCATAGTCCAGACATCATTATCATTTCATCAGCAAATTTTTCACTATGTATCTCTAAACCATAAGGTTGTTTTGTTTTACATATAAACAACACCCATGTCACGATTTAAAATGTAACAATAATTCCTTGATATCATTAAATTTTCAGTAAGAGTTCAAATTTTCAACTACCTCATGAATGTCATAATTTTATTTTGTAGTGTGTTTGTTTGAATCAGGATCCAAAGAAGGTCTACATGTTGTCATTGATTGGTAAGTGGTTTTTATAGTTTCTCTCCCTCTCTCTCTCTCTCCATCTCTCTCTCTCTGTCCGTGCCCCAACCCTCACCTCCACCTCCCCACCTCACAACCCCCCACACCCTCACTCATAATTTGTTTGTGTAAGAAACCAGAGTTTTCCCATGGTCTGGATATTACTCATTGGCCCTCCATGGTATGGTTTACCATGTATCTCCCATAAATTGGTAGAGAGATCTAAACACTGGTGACTTGTTTTAAAATCACATTTGCAGCTTACTTTACTACTATTTCTGCTATGAAATCTTACTGTTTCTCAGAAGAGTGACATTCGTCCAACTTGCACATTTTTCAAATCTTGCAACATTATTTAAGGTAAGAAACATTTGATAGTTTTATTCCAAAAAGGGCTAACTACCTTAAATCAAATATTTTAAAAAATATTATTTTAGAACAAAAAACTGATGGTAACATTTTGGCATAAAAATTATATTCGCATTGAGAATAAAGGCTGTCCCAAATCTGGTCTGGGGCGGGACTTTTTTGTGTGATATAATTCACAACCTCCTGTGGGAAGTAATTGGCATTGCTCTTAAAATGCTTGAGAAATTTTCCGATAGACCTAAATGAGATTAAGGACTTCTGGGAAGCCAGGGCTACCCACCCTGCTGACTGGCTAGCCTCATAATTTTTAAACAGACATTTTTTATTTTATCCAGTTTAACAATGATTAATCATTCACTTTTCCTATAAAATCCCTAAAAGAATCTTGAATTGTCACACCTAAAAGTTTCATCTCTTGTAGTTAGCTGGAAATAAAGTTTTTGTCCAAGCTTATAATTAATTCATCTAAGAAGTGGTTTTTAACATTTAGGAAGAAATACTTATTTTTAAAATTACTACTTTGTATGGATAAGAAATTTGATTGAAAGTTATTAAATATACACATGAGTTCTTAAATAGAAGGAAAATTGGTTTCTTTGAAAGCTCTGAGCACTTTGATTTGACTAACAGAGAAAAATTTCTTCTTTGGATAACGTAATTCAAACTTAGCTGCTATCATGGAGTAAAAGATCTTCCTTCAGATTCTTTCTATGAGAAGATCAAGCCTTGAGTATGGAATCCAAGTGCCTTGAGTAAACAACATCTCTTCATAAGTGGTTTGATATCATGATTTAATTGTCAATCAAATGTATCAAGGATAATGGGCTTTAATGAATCTAAGAGACAAAGGTTGAATTGGTAAGAAGTGAACTCCACTTCTGCATTTTAAAAAATACATTTAACTCAATGGGAAGTAAAAGATGAATGCTTGCATAAAATTTTAAACTTGACCATAAATAAATAAAAATTGAATGAAAATATAATAAGAAGATAGATTGTGCCTATAACCATGTATTTTAGAAAATTACTTTTTATCATGTCTGTATATTAATTTTTAACATTATTTAGAAATTCTTTTAGTTACCCAGGAAAAACATAAGACCTTCCAAATATATGCTTTACAATGACGTTGAGCCCACACTCCTGTGGCCTTTCAGGTCATCAGGTTGTGCCAAATGACTCAGGATGGCTGTAAATTAGACCCGCAGACCCCAAGGTCAGAGCATAGCTACCAAGAGCAGGTTAGGCTTAACCTTATCCTCAAGGGTCAACCAGCTAAAAGTCTTTATGCAGAATTTACACTGATATGCAAAATAGCAGGCCCATTCTGGGAGACCTCCCAGGTAATTTATACTGGCTCCTGATTTTCCTCAGCCCTGAATCTACAACAAAACAGAGCAGGACTCTCCTATTAAGGAAATCAATACTGGCAGCAATGGGGAATAATAATAACTATTTCAGAGAATTCGTTTTAGAAGGATTAAAAGTGATGGCGTACATAAAGTACCCAGCACAACATTTAATGAACACGAGTACTTAATATTTATTATTATTTTAATATATTAAATTATTACTATGTATTAAATTATTATTTAATATCTCGAATTAATAATATTTATTAGTTCCATGTCTTTTCCAAAGTCGAGAAATCCACACGTGCTCAGGGTCAGGGACTGTCAAAGAAGAAAGCATGACGCTGCCAAAATAATCATGTCTGCATAGTGCTTTATAACCCACAAAAAGCTCTGCATGCATTATTGCACTCGAACCTCAGCTTCCCCACAACTACCCAAAGTGCTCTGTGACTACAGCCATGCCACCCTGAGCAAGCCCAATCCTGTCTGATCTCAGAAACTAAGCAGGGTCAGGTCTTGTTAGTACTTGGATGGGAGACCACCTAGGAAGACCAGGTGCTGTAGGCATAAAAAAATAAATAAAAATTAAGTTAAATTAAATTAAAAAGTGCTCTGTGAGATAGGAGTAAGTGCATCTAGTTTATGGGTCCCTGGGAACTTGGTGCAGAAGGATATGATATTGCAGCCACGCTCAGTGGAGCTCTGACTACTGTGGGTTCTGACTCTCAGATATATCACCCCCACAGTCCAGGCCTTCCGTCACTCTCACAGTCACAAGATTCTAAGGAGGGTGATGAAGTAAAGGGATTCTGAGGACACCAGACTTCCAGAGCAAATACTGGGAAAGTCCCAGGCAAACCAAGATAAGTCAGTCAACCTAATTCCAAGAGAAATGAACACCAAACCCCATGTAACAAGAGTGCAAAAGACATCAGCCTTCAGAGCTGTAGGAAATGTGCCGCTTAGCTCACGACATAGACCACTGTGGTTTCATGATGCGATAAACTTGCATGTATCTCGTTCAGAGAAGACAGCTTCTCAAGGCCCCCGGCTCTCCAAGGAAGACGGGAACATCTCTCACCAGGGCCCCTGTCAAGGAATCAGCGGTGGTGCTAATCTGCCTCCCTCCATGGGCTGATCATGCTCTTTCTGGAGTTTGGCAAGTGTGTCCCAGTATGAACTGAACCATCTCTCAGCTCCAATTTCCCCTCACAGAAGCAGATGTCTGCAGGAAGACCACGCAGCCCTTTAGAACAGCTGTGGCAAGAAATTGAGTCATGGTGTAAAGAAGAGGGCATCGTTGGCAAACCTCTGCTTTAGAGACGTTTAAAATTTTCCATTTGACATAGACTTAAAAAGTCTACGGCTATGCCACCCTGAACAAGCCCGATCCTGTCTGATCTTGGAAGCTAAGCAGGGTCAGGCCTGGTTAGTACTTGGATGGGAAACCACCTAGGAAGACCACGTGCTGTAGGCGTAAAAAATAAAAAAATAAATAAAATAAGGGATTGTAAGCTGACAAGGTCCTTTCAATCTGTGAGGTCAACCAAGGGTTGCTTTGTCTAAAAAAATAAAAAATAAAATAAAATGACATAGACTTAAAGAATATTATGTTTAAAAAAAATAGTGACATTTTTTGTTTTCAACACTGTTCCCTCCCCCTGCACAGTGTTAGTTTTAGAGACTATATCTGGAATTCATAGTACATTTGTCTACCCTTTTTGCTCTGTTGTAAAAGGACTTCATTGAATTATCTCCAGAAGAAATGTGGAATTATAAAGCTGCACAAGCTCAGAAGAGGCTACATTTAGGTGGGTCTCCTGCCACTCAATTCAGCAACATTTCGGTTCCCATCCAGAGAGTCTGTTTCTGTCTCCCCCATGATCAAAAGGCCCTGTTTTTAAATTATCCATAAAAGAGTGTGTGTGTGTGTGTGTGTGTGTGTGTGTGTGTTTTCTGAGGTGAGAGAGAAGAGACAAATCCCTCTACAGTTCCAACATTACTAGACATGTCTCACAAACAAGGTTAATTTCAGAGAAAGAAAGGAAGAGAACAGGAGAGGAATTTAGTTTGTGATTGGATATCCATAGCTGAAAAAAAACAAGAACAAAAACACACAACCAAAAAGAGCATCAAAGAAAATTGCAGTTTCATCATCAATGCATGTTGCTAGGGGAGCAACTTCCGCAAGACTGAGATGCTGGGAACTGAAAGGCTATGAGACAAATCTGCAAGCCAAAGACCCAGGGAGGCCCTAAGGATATAAGGACTCATCTCCCTGTCATAGTATTTAACTATTTTAGGAAAATAGCTATGCACAGAAAAACAATAGCTATATCGGCATCTAAGAGACTTCAATGGCATATTTTGTTTGCCCTCTTCTACTATAAAGAGGCAACCTCAGCTGAGGATCAATTCCCCATGTGCTAGACATCTTCAACATCAGCACTCCAGATGCTCTTTCCATCCTCCCCATCCTGCCCTGTCATCCTGGGAGGCTGATCTCTGCTCATTGCATCATTCCAGCTCCTTTGCCCTCAGCCTTCTGTATGGATCCAACCAATGAGAGGCACTTGGAAAAGAGAGGTAGGAGACAGGGGATGGGAAGAGAAGAAGGCAGAATGAGATCGGAGGCCCTTCCTTTCATGACCAAGGGTTGGTCATGGCTCCTTCCCTCTGAAAAAGGCCACAGCCCCCACTATGCTACAGCTACAGCTACAGCTATCTCCCAGAGTTCTGGAGGCATTTCTCTTCCTCTGCCCCTTAGAGATGACTACTGGTGAAGACCCCAGCTGTTGCTAGCGCTGGAGATACTTCACCATCCTTCGTTGGTTTCCTTAAACCTGCCTACACCTATATAAATAGCCTCTTAGCTAAACTCTCCTGAATAACCCCCCTTGAGTCTGCCTTCTGTTTTCTATTATCTTCACTGATACCCTTAAGGGTGGTGCTAGTCTGCATGGAGCAATACAGCAAAGTGCAAAGGCCAATGGCAAGTAAGTGAAAGACAATGCAGAGGTAAGCTAGGACAACCTTCCTACTTTTGCACCTATCAGCCACTTGCACCTATCAGCCAAGGAATGCGTACATTGAAGGGAGAGGTCGGTAATAAGCCAGGACTATCGGAAATCCTTCTGAGATTTCATCCCAGGATCTTGAGTTCATGGACTTACTGACTTCAGGATGAAACGATCCAGAGGAGTCTATTTCATGCTTTTCAAAGTACAGTTAAAAGGTTCAGATGAAATCATCATTTTGCTGACCCTCAAAACACTGCATAACCCTCTCTTTTTCCAATAGAGAAGGACACCTGGGTTTCTCTTACTGTCATAACCAGAACTGAGTAGGACAGCCAGACAAATTGAGAAGGCTGAAACCATCTGGGAAAAATTGAGACTTTCAGAGTCAGAAATCCACACAGGAGATCATCACGGCCAAAGGATGACTGTTTTAAGAAAAGAAATGTAAGTCTAGGAAGTGGGGCTGAAAAAAAAAAGTCATCCCAAATTAGAAAAGACATGAAAGACCCAGTGCAGACTCCCGAGGACTAGAGAGCAGGTGTCACCCAGGCAGGCACAGGGCAGGCAGTTAGCAGAGATGCTCACCACAGGCAACTGAGGGTCAGCGTAGGCACGCGATCAGCAGTGGGGAGTGTCGAAAACTGATGCCATTTTCACATAGGGCACCCAGCCCCCGGAAAACAAGAGGAAAATGACTAAAGCTCATGCTAGTAGACCCAACAAAGACCAGCTCAGAGATGGCATGGGGCTCCTCAGTTACCTCATGATTAAGGACTATGTTAGGTCTTTGTTTCTGAATGAAGGAAGCCCATGGGTGCAGGTAAGGAGCCTAAGTGCCAGAACCTGAGGAACAGAAATAAAGCAAACACTGCATCTAAATTGATGGATCATAAAAGAAGTTGGTGCTGAATATATTCTTCTATTCTGCCTGGAAAAAAGCCCACAATATGAAAGAGTTCTTTAGGCAGCGTCTTCACAAAAAGAAACAACATTTTTATATTGCTTTCAGAATTTGTTCAAGTAAAACTATATAAAACCCAACAAGTCTCCAAATATGACGCAGCAAAGAGCAAAGGAAAGAAATGAATCCCTGTTAGAAATTTGGCCAGGTATTTTTTATGCAATTTACAGATGAGAATGCAAGCTTCTGAGTTCGTACTTTCTTCTTTATGTCAAATAGCTCTTCCTCTGTCTCCCCAAACTGGCAATCAAACATAGTTAGAATGACTGTCGACAAACAGCTGAAGTTGAAGCAGTGAGCAGTTGAAGAAAAAATACAAAAAGCAGGAATGTGGCAAAAAAATAACAAGTCAGAGTATTTACTAATTGGAGATAAAAGATAATACAGGCTCTTAAATGAGATGTGAATTATAGTCATGTTGGAAAGAAAGAGCAAGAGCAGGAGAGAGACTTGAAGGATCTCATTCTTTAAAATAAAATTTGGAAATTTGTTCTTTCTTACGAGTCTGGCCTTCACCAGCACAGTTATACCATCATGTTAAATATAGCAGCCTATTATATATTGACTTTGTATTAACATGAAGACAGTACAGTTGACCAAAAAATAACTTTTTCACATAAAAATATCACATAAAAGATCCTCTTTCCTGGAATTTTTTATTTAAATATATATGTTTTAAATATATTTTTATATATAATACATGTGTACAATATGTAATAATGTATACATGCTTATATAAATATATATCATAAATAAATGTATATCTATATTCCTACACATACACTTATAATATATAAAATATCTATATATCTGTATATCTCCACCAAGTCAGAGATAGATACATAGATATATAGGCATTTATTTTTTCAACCATTCATTGAAAAGTAATTGGTATCATGTTCAAGGCCCTGTGTTTGATGCTGGGAATTCAGAGATGAGTAAGATATCTTTTCTGTCACAGTTTAGGAGAAGAAGCCAACTAATTCGATAAATTAAATTAAAATACAATGTTAATAAATGCTATCAGAGAACAATATAATTAATAATTAGATACCCAGTGTCTAAGTAGCACTATAAATACAATTACTGAAGCTCATAATACATTATTCTGTCTGGAATTATTATATGTGCCTCTGTCATCTCCTTCAACTTCTCAAAGAAAGAGCTGTGGAACATTTTCATCTGGACCACAATATTATCACAGTGCTCAGCAAGTGTTTGGTGTTTTAATGAAGATTAAATAGATAATGCTGCGGAAGTTCTCTGAAAAATATAAAATGTGACACAAATACTGACAGCTGTCATTGTTTATTCAATGGAGTTGAAAATAGAGAAACCCACTTAAAATAACCCCATTAAAAGATAAAAGGTTGTCAGCTCCTTTTTAAAATAATAATAGCACTGAGAAGAAGATAGATAGTATATTTACATGCCTGGGCAAAATGAATCAAAGGGATTGAAAACCTAATGGTCAGATTTTAAATGATTACTCCCTTTGAAACCCACCCTCATTCCTAGGGAATGAAAATTTCATTATCCTAATGATTGTGTTATGATCAAAGAAAACTAAATAGTCACCACATTCCAGCTTGCATAATATTTCCACAGTGGAAATAAATGGTAACACAGATTTTCCTGAATCTTTCCATTTGTTGAACACAGCAGGTAAGTTAGTGGCAGCTGAGCTCTGTCAATGAGAAAACTATTTGGGTTAGACTGGTATAAAAATTAAACTACTATAGTATATCAGAATGTGGTAAAGTGCCCTTAACTCTCAGTCTTAGTGATTTATTAAAAAGAAGGAAGTGACTTATTGGAAAGGAGGAAGTAAAGAAAAAGAGAATATTGAGAAGAATTAGTGATGAAAGATAAAAGCAATGATCATGATACCAGCCAATTCCTTCCTTCAGCTTTTGCACCTGTGTTTTATCACACTCAAAGCGAGAGCACAGAAGATAGATTTATTTTGTTTCATTTTTTCTCTTTCTTAGACATAAGAAGAAAAGGGGGTAAGAGGGAGTAAGATGAAAATAAGAAATTTATGGTAAGATAAAAATAAGAAAAGAGAGTTGTGAGAAAAAAAAATAAAAGAATTGGTTAGAAAGAGCAAGAGAAAGAAACAGAAACTTGAGAACTTAAAAAAAAGGAGGGAAAAAAGTAAGAAAACTGGTCGGAAAACAGAATAGGTCACTTTGCATGAAGTGATTTATAAAACAAATATTTTGATAAAGGTTTAATATTTTCATTTTTCTTCTTCTACTACTGCATTATGCTCATCATCCTACTTCTTGTTCTAAAGTATTAAGCACTTAGCAGTGTTATTCCCTCCTTCCTACTCTACCATTGAGTGGTTTAACAGTTTTCTTTAGGCAGAAATTTCAAGATCTACATATCTTGAAGTTTGGAACAACCAGGTTGGGAAGTTTGTTTGTCTGTTTGTTTGTTTTTCAGAAAACAATTCTGTATAATAAAACAGATGATCAAAAATTGAGAGCGGTCTAAACTAAGTTCAAGCCATTCTAAGATTTAAAATTGTAATGAATGTATCTGTACATAGTCTTTGTAAGAATGTAATGAATGAATGTTTATAAAGTTCCAGCAGAAACTAGACACACGGCAAGAGCTCAATAGGATTTTGAATGAAGTTTTGTGCTTAAATTGTTTTAATAACTGAAGATTTAAAAACTTAAATTTTGTTTAATTTGGAGAAATGCTTATTTTTTTAATACCTTCTTATTCTTAGTCTTAAACACTTTGAGGTGTAAAATTCACAAAATAAAAGCCAGGCTCGAAGAAGGAATGATGGAAATATCCCTCCTTATGAAAACTTGGTCCAAGATTTCCACCTCTTTCAAAGAAAAATCTATTCTTGCACTCATTTTCTAGCACCATGACCTCATAATCTTTCCTGTCAAGAAAAGATCTTCAACTTTATACTTCGCAATATTAATTTAAACAGCACAGGCATGATGGCATCTCTCCAACTTTTCCCCATCATTCAGCTTTTCTCTTTCCATTTTCCTATAAGCAGATAGAATGAAGACAGTATAGATAAATGCTTTATACATCTAGCTGTCTTGCTAGAGAAGTATTGTCAAAATAAATTCACGATAGCAATTTCCTCAAAGGAAAGGGTCAAAAACGTGCCAAGTAATTTAACTTTACAAGTGACTTGAAGCCAGGAAATCAGGAGCTGGTTTGGGGGTAGGTCAGGGAAGGCTGAGGATTGTGATGAAGGCATAGATCCTGCACTATCCGAACTTAGTGGGGTCGACCCCTGCAAAGAAAAGCTTGTAAGCCCTTTGTAGAACAATATCTTACTTATAGGCCTCTGACTGTCAGTCCTCTGCTCTGGTTAATATCATCAAGGGAATCCTTGCCTGACAGAATGTAATTTAGGATCTATTAAATATGATTACTTGGCCTTGAAAATGATGGATATTGGACAGAATTATAGAATCACTTTACAAAAGAAAGGTCTCTTTTACATCCTTTCTTGTGGAGCTTAAAATGAAGCCTGAGGAAATCCCTCAGAGGGGTTGTGGCATTTATAGGTTAGGTTTATGAAAAAGGGAATTGATATTCATATTAAAAACTGTAAAAATTGAGCAAGGTGAAGATAGTGAGCATGCAGACAGCTGTGACGTGTGTCTGAAGGGTGAGTGGCATGTTGCCCGACTGATTTACTTGCTTTAATTATATTAGTAATGTGAAAGTCGACATGATTTGAAACAAGTTCTTTGGGTTTTTCATTCAAATACTAGCCCCCAGTGACTGCTTTGTATGGTCCTCCCAATTTCCAATTACTTAAATGTTCATAGCTGAAATACTTCAGAGTTCATCTCTGGGTTTGCTTTGGCGGTGGCCTATGCTTGAGTTTTTATTTAATTACATTTTGTTCCTGGTTATAAAAGTAATATATGGTCATTGAAAAAAATTACAAAACATAAAAAATTGCAAAGAAGAAATTACAATCGCTAATAATTCTGCCACCCAGAGATTGCCATAAATACATACATATGTATTATTTTTATTACTTAATTGATATAGCATCATATATGCTGTTTTCTAAAATTGTTTTTACTTAGTACTATACTGTGACCATATCCCCATACTTTAAATATTATTCTATATAAGATACTTAGTATTTATATGCTATTCGTTACATATATATTTAAGCCATTCTGCAATTGATGGGAAACTAGATCTAGTTACATTTTGTTAACCATTTTTTGATAACTCTTTGTACATATTCCAAGTTATTTCCTTAGGATATATTTCCAGGAAAAAAATTGCTATGTCCATAAGTTTGTAAAGTATTAGGCCTTGTTACATATGACTGAGTTGCCAGTTTCTCCTATCATGCAAAGTCTACATTATAGTGTTTATTTACCACATCTTCTTTTTCTTGCCAAGACCAAATTAATGGAGGTAGCAAATAGAATCGAAATTACCACTTTTATATTTCTGGTTGATGGTGAATTTTGTGTTAGGAATAAGGTGGCAGCAGCATGAGAATTCTAAATTTTCTCAAAAACTAAGAAATTGGGAAAGAGAGAATGGGCAGTTATTGGTTAATGGGTATATAATTTCAGTTTTGCAGGGTGAAAAGAGCTCTGGATGGTGGTGATGGTTGCACAACAATAAGAATGTACTTAATACCACTGAACTGTACACTTAAAATGGTTAAAATAGTAAATTTTATGTTATGTGGACATTACCACAACAAGATAAAAAAAATGGGGAAAATCTCTCCTACTTGTATTGTAGAGGAACACATTCAGAAAAGAAGTACTAAGCTCCCCATAATCCATGATGTTTTCCCAATGTTATGTAAATGAAGCCATAATCGTAACTAACATTTATATGATACTTTACAGTTTACAAGTGCTTTTGTACATATAATTTCATTGACATAACAGCCTCGTGAAATAGTTGATTATCCTCATTTTATATAGGAGAACTCTAAGACTAAGGCCAGATAACTGCCTAAGGTAAAGGCAAGATCTCATTCCAAGGCCCCAACTCCTTGCCCAAACTGTCTCCTGTGAAATATAGTACCAAGATGGCAGCAAGACTCTTGTGCTGGCAAAACCATCAGTGTTTTCACTTGACAAGTCAAATGTTTTCACATATAAACTGATGAGGGTGAATATTAAATTACACTGCAAGAAAATAGTTAGCTTAGAACAACAAATCTCTGTAACAGTTTTAGATTAACAGTTTAATAAAATGTTATTTTACTAATATTAATAACAAATAATACTGGACTGTTTGATTCCTTATTTTATTTTTTGTACTTTCAGATATTGATTTAATTTTTTTAATTTCTCTCTATAACATATTTATTATCCTAAAAGTGAAAACTCGTGACATAACCAGTTATCTGTGGCAGGGTTGTAGGAAGAAGAACTCAAGAAACTTAAACCAATTTAAAGTCATCAGTTACCTTCTCCCACTACTTCTTATCCCATTAAGATACAAAGAGAAAAGCTACGTATTTCCAAATTAAATATTAGCAGAAAAGTAGATTTTTTCAAATGTAGATTTCTCTTGTTCCCCAAGTTTTCTTTGCCTATTTTTAGACACAGATCTGATAAAAGATGAAGAAAGTTGTTATTGGAACTTATTTCTCTTTGATAGCACCTTGAGTTGTAATAGATGATTCCTCCAATTTTTTAAGATCTCAGAGTTTTGTCTTTGGATGATGCCCAAATAATTTAATCTGACAAGCAGGTGTTTTTGGTAAACAGAAATCTGGACTGTGAGATTTATTTTGCCTGTCAGCCCATTTATCTTTGGGATTGCAATCATAGACATCATGAATATTTCTTGTTCTAATACACTGTGCATTCAATACACATTGTTATGGACCTACTATGTGCCCAGTACTGCAAAAATAAAATACAATCCCAAAGAACTCCCACTATAATAATAGAGAAACTAACACCTACACAAATTATTGGAACACAATGGAATAAGCACAATACTAAACGTATATGCGCATTCTCAGGGGTCACAGAAGTATTATTCTTGCCTCTATTAGTAAAAGAAAGCTTCACAGAGGTAGAATCATCCATCTTGGTACTAAAAGGATGAAAAGGTTTTCATAAGAAAAAGGATGGGAAAAAAAAGAGAAAGAAGAGGAAAGTTTTGTGTACGTGTGTTATCTTGTCTCTGGCTTTATGATTAGAGATTTTTCTTCAACTAATATGGAACTACACTGTATCAGATGCTCTGACTGTAACATTACAAATATCTTTAGATTTCATAGCCAGTTCATCATTCTTTTATAAAGTCTGCATTCTCTTTAAATTCACCAAACTATCATCTTCCACTGTGCCTGCCATTGAGTGGACAGATAGCAATTCATTGTTGATCAATGAATACTAAGCTTAAGGTTTAAGCTCCTTGATTAATTTACCATTGTCCTGATGGTATCCTGATGCCCATCTACAGGGGGCGCCATATAGATGAATGCTGTCTGTGGGAGCCTTGGGCAGTCTTCTGAAAATTTGTTTGATCTAAGGCATTTATCTCCATATCCCTGCACACAATTCGATCTTAACTACTGCGTTTTTCTTTCCAGTTGAACTATACTTACAGTAGAATTTTTAGGGAAAAAAAATGCTGCCAATCATTTACTTTGGTTACAGTTAATTTGGTTACATAGAATTTCTAGAATGTCAGTAATGACTTTTTAAGAAACTGTATCATCATCTGTCCTAATCTCTTACTGATGTTGATGTAACCAGGATCACTAAACAATGTAATCACCGTTGTATAATATAATGATGATTTTGAGTCAACTAATAAATGCTGTATTTATGCAGAAATCATACCAGCTTTGAGATTCCTGATCAATTATGCTATATATTCTTTTTAAACCATTAATAGGAATTTAATATATCTCTAACTTCCTTTTGGATGGTAAATCAGGTGATAAATAATCAATTGTCTAGAATCCTGAATGGCATCTGCTCTTTGTTCTTTGATAATAAATGTTTCAGGTTATTTTAAACTATACTTTGATTTTTTTTTTTTTACATATTTGAAACAAATGAGTGACCAATACATGTATGGTTCTTCTGTACAATCTCATATCTTCATTTGTTAAAGTTTTATTTTGGATCTCCTCTATACCATTAGATTCCTTTTGTATCTGCCTGGAAAGGATTTTAAACAATGACATTTTCCCTGATTTCAATTTTTTTCAATTCAGAGACTATGGACCTTTCTTAAGAAAAAGAAATTCATATGAACAGAGTGGTTTGAACATTCACTATTCACTTAGAAGAGTAAATTCTGCAGGACTTTCCAGCTCTGGGATTCTGTTTGTATAATAGCAGAGTGAAAACAACAGATTGTAGTTGTATGAATGTCATCTGTATTATGTCAAAGAAAAATATCAACTTCATTCTCAATCAGATCAAGCAGAACAGTCCAAAGAATTTTAATAGAGGTGGAAACATAGTCAATTAATTGAAATGGGAATCATAATTATCAGTGTTTAAACAGCATATTAAAATGAAAGTTCTAAAAACTATTAAATAAAATCTTTCCAAGGGCTGTTGAATTCAATCACATTTATTTTATTTTCTGAACTCTTTTGCAATGTGGCACATCAGTACTGAGGTGTAGTCAATTGTAATCACCCCACTGTAATGCTTCAGTGTAGTTTCCTCACATAGTGACTTGTACCCAGACCAAAAAGAAAAAAAGGCTATGACAACTAAGAAACCAGTGATTTTGCTGTGAGTACAGACAGAGGAACACAGATTTTTCTGTTGAAGAACGAGCTTTCTTCCAATTTTTGGAGGAGAATCTCACTGCAATTTATTTAGGAACAAATTACGCACTTGGTCAATGCAAAATCAAATCTATCAGTGAATTTTTTTGAAAGTCAGTAAAGTAGTGGCTTTCTTCCTGCACCCAAGAAAATATGTCCATCTTTTTGTAAGTTATATGCAACTTCATGGAGTTGCCTAGAGTGTTTCATTAGCAACACATACAGTAATGTTTTAACACTACAAGGCCAATAACCCTCTTAATATAATATTGTTCTCTTCCTAAGTGAATCTGGGGATGAACAATAAAAATGATTTCTAGAAGAAAAAACTATTGACTTCAGGGTGATAATTAGCTCATAGTCATAGCACCTTCTTAGTAAATGCCAAATCTCACCTCAGTCACCTGTTTTTTTCAAATGTTTCTCTAATATTTAATAGAGTTATGGTAAATCTCTCATCTAATAATAATCAAAGCTAACCTTCATTGAGCAATTAGTATGTATTGTCCTAAATGCATATATGTATGATCTCATTCAATACTACAATTCTATGAGGTAGGTACTATTGATAGTCTATTTTACAGGTGAGTAAATTGAGGCACAAAGTGGCTAAGTAACAGCTTAAGACCGCACAACCAATAAATAGTAGTGTATCAAAAGCCAGATTGCCTGAGAGATGACTGTTACTCAGCAAGGAAGAAAAGCCTAGTCTTACAGAGCAAACAGGAAATTAAAGTCTCCTCTGCCACTTGAGGACCATAATGGAATTTTTCCTAAAAGACTACTTTAGAAAGCAGGAGATGCACCACAAAATTATATATAATAAATTTCGGAGGAGGAAGATCCCCCCAGGCAGTGACCTTTATTACTGAAATTTGATTTGGAAGCCAATTTTTATAGCTCAGTTAAAAACTGCTAAACCCAGGAACTTATATAATAGAAATGCTGACATGACCTTAATTCCAGAGGTGCAAAGGGTATAATTAAATTTAAGAACAATGTATCTCATCCATTAAGTCATTAAATAGATCATAATAATCTGACACTTTCGGTAAGTACTACACGAAAGTGGTTAACAATGGTATGCAAATAAATTGAGCTTGCACTATTAGGTACTGTATTTTAGGTTGTGTTTGCCAAATATAACATTAAATTATAATAGTCATTTAGAAAATGTTATGGCAATGTATTTCAAATGCTCCTGAACATGATGCCAACACAGAGGAAGGGAATGTTAGAATCCACAGGATATTGCCAAGTGCCTATGTGTAACTCAGATAAGTTATATTTACTGTTGGTAAAAAAAAATTCCAGAAGTTTCCCCTGTGGTGTGGTGCATCCGGTTAAAGAGCATATTTAAAGATGCCAACTAAATACCAAAAACAGAACATTCCCCCACACAGATGTATATTTGGCACTGTTGAGAAAAAAACACCCAGATGTTTGGCATCATAAAAGCATATCCAAGTGAAATCATGAATTTAACACACATTCAGAAAATTTACTCAATGTAGACATCCAGTCAGGCTCATTCTAGCTCAGACAAAGTCAAACAAACCCCAAACCCTCTCTTCTTTCTCAAAGTCAGGCTAGAGACCTAGATTTTCAATTTATATAGTCTCAATTCTTCATTTAATCTGACTCCTTATAAAACCAGTAATGAAGTGTACTAATGATTTCAGTGCAACAGAGAATCCAGTAGCACAAAATATACCAGCCTTCAGAATTCCAACAAGTATTCCAACAAGTATATTACACAGTGACATAAAAATTGAAAATGTCAAAAATCACTGCCATAGTGAAATAGATAAAAACAGTCAAGAGTTTTAATTGAATATAAATGACTCAATTAATATGACTGCAAAAATAGCTTCAGTTTTTCCTCTTCCTTACAATATGTCTATTTATCTCCTTCATTCAAAATGTGGCATTTATTTGTCCCACACTCTCAACCCTGGAATTGGGCTGTTTTGCGAACTGCTTTGGTCTCTAGAATGTGGTAGATGTGATGGGACGCCATACTTAGCCAAGGCCTCAAGAGGCATTATGCATACTTATTCATGCTCATGCTCCTCTTCCTTTGCCATGAGAACAACTCTGGCCTAGCCTGCTGAAGAATAAGAGACCGTGTGAAAGAGAGCCAAATCATCCCAGCTGTAGCCATCCTAGACACCGGCCCCTGCTGGCCCACCACTGATCACAGATGCTTAAGCAAGCCCACCTAAGAAGAGCTAAGCCTGGCACAGACCAGCAAAACCTGCCCAGCTGATTTGCAGGCTTATGAGAAATAATAAATGGTCATTTTAAAGCAATACATTTTGAGTAGCTTCTTATGTAGCAATAGATAACTGATACAATTAGTGTCAGACAATATTTTTTATAGCAAAATAATACAAATGTCATGGTTATCTCTAGATATTAACAATTCTTGAATTTACATACATTTGATATTTTTTAAATGTGCTATCACAGATTTGGTTTACATAATAGGTAAGACAAATATGATTATCTTTGTTTTAAAGATGAGAGAATTGAGACCAAAAAATTCAAATCATTCAACAGGCTAGTGTTGAAAAAAAGGAGTGGAGGGTAGGATAGATAAGATTAGAATCCAGTTTTAGAGCCACATCAATTTCCAATAATCCTGATGATTCTAACTGGCTTCATTGAGAGTTTGATTTATGGATTAAAAATATCAGCATCCTGGTACCCCAGCTAATATGGCAAGTTCTGTCCTCACCATTAAGAAAACTAGGGTATCACTGCCTCTAAAAAATCCACTAAAACAAAAAATTAGAAAATCTCCAAAAAATTTATACATAATTTAATATTAATTGTTGTTTTTTGTTTTGTTTTGTTTTTGTTGCTGTTTGTCTCAGGCTTCTGTGGTGTTGACCTTCCACCGAAAATAAAAGGGAGCAGAGGGAAAATTCACCTCTCTTACTTTAGTGTCAACCTTTGGACTACTTAATAAACCCATTAAATTAAAGATTCAGAATGTACCAATCTTTACACTGAGATAACCACTGAGCAATCAATGATAATTTAAAAAATCAATTGGTCTTCTGTAGTAATTAAATTTGTCCACTTAGATATAATTGATACTGTTCACAACTAATTATCCAAGTAAAGGCTCTGAGGGACTATTAGAGACTAAAGGATTGAGCCAAAGATTCTTCCTAATTTGAAATCGGACTTAACGCCATGTTTTCTCAAAAACTGATTTTGTCTTCCCTAGAAACACAGTATTGAACAAACTCAAATACAGTCAAGAAATCAGTATTTCATTAGCTGCAGTTTAGCGTAGTATCCAGTAATGTGTGACTGTGAGTTAATCATTTAACCCTTGTGTTTCAGTGCGCTTATCCATAAAACGGAGATAATAACAGTATCTACCTCATGGAATTGTTGTCAGCATTAAGTTATTATTAGTAAAGTGTTCAGAACAGTTAGCCCTGTGTTAAATTCATTATTATTAGTTGTCTCTTGGTCCTATCTTTAGAAAGAGCAGTAAGATAGTCACCAATCACAAGTTTATCCCATTGTTTTATTCTCCCATGTACCCAATTCCCATAGGCATTTTGCATTTAAAGGTTACTACTGCCCTTTCACATATTATGAGATTCAGTTGTTCTTCTTGGGATAAAAGATAGCTAAAATAGAGAAAAGGGGAGTTTGCATTTGCTGTGTGGCATATCTGATTACAAGTTATTAAGCCAACCCTCCTTTCCCTCTCTAAGCAATTCATTTCTCAGCACCAGAGGGGAGGAATAATAATAAAATAAAACACAGGATGATCTTATCACTGATGCTTAGCATTTGTATATTCACTTAAAAAGGTGCCAGAGCAATTTACTGCAGCCCTCAGGCGGCCTAAATGACAAGTTAGCAAGTTATATAGATATGCTATTACCTATTTATTATGATATTCAATGCAAAAATGTCAGGGAGATCCCTACTTAAGTACACTAAATTACTGACTCCTGGGGCCAGAAAGTACATTGTGAAGCTATTAGTGATTGAACCCATCGCCTGGATAAGAATCTATGGCCCGTATAGTGAACCTTTCCAAATTCTAGAGAAAGCTATTAAACTATCTTCTATGTTAAGATCCTCTCTCTTCCAGGATATTCTTTTCAAGGTATTCTGGCTTCAGCTTAAGTACATGCGCATTTGTTCTATCATTTGATGGAATGAAAACAGCTGGTGAGCCTTCTGACCCATTCAACACTTCTTTGAATTCTCTCCTTAGTCCCAGAGCCGTATTTCGCAGTACTAATAGGGCAGCTTTATCTGAATGTCATCCATTTATCCTAAAACCTGTCTTCTCATATGAGATTAAATTACAAATATCCTATGCACTCTGATTCTGACAATGCAGGAATCATATCTTGAGTTTTGCAGTCCAAATGTGCCTTTTCCAAACTTCTGAAAATACCCATCAGTCAAATAAAGGTTAAGTAAAAAAGAATAGCACTGAGGTCAGACCCTTCTTGTTACTTACTGCTGATAGTGGGTTAAGCTATCTTGCCAAGGATCAGAATGTGAACCAGAAGGCCAGCAACAGATCATACTAGCACAGTTCTTGGTACATTGTAGCTCCTAAGTAAATATAGAATTGAAAGTAAGTAGTTATATGAATGAAATACAATAAAGAAACAAGTATATTTCTAAGTATATTTCAGTTTCTAAATATATTTTTAAATTAAGGTCTTCAACAATCGAGCAGTTCAACTTCTCCCTCACCTGGTCCCTACTTCCCTCACTCTCTTACTGGTGTTGTTCCCTACAACACTCTCCTTTAATCCATGCTATATCTGTCTCAGAATCTGTTTCCAGGGTAATGATCAATGATACTTTTCCACAGGAGATACACTTTAGGGTAACAAAATAGTTGATGAGTGAAAGCTCTCTCAATAATAAATAATGATATAACAAGACTAACACCATTCACAAATTTCTAATCAAACAATGAACCTAGGCAGTGATCATCAATGGCTGCTGATATCACTAAAAGAGAGATGAAAGATGCACCGCCACTGATGGGGTATTCTTGCAAAAAAAAAAAATTAACCTAAATTAGATCAAATTTCTAGATCCAACTACCAGTTTATAGGAAATACAGGGACAGAAGATCATGTTAAATGTTACTATGGGGATACAATTTTTAAGATCCAGAATGTAGGAGACTCAGCTGTACAACAGTTTCTTCAATAAATAGCTTACAAGGGGAAAAAACAGGGGGGGAGGGAGGGAGAAATCTACTAACAAATTACCAAAAAATAATGACTTTAAAATCAGCTATAAAAAATTATGAGATAATCAGGGGAATTTGAATCCTCATTAGATATTAGACAATATTAAGGAACTGCTGTTAATTTTTTAGGTATGATTATAGTTTTGTGGATATTTTTTAAAAAGATCTTTATCTTTTTTAAATGTACTGAAATAGTCACCAATCAAGTACTTACCTATGAAATGATTTGATATCTGGGATTTGTCTAAATTAAGTGAGGTGGTGGGGGGAGGAAGAATGGATAGAGGTATGAGTAAAACAATATTGGCCATGAGGTTATAATTGTTAAAGCTAATGATACATGCAGGTTCATAATGACATTTCTTCTGCTTTTGTACATATTTGAAATTCTCAATAAAAAATAAAATAATATAAAAAATAATCCCTCTGAGTGCTGAGCAGAATGAATGAAATGTAGTGCCCAAGATTTTCCACTGTGTAAAGTGGTGATTTCTTTTGTCTTCAAATAATACATTATAATACATGATACTGAATTATAATACAATAAAAGAATCACAATTATAAAATTCTTTATTGATTTAAGGTTAAAACACAGAAGAGTGCAAAAAATACACAAAATACTTGAAAACATAAAATAAATCCTCATCTATATAAAAAGATGAGTGAAAAGCAATGGCTATATTGAAGAGAAATGTAATTTTAAAGACACTAAATGATATTCAACTCATTTAAGCAATGATACTATAGAATAAATATTTCTATAGAACATTTTGTTTTTTCACTATGAAATAATTAGAACAGAACTAAGGGAAAAGGAGAGGCCTTTAGTTAAAGGTTGTCTGATAAAATATAAGACACCAAGTTAAATTTGGATATCAGATAAACAATAAATAAATTTTTAGTATTTAAGTATGTCCTAAATATCTTTATTTGCTAAATCTGGCAACCCTACTTCCTATTCTTTAACTACTTTTTTTCCAGCTTTATCGAGATATAATTGACATTTAACATTGTGTAAATTTAAGATGCACAACATGATGATTTGGTCTACATACATATTGTGAAATGCTTTCATTTGTTTTTGTAGTTAATTTTTTTTTCTTTCTTACCACCATTCGACTGCCTGTCTTAAAATGTTATCCATATGGTACTTCATTAAGGTAGCTATTATTTAAAACCTCTCATGTTAAGAGCCGAGGGAGATTTCTAGCCCTGTCACCTTGGAGATTGCAGTTCTGGTACAGGTATTTAATTTTGAGATCTCAAAAAACCAGCAGAAAAATTATTCCCTGGAGAATGAGGAATCTGGAAAGTGTTTTTGACAGATCTACCACATTCTTACACCAGCAAACGCTGCCACTTTGTTCTCTCTCTTCCTCCCCTTTTCCTTGCAATAACACACGAACTGTATTAATCAACCAGATAATGATGGTGGTGAGTGGGGGTTGATGAAGGCTCCACTGTACTGACTCAACCAGGCATATGGCTTGAGGTGGGAATAATGGGAACCAGAATGTGGCCCCTTAGTCCCAACCACAGCCCTTCAGAGATTACAACATCTCTTCTATGTCTCCACAACTGTGTACTCATATTTTACTGTTTTCAAAGTTCTTACACTTTCCTTTGCTACTCAGAAAAGCTCTGAGAGATAAAAGATTAAGCAACTAGCCAAAGATCATGCATCTAGGTGAACCTAGTACTCCTGAGTCTCTTCTCGGGACTCTTGGCACCATAATTTAAATAAGGTTGAGCTATGATAAAGTTAGGGATTCTATCCCCTGAAGTTCCTGTGAACTGACACCAGTTTTAGAGCCAGGCTTTGATTTGTCTAGGTAAGGGGCTCACTGAGCACATAGCCTCAGATTCTCAATTCAGTCCTCAATACGTATTTAATGAACATTGGACTAGCTATAAGGAAACAGTGGCAGAAAAGACAAAAATAAAAAAAAAGATGCCTGCCTTCGTTAAGCTCACAGTTTAGGAGGAAACAGACAATTAGGTAGGTAATAACAATTAAGCGTGATGAGTGTAGTGACAGAGTTGTCAGAACATATACTAAGAGTCTCTAACCTCTATGTTGGGAAGTCTTCTGAGAAAGGGATGCTTAAACTGAGGACTTTAAGACTAATAAGAATAACACAGATAAAGGGAAAGAGGGTGAGAGAGAGCAGAGGAGTATTCCAACCAATGAGACAAGATGTGTAAAGATGTGGAGGAGAGAGGAGGTGATCGGAGCATGAGGAGATGATGTGAGCGACAGGACAGGGCCAAAACATGGATACATGAGCCAGGCCAATGATTTTGTGCATCTTCAAATCAATATATTCAATATATTTGTTAAATATTTACTTAGAGGAGAAGTTGATTAATTCTGGAGAAAATGTAGATGGAGGAACACTGGTGGCCACTCAGCTACTCCTCTGTAATCCTAAACAATGCCAGGCTTTGGCCCCAAACCTGCAAAGCCTCTCAGCCAAATAAAAGTTCCACAAGTAACAGGACCCATCTTCCTTAGAAACAGTTTAATGACCATCTATTGTTACTGAATTAAACTCCCTGGGGGGCTCCTCCCCTTCTCCCACTCACTACCCAAGAAGCTTCTTCACAACAGCTTTCTGAGGAATAACATGAGAAGAGGGGCTAAAATTGAAGCCACAGAAAAGTTTGTCCACATACATCCCACCCTTACCTGAGGCACCACGTGAAGCACAAAGACTTTCCTACAGAGCTGGCCATCCCTCCTCATGACTGAGTAAAGTTGTTGTGTAATGATCAAAGTCCATTTGACTATTTTCTGGACACCAGGATCAGCACACAGAAATAGTCCAGAGTGGTCGTGGCACATTTACTTTTCTCCTCTAATGACTGGGATGATTACTTCTAGGCACATTCATTCATTATTAAGAAAAAAGCTGAACATGGAGACACATCAAATTTTTCCTTTAACGTAAATGCTTGGATTATTTAGCACGTGTGTCAGAATTCAGTTTTTAACTTTATATTATTACATTTTTCTCACAATATCCTAATGAATTAGGCTAACGCACATTGTTTCTATTTAAAAATAACATTTTTCCCTGATGGTACAATTAGGTGAAAAATACTATGTACAAGAGAAAATTAAAACCACCTCTAACACCTAGAGATAATAAAATTAACATTTTAATGTATTCATTTCAAGTATTTTATACTATATTTTATAAAATTGGCATAACTATATAGTTTCTGAGTCATGCTTTTTCACTCAATGTTATATTATGAATTTTTAGCATATTGCTAAAAATTTTCAAAGCCATAATTTTAATGTTAACGATATTGTAGTTTATAAATATTTCATACTTTATTTCCCTGTTGTTGACATTTGAGTTTTTCTCTCTCTCTCCCTCTCTCTCTCTCTTTTTTTTTTTTTTTTTTTTTTGCTATCATAAATATTAAGAGCTAGCTTTCTTATTTACAGTTTACCTTTGGAAAAACAGAAGTACAGAGGTTAAATTGCTTGCTGCAAGGCTGGGATTGAAGTATGAATTCTGTACTCCAGTCTAACTCCCTTTTTCATGGACCACAAATATTAATTTATTTTAAAACTATAAATCAGTGCTTAGACCATACTTGCCACCTCAGTACATTTTATTTCCTGATCTTCATTTTTAAAACAAACATTAGTGACAGTGGAGGAGGGTAGAAGTCAGTTGATATAATGGTCCTGAAGTGGGGGTAATTGGGAGTGAGATGGTAATCCTGTCCCTACAGCTTCCTCGCTCATTTCTACCTTTTCTCATTGCACCAGCTTCCCCAATGGATAACATCACTTTCTGATTTTGATTCATAAAATAAACGATAAAGCTTTTCTGATGCTCAGCATCCCCACCAAGACATCGATCCCTACATATTGCAATGCTTCCCCTCTTTCTTCACCTGATTTCCTCTCTCTCTCTCTCTCTCTCTCTCTCTCTCTCTCCCCCGCACCCCCTCATGCACATGCACACAAACACACACGCGGAGTCTGTTGACTGGTTTGCTTAAAGTTACACAACAAAGAGATTCAGCACCAGGTTATGAAAAACCCAGTCCTGAGAACCCGGAAACCCAAATTCTCAGCTTTTATCTGAGCTTTATTACTAACTTGCAGTCTGGGCTTAAGCCAGTTGCTTGTCTCTTTGGTTTCACTCCATCCTTATTAGATGGTTTTGAAGATTCCTTCCAGTTCTGACACGACATACTTTGAACAGTCTTATTCTTCTAGGTGCTCTTTTAGAACATCTCTTAAACCTTCCCTGTTTAAAACAATAACTTGTTTAAGGTGGCTTCTTTCTGGCTATGAAACATCTTTGTTTCCTTTCCTTGTTCAGGTCCAATCCAAGAGAAAATACCTCTGAGAGGGGTTTTCTTGTTGCCCTACGGCTCTTGTTCCAATCAACCAGGACTCCTTTACTGGGTCCTCTGCTTTAGAGGCCACTCCTCTGGCCCTCCTCTTTCCCACAGAGTGACAAGTCTGTCAGGATTTGCCCACCTGCAACCTTTTCTCCCTCTTCTGGGCCAAGTTCTCCCTACCCAGGAAATCCAGAATTCTCTGCTTGTGAAGTCCTGAGCCTACTTCCAGGGCCTGCTTCTAGGGTTTCTACTCCTCTCTGTCCTCTTAAGGGCAGACTGTATTGCCCAAAGTGTGGTCAAGAGGAGACTCTTTGTAGAATTTGTGTTTAGAGTTGTGGATGGGGCTTAGGTATATAATGTGATGTCTACACACATATACATAGGTTCTTTAAAGTCACTATGAACAGAAGGGTATGTGGTCCATTGGAGAGGGAACTGGAGACATCCATTTGCGCATTTGCCCCAGACTCATGAATGTTAAGAATGGGCCTGTTTGTGAGATACTCTGTCTTGCATAGACAGGTAAGACAGGTATAGAGTAGTCAAGAAAATGGTTCTTCAAAGACTCTATGAGTTATTCACAGCCACATGGGAGAATGCACAATAGAAAGAACATAGGGAAGCCACAGACTTTTCATCTTTAGCCCTTGCTAGATGCAAGTTCTAGACACAAAGATAATTTATTATTTCTTATCTGGTCTTCATATTGCCAAACTAGAATTATGACCTTATGGGCACAAATTGTGATATTATATTAACAGTAATGACAATAAATTATTGACACTAACCTGATTCCCATGTTGACATTATTTCTCTTTATTTGTGATCTACTTCCCCTCAACTCCCTCCCCTGCCAAAATAAAGACCATTAGGTAAAGCAAAGCAATCTCTGTAGGCAGATCTAGCCACCCCTCAATTAACTACGACATCTGATATCATAGTTGTAATAAATGGCCTATGAAAAAGCATGTTAATTCCAAACCTCATTCAATTATTTCTCATGTCACGGTGTTTTTTAGAATTAGAAGTCAGAATTTTGTAAATTTGGTTCTGTTAATTATATTCATATGATAGTTCAAAAGCATCAAAATGAAAAATTATGTGCCTTTTAAAATGGTTTTAGTTGTAGTTCTATCCAAGTCAAAAAATTAGCTTGGGAAAATTCTCCCCAGTTTACAAATTAGCTGAATGACATTGAACAAGTTATTTGCCTTCTTGGAAATTTAATTTTTTTAACTTTAAAATGAGGGGGTTGGATTAAATGGTCTCTAAGATTCTTAAAAAAATCTAAGGTTTTATGATTGCCTATGATTTTATAAGCAGTTATGCCTAGAGCTATTTAACAGAGAAAATTGCAGTATGTGAAAACCTTCAGAACTTACTAAAGAAATGAAAAAAACATTCATCAGGAAATGGGGTCAAGTTAGAGAGCAAAAAGTGTAGTTTCTAAGCAACTCAAGTTTGAAAAGAAATTATTACAGAGTTAAACACAGACCTGTGAGGCCGAGGAGAAAGAAAAGAAAGGAGAGCTCCATTTTTTCCTGTTGCTGTCTTGGAAGACAAATCATGTGATAACTGTTTAACTTTCTGGAACAAAGTGAGATATAAAAGAAACAAACAAACACATAAAATACCCAATTATAAGTTGGCTATAATTGTATCTGCTACAGCCTCATTCCTAGTGTTTTAATCAAAGTCTAAAAGTTTGAATGCCAATGCCCCATTGGTACTTCAGTGGCTACCCACAGCATGTTAATTTTTTCTACCTCTTTCAGAATTGGAAATTCCCCCTAAAGTCTTGCAAATATAAATCTATGCTGAAGCCCAGGTTAAAAGCTGGTGTCAAGCCCTCAAATCCTATTAGTGATAATATGAGGAACTAAGACATTCAACTTTGTTGTGAGACTATTGGTTGTGAAACTATTTATGATATAGCAGACAAGAATAGGAAGCTACTTGGTCAAAGTGTTCAACCCAAAGCTACAATCAGACTACTCCAGAGAATACAGAGCCCCCCTCCCCAAGAAGGAGGAGCTCTTGGTTTTACATCTTCTTGCTAAAGACAAAGTAAAAAACTATACAGTTTGTCTTGGAAGTCTAACTATATTAAGAGAAATCAATTTCATACCTGCTACTCCTGCTCCGTAATTGATCAAAATGTAAGAAATTGCAGGGTTGAGTAGGAAAGAAACAGTCACAAAAGACCTGTAAAATCTCAGATCTGGCTGTATTTCTAATAACATACTTCACAATTTAAAATTTTGAGGTATAAATATATATTGTCAATGAATTTCAAATCATTTTCTTTTGTTCAGAAAGTCACAAATTGCTGGAGAATTCAGACAATTTTCACTGTACTTATGTTTCTGAATTCCAATTTAATTTCTTCTACGATGTGTTTTTGTAAATCTCTTCTTGTTAGAGTATTTTGTTGAAAGCAAAGAATGTGTTAATAACTGTCTAGGAAACAAGCACTCAATATCCATTTCATTTTCAAACCTAAATAAAATATCATTCTCATTAGAAGTTTAGACATCCAGAACAGACCACTCAAATATAGGACTTCTGTGAGCACTCAACGCAGAAACCTCTACAGTGAAAGGACTGATGAAGAGAAGGGAAATTTCACGTGATATTTTGGGCAACTTCAGCTATATTTGCATTTTGGGAAAGTTTCACGAACAACTGCTTCTTCAGGAGATTAAGAACAACCACAGTGCCTATAACATTGTGTTATTTTGTTGAACAACCAAACACACGGAGCTTATTATGTGCCAGACTCTAGAAGTGCTTTACAGTATCAATCTTTGACTTTTCATAAATATCCTACAGAGTAGACAATATTATCGTCATCATCACCATCCCCATTTTAACAGATGAAGAAACACAGAGAGGTCAAGTCTTTTACTCAAGGCCCACTGCTAATGAGCAACAAAACCTGGGATATGTGCCCTCAGAGGCCCTAACCACCACACTCAGCTCCTCTCAGAGTAGGTCGTTGTTTAAGGTGCAGGGGAAAGGAAGGAATTCAAAAATGACCTGAATGCCGCAGCCCTTTAGCGTGTCACTTCTCTAGTGTGGAAACACCACTTTTAACTTCCAGCAACTTCCACCTCTTTAACTCAGAGAGTCTTTCTCAGGTCTGTGCCTCTTAGATGTTCTTAGATAGAAATGTATGATGAAGTGAACACCAAAGAACAATTTTAAGAGTGATCTCCAGAATGACCTTGCTTAAGAAGCTGAGATCAGTGAGCTGAAAGAGAAAAACAGAAAGATATTTATGGTTTCTACTGGATTAGAACCCTCTTAGTCACCTTTAAGATTTGCATAAAAACCAATAAAATGTTTTTGTGGCTGTATTTACAGGTTGATATGAATGATTTGTCTTTGGTTTAATAGAAAAGAAGGTACCAGGTTCTATAAAATATATACCTTGGCCAAGGGCCTCTGAGAGTGACATCCTTTAAGTCTGACCAAGAATTAGCATGGAGAAGTTTATCCAAAAGATTATTTGTCACACTAAAAACTTTTTTAGTGTTTGTCAGACTGAAACAACCTATTTACCCATCAGCAGAAGCATGATTACAGAACATCCTTGCAGTAGAATACAAAGCAATCATTAAAAAGAATAAGATCAATTTATACATATTTACATGAAAAGATGTATGTAGCATGTTAAGTGAAGAAGGCAAGTTGCATAAAACTTTCATAATATTATGCCATTTTTGTGGGAGAATGACACAAAAAACGTTTGTCTTCCTACATCTGTAACATACAGGAATGCTTGACTACAAGCAGAAAAAGTCTTACAGAATATATACAAACCTTTAAAGAGTCATTACCTCTAAGAATGTGCTGGAGGGATGAGGGATGGTGGTGAAAAGGAGATACATTTTTACTTTATAGACTTCTATTTTCTTATAGGTAAGATTCACCAAATACACGTGAGTTAAAGCATAAGGAAGCATATGGAAACCATTAAACAATTGGAGAAAGATTAAGAAATAATCAATTATAAATAGGCTGTGTATAAGTTTGACAAAATGACTCATGAAATATATCATATAACCACTTTTTGTACCAGTTCTTTCATAATTATGCATAAATTACTGTGCTAGCTTGACTAGACTTTTATTTTGTTAATGCTGTGAATTGGGAGGGTTTATTTTCACTGAAACTTAAAGAGGAAAAAAATAATACCTCCCAAAGACTTATAAGCCAATAGTTAACACACTAATCCTTTAAAATTATATATTCCTTTTAGAAACTCAAATACATATGTATATGGACCATCGTCACATTTCAGACAAATTGGATGGCATGTGGTATAAAAACAAAACAACATGGCACGGAGTTAGAAGATCAGCCCAGATTCTATCACTGACTTGCTCCTTAACTACTACCACTTAACACCTGTGGGTCCTTATTTGATCCTCTTTTTAAAAACTCCGTAATTCAAAAAAACCAAGAGAATAGTTCTCTCCCTTGGTTGGCTGACAATAAAATACATTTTCAATGCTG
This sequence comes from Eidolon dupreanum, assembly GCA_028627145.1. Taxonomy (NCBI): domain Eukaryota; kingdom Metazoa; phylum Chordata; class Mammalia; order Chiroptera; family Pteropodidae; genus Eidolon; species Eidolon dupreanum. The sequence goes on from CM053509.1 coordinate 59,628,536, forward strand.
GCAAAACTTACAAAGCAGTGGTGAAGATGACATCTGAAACAAATATCAGTGTCCTCTCCTTGCCCCTAGCATGTTTCCCCCGCTTCCTCCGTGTTCTGTTCAAATGTCCCCTTTAAAAGTCTTGCCTATATAGATCCCCACCATTTACAGTCTCCACCATTTAAAGCCTCTTTCTGCCATGACCCCCAGTCCACTTTACCAGTCTCTTCTCCTTCCAACCCCTGCTCAATTCTGCACATGCAAAATCTTCAAGCCATGTGGATAATGTCTGTATTTGCAGGCCCATGTGCTCTTAGCAGAAATTCCATAAGCCAGAGGTGATTCAGAATTCATAACTTTTTAGATGTTCAACAAGTCATCCCATTTTTATATGTATATTTCACAACACCCTAGAGAGTCTCAGGCATTGACTCATCTTAAAACACTAAATATTTGTGCAGCAGACCTAGAATATTCACATTAGTGTGATAAGTTTGCAAATGGCCTCAGTCAGTCTAGGTCTCATTTTGCCCCTGAGCCACTTCCCTTGGCTGCTCCAGATCTATTACTCATACATCCCACATCAGTTCTGTGTCTGGGAAACTGACCTATCTGGGCTTCAGCTTCATAACTCATTGCCCCCAGGCTTCTGAGACAGTGTAGCCAATGAAGAGCCCAGCACACGATCCAGGAGGCATGGGTATTTCCTTCTCCTGAAGGATAGCCATCTGTAGGCAGTTGCTTATAGGCAGTCTTCTTCCCATGGCTCTTTCCTTCTGACTTCCAAGAACCTCTTCCTTCTCTGGTCTCCTTGTGTCTATGTACCTTCACAGCTCTACCATTACTACTACAAGAGTCACACTGTTATACTGCTACCCCACTATCACATTGCTATCCTTTGTGCCAGCACTCCACCTACACCTTTGTAAGTGGCCTCTTTATTAAATCCTCTTCAGATGATTCCAACTTTAGAATGCCATCTGTTTCTTGAAGGGTCTCTGACAAATGCAGCACACCAATGAGTTCAGATTGAGTCAGATTTTCCTTCTTAATGGGTTAAAAAAAAGCTTTCAGCTTTTAGAACTTCTTGGATTTCAGAATTAAACCTAAGATATTGTGAACCCATACACTCTACTATTTCTTCTGTTGAATACACATTGCTCCTTCTACCTGGAATGCCCTTGTCCAACTGGCTAACTTCAATTTAATTTTAAAACATCATTTGTCCAGTGAACTACCCACTGAACAATCCCTTGGAGACGACTCCCCATACAACACTCTATACCTGTAAATTTGCTGAAACGGCCTTGGAAAACATGTCTGAAAATGGGTCTTGAAAGGAAATCCCCACTCAGGGAAGCAACAAACTCACAAGTACAGTTAATGTTACACATGTCAAATATATGAAAAGTTTAAAATTTCTTAACAATACTGTGTGATTCAAAAAACAATGGCCAAGTGTACTGATAAGTGACTAAAATTTAATGGTTCTTAAACTTCTTTTGATCATCTTCTTGCACCAAAAACTCGCAGACAAAAACATAAATTTTTGTAAAATACTCATCCTTAGTATGTGAAATGCATTCTGGCATTTTCTAGCCTCTTGTAGCCAATATCACTTTTTAAAAATACTGATCATGCGATGCACAGTGTGCAAGACACCAAACAAAACAATATTTGTTGGAAAACGCTTCCAAACATTGTCAAACAAAGAACCAAACGTTAATGAAAATTGTTAACTAACTTTCATGTGTTTCTCCCCATTTTCAGTGACTCAGTCTCCTGAAAGGGGAGGAATTCCTGTCCTAAAGTTGGAAGACATCTGGCTAGAACCACAGGACGTGTACTGAGACAGAAACCAGAGCAGCCGGCAATCTGGGAGTTGAGACTGTCTTTGCCAATTTTGGATATTTGGTCACCTTATCTGAGATTACATGCAAACTCACTTTTTTTTCAGTCTCTCAGAAGGCGCATTTTATTGCATAATTTAAAAAGAATTTTTTTCTGTGTTGTTTAATGATTTGGGTTAATTTTAAACAAGGGTTTATGAAATGTGAGCTGGTGCCAGGAAAATGTGGATCAATTGTTGCTTCCCTAGAGAAAGTAGTGGTGCTTTTAATAATAGATCCTAGTCAAGTGTCTATATTTCTTTCAGGATTTAAAAGACAAAGCAAAATATGGATTGGAAAGGGGGTTTCTTGTGTGCGTATAGACTAAATTACACAAGCCTGGGTAAGAAAAAATTGTTCTAATTAGACTCTTATTTCTACCAAGCAGATAATCATTTAGGTGCCTTTGAGAGAAAAGGAGTTAATTACATGGATATTATATCATTTAGGATTAAAACTGATGGCATGTGACAGAAATCCAAAATAGCAGTCAATAATAGTCTGATCTTAAATAAGACAATATTTAGCTTTCTTATAAAAGAAAAAGGGTTGGCAGCCCAGAACTGGCATGACTCCATGATTTTGAAGGACCAGGATTCTTTTCCGCTGCCTAGTACTGGGGTTTCTGTCAATACATTCAAATTTTAGACAGCTTAAGGAGGAAAGGAGGAAGAATGGCATGCCCCCTTGCTTTAAGGACATGTCCAGGAAATTGCACATACCACATCCTCTTGTAGTTCATTAAACAGAATATAATCACATGGCTGTACTTAGCTGCATGGAAGTTTGGAAAATGTAGTCTCTATACCAGGAGGCTATATGCCCAGCTAAAAAAATGAAAAGTCTCTTACATAAGAAGATAGGAAGGACAGATATTGGGTTAAATGAACAATATCTTCCATAAATATACATGGCTTAAAATTGATAAGGCTTTAGGCTCAATTTCTCCAGACTCTACCTCTCCTTCTCAAATAGCCTGTCTTCTCCTTATTCTTTAATCTAGCATTAAAGAGAATTATAAAGAGCACTACTCCATTAGCTTAGTTGATTACTTTGCCCCTATTGAGCAGAGCCAACCATGTCAGGACAGCTTGAGGATGGCTCAAAGTACAGCCAATTGAACCCTAACCACAAGGGTGGGAAACAGGATCTAACTAGGAATCAGAAAGAGGGAAATGAATGCTGGGGAAGTAACCAACAAATCTCTTATGACAATGTCTAAGAAGTAGCTCTAAGTTAATATGGTCAAATCAAAATTCTTGATTTCCCTCCCAGATTGCACCTCCAAATGAACTACTATCCGCTGAGTTCTTTAAGCCAAAAACCTAAGTGTAATCCTTAAGCCTCTTTTCCCTCACCCTCATATCCAAGCAGAACAAGCTATGTAATTTGTGGGGCCCAGTAAAAATGAAAAGGCAGATCCCTTTATTGAAAAATTATCAAGAATTCCAAGGTAGCCACAGCAGAGCATTAAATCAACTGGAGTCCTAATTATGAGGCCTAGCGCAACTGCACACAAACCAGACCTACATCCAGTAGACATCTGTGCATCTTATAAAATCCTCTGATAGTAAATTTTACGTGTCAACTTGATTGGACCACAGGGTGCCCAGACATTTGGTCAAACATTCTTCTGGATGTGCTTTGTGAGGATGTTTCTGGATGAGATTAACATTTAAATCAGTAGACTACGTAAAACAGATTGTTCTCCCTAATGTGGGTGGGCCCCATCTAATCGGTTGAGGGTACAAATAAAACAGAAAAGCTAACCGTCCTAAAGATAAGAGGGAATTCTTTCTGCCTGACTATTTGAGCTGAGACATGAGTCTTTTCCTAATTTCAGACTCAAACTGAAACACAAGCTCTTCTTGGGTCTCAAACCGGCCGGCTTTCAGACTACAAGAATACCGTTGGCTTTCCTGGGTCTCCAGCTTACCAGCTACAGACCTTGGACTGCTCAGCCTCCATCATTACATGAGCCAATTACAATAAATCTCTTGTTTTCTTTCTACGTATGCATCCTATTGGTTCTGTTTCTTTGGAGAGCCCTGACTAATACTACCTCCAACACATTTCTTAAATTGATGCACTTGTCTCCATTTTAATGACCTCTCTGGCTGGATCTCTGGTTCCAGATTAAATAGTAATGGCCTTCTAACATGTGTAGCTGCTTTCACTCTTGCCCCCTGCTTCAACGATGTTCAATCAGAGAAGCAGAACCACAAGGATGGAGAAATATATATGTACATATTACATATATACAAGGAAGGAGCTATTTTTAATACACATATACATACACATACATAAATAACAAACATGTAATACATAAATATAATATTTTGTATTTAATAAACATTTAAATATATAAAATATCATATTTCAAATATAAAATATATTTAAATATGTAAAATAGATACTATATTGCAAATTTATATAAAATATATAAATATATTAAAATACATAAACATTTATAAAAGCATAACAATATAAATATATATAGACATATAATAAATAGATAAATTCAGATATATATGTATAGGGCATATAGGGCTTTGTTATGGGACATTGACCTTACACAATTGTGGGAGCTGATTAAACAGTTTATATGTTGGTAGCCAGCGTCTGGGGTAGCACTTAGAAGGGTTGATGACTGTGATCAAGGGTTGATACAAGGATCAACTGGAACCTGTGAGGATAAACTTGTACCTACAAAAATGGATTAGAATCATTATCAGTCTCTCACCACTTCTGAGCCTCCAACTTTAATAAGGGTATGTGTCGCACAAGAGAAGCTGATGCTTTTAGACACGAAGCTAAATATGCTCCTGGCCCAGAATTCTGAGTGGCTAAATGAGAAAATCTAACAGGAGGTAAAGAAGCTGTGGGCTGGAGGTTGCCCCAGAGAAATAAGGTGAGCCAGAGGACTGTAACAATGTGGGTGCACTGAGATGATGCCTCGTACCTTGCTCTAACCTTCTAAGTGCAAAAGCAATAGAATACTACTTCCTTTCTGCCTTCCGAATGGTGTATAAAATGCTTCTTGTGAGACTGGCTAACTCTGAGCTGTGCAAAGAAGGGAATTCTGGGAAGCATAATTTTGATTTAGTTAAACTGACATTATACAAATTTTTCACATCCCTTCAATTAACTCCAACATGGCAGCAGTAGATATCATTTAAAAATTCTAATCGGACCATTTTCCTTCTTAAAGCCTTCTGAATGCTTCCACTTGCATCTAGAATAAAACCTAAACACTTCACTGTGGTTTACAAGGCTGCACAGGATCCAACCCTGCAATTCTCTGAGCTCAGTTCATTTTGGACCACTTCCTCCTTGAATGCCATTCTTGAGCCACTGGCCTTCTACCTGTTCCTCAAACACAACGAAGTCATTCCTATAGGAGGGCCCTTGCACCAGCTGCAACATCTGCCCATTGATCTGTCTTCACAACATTAGCTCTCTCTTTTTGCTCAGGTTTCAACTCGTATGTCATCTCCTTACAGACCTTCCCTGACTACTTAATCTAAAAAAGTCCTCACACACCTCAGTTCTCTCTCACATCACCCTGTCCCAATAGTCCTTATCTCTATTAGAAATTATCTTGTTTATTTATCATTTACATTTGTATTTTCTATTTTCCTCGACCACCATCACTAGCTTCTATAAGAGCAAAGATCTTGCTTGTCTCGTTTCTTAGCTTGGCACATGATAATACTCAATAAATGTTTGTTGAGGAAATAAATAGGGATATTTGGACTTGTATTGGTTTCCTAGAGCTGCTGTGACAAAGAACCACAAAATGTGTGGTTCAAAACAACAGAAATTTATTCTCTCATGTTCCAGAGACTAAAAAATGAAATCAAAGTGTCAGCAGGGCTACATTTCCTGTGAAAGCTCTAAGGAGAATTTCTTCCTTGCCTCTTTCAGGTTCTAGTGGCCCCAGGCATTTCTTGGCACATGGTAGCATAATTCAAACCTCTGCCTCAGTCTTCACATGGTCTTCTCTATGTATCTGTGTATCTCTCTGTGTCCTCTCATTTTCTGATAAGGGCATCGGTCATGGGATTTAGGACTTATCTTAAACCTAGTATGATTTCATATAAAAATCCTCAATTATATCTGCAAAAGCCTTATTTCCAAATAAAGTCACATTTACAGATACCTGGAAAATATCTTTCTTAGGAACACAATGCAACTCAATATAGGGCTGATGAAAAATTCCAATTATATCTGCTGCTTCTACTGAGACAGGGTCCCTTGTAGATCTGAACTTGGGATTGCCTATTAAGACCGTTAGTGAACACTACTTACCCTGAGAAATATAAACATTTTCAGATAATACATAAAGGAGATTTTTACATTTCCATGAAAGAAGGGTGGCAGTCAGGATGTGAATAATAATTAATAAAAGTTTACAGGATCCACTGTTTGAAATTTATGTGATCCCAAAGCTGCATCTCTTGGGGTATGCTGGGTAGGTGAATGCTTAACAATACTTGGCAATGTGATAAATAGCCTAGATTTGTAAATCAAATGTAACAGCTGGAAGGAAAAATGACCTTTGCTTTGTGTTAAAACCTAAGAGGCTTTTGCAAAAAGGCATTCTACATTGCTATTGGAAAGCAGTTTTGAAAAATCAGGCTTGTTGGAGCAAGTTGCTGTAGGAGGAATGTAAAGCAAGGCATTACAGGAGAAGCTAATAACTTTCTGTGAAAATCTGAGTTATTGTCTCCATTTCTGGCTCTTAAAGAAGTTATTCCATGGGACAAAGAAAGAAAACTGACTGTTAGTGTTAGAGGAGAGGCACCAGGCCAGCTGTGTCGAGTGTGAAGAGCTCAGCCACCTAAGTTCAGATATTTAACCATTAAATCCACCTTGACTAGGGATAAGTGCTTTCCTTACTTTGAGTCAGAGAGCACACCATAAAAAACCCTGGCCTTAAACAGAAACCATGACTACTGAATTTTTATCTAGTGGGGAGCCAGGCCCTAAACAAGGGATCAGTAATAGCTCACATTATTTTCCCCTGGCATCTAGCAGCCACCAGAGACAGATTTAAAACATACAGCAGTACTTGGGGCTGGGGGCTGAGAAGAGAAAGGTCTCCATCTCCATCTGTTCTGGCTCTTCTGAGGTTGGGCACTTTTTTGGTAGAATGTACCTGTAAGAGGAACTCTATCCTGTCTGCCATAAATTAAGTTCTAGAAACAGGAAAGGGAACACATGTCAAGCTCTCCTGACCCCATAAGCACAAGAGCTTAATAGATAGTGTTGCTACACCCTCTCTCATGGTTTGCCTAGACTCTGCTATTATAGTAGTCAGAGATCTGTTCAGTGAGAGTCCAGAAATTGGTCCTGGCTCTAAGGGTGAACAAATGTGGTCAAAGCCCTATGTTGGGAATCCTTCCTGCTGTCTGGGTAACTCTGGAATCCCAGTGCTACCCAGTGAACCAACACTTAGGGAGGTGGTGGGTGGGATAGGATGCTGCTACCTAACTAGATCCAGAAATCCAATAGGCATTATCCCCAATTAAGCTTTACAGAAAATTTCTAGCAATGCTTTAGGAGACTGGGACTAGCCTGTGAGTTGAACATGGTCCAATTGTCTTTAGTAAAATTCAGCTGTACTGTGTTACTTTCTGATCCCAACTCACCACTCCCCACCTCCAGCTCCTGGCACCCTTCCCTCAGAAGTTGTGTAGCAAAATATACAAGAGGCTGCAAATAATTTTCCTCAAGGGAATATATGATGGAAAGCAGAAGATTTCTTTCACGTAAAATCCTCTTAGAAAGGAAGAGTTGTTTTTGTTGGAAATTATCTTTGATAATTGCTGGTGGGTAGAAACTGACACTGAGATTTTGGTGGATTATCTATAGGAGACAAGGGGATAGTATTATTGGTTGCTCCACAGAAGAAAGGAAAAGAGAAAAAAGAGAAGGGGTGAAAGCAGATATGAGCTGTCAAGCCGATCACTTAGGGGCAGGAAGAGGCTTTAACAAGCATTAAAACTCAGTTTCAAAATTTCTGCCTTCAAAATATTCCAAAAGGTGTATAAAAGATGCTGAAAGTGTAAATTATTTTGGATGTACTTCATACTGGCTTCGTTGTCTCTAGGCCCCACACCCTCTCAGTTGAAACCCTATACCCTAGTGACTCCTAAATTCTCAGTGAAGTATGTTTTAAAACACACACACGCACACACACACACACACACACACACACACACACACACAACTTAATGTGAGTGGATGTTTTTCTAGAAACTGATGAAGGAGCCAAGTTTTATATTCAGTGTGTTATTGCTAAAGAGGAGGTAGAAAGCCCTAGAGGTTAAGGACTACAGAGGGGAACAAACACACACTAGAAGTAAACTGTGAAAACTCATGGGTATCATGAAGACTGTCACAGGCCATAGAATTGAATTTTCACTCGAGTCATTCAAGGAGTAGGAAGCCCCCAGCTGACAAGCATGGCTATTCTATTTTGCCCCTTCCATTTCATTATCCATACTGCTTCCAAGTGAATTTTCTAAGACACAAATCTAAGTATGTCCTACCTGAATCAAAATTATTCAAAAATTTCCCATTGCCTATTGGATTACAAGAAAGAGAGAGGACAGGGGAGAGGAGGAGAAGAAGAAAATGTGCAAGGCATTTAAGGCCTTTTCCAGCTTCTTGCAAAGCTCCTTGTGAGCAGTAAATGCTCTAAATGTGGAGTATGAATGAGCAGGGCTGGCTCTCTCATTTCTATCAGGTTTCAACTAAGAAATCACAGAACTTCTCAGTAATGTCATCCCTGGCCATCTACTAAAGAGCCAACATTTCTCCCAAATTTTCAGAGCACTGTTCTGTGCTTATTTTTTTCTCCTCAGTTCTTATCAGTATTTAACATACTATATATTATATATTTTACCTATTTCTTGTCTGTTTTTCTCAGTAAGAATATAAATATATACAATATCAACTATAAATATAAAATCTATAAATACAATTTTAAACTTTTTAATTTGTCCACAACTCTATCTCTACTGTCTAGAACAGGAATTGGCACATGGCAAGTACTTAATAAAATATACATAGGATGACTGGATAAGTGAATGGATCATTAAAGCCTCAGCTCAAAGACCTTCTCCACCTGCAGCCTCCAGGCACATTTAGATATTCTTCCTCCTCACTCTTCTTTGTGTGTCGTTCTGAGCTGAAAACTACACTGAAATCAAGGGCCTCACTGTTTCATCTTTCTACGCGTACATGCTTGGTACATGATTTGTCATTGAATAAATGAATTATCAATTATATTCTCCATTTTAAAGAAAAGGAAACTGAGGTTCAAAAAGGTTAAATAACTTTTAAGGACATACACTAGAAGGTTATAAAGATATTAACCCGAATGTATGCCATGACATTCCTTTGCTTTTCCTTGCATTATTACCATCTCTCCCTACAATGTTCTATCCTGCCTCTACATATTCTATTTACCCATATTGTACTCATTACTAAGTTCTTGTTTAAATCTCACCTAATGAAATCTTCCTGACAAGTCTTATTCATGGTAATGTCTCCCCTCCCTTTTTTTTCCCCCAGAAGCCTCCTGAGATAGACCGTAAGATAAATGGGGGAGGTTATGGGGTACAGTATGTGGCCTTGGAGAATAGCTTATCCACATCTTATTTGTGTCTCATACTCCATATTCAAGTTCTTGATGCAAAGGCCTATTCATTTTACATGTAAGTCATTCTCCATTGGTCTCTAATCTCAGGGAATATTTTCTCATGGCCTGCATATCTCTCATAAGGATTGATGTGGCTGGTTATGCATGCAATTGCTTTCACGGTTTTGGCTGAGCTGATCTCCCAGGAGAAGCTGCAGAATAGAACATATCTCCAAGGGTTAACTGAGCAAACAGAATACCTGCCCCAGGATTAGCACTCAGGACACCTAAAGCTTTTCCTGTCTTCTCTCCATCTTTGCTATTGTTGAAAGTTGAGTCTTCAAACTTTCCTAGACATGACCCCTCCCATGTTGTTACATGAGAAGCAAAAGCTTATTGATTAGCCATTTCCTCATGTCACCACATGAAAAATAGAGGCTTACTCTTCATTGGCCCAACATTTCCCCTTTTAAATAGAGGAACATATACGAACATTAGAAATAACATTTTTTTGTTGTCAATGGCTCTTGAAAAGTAGTGCACAAAGTTATAGTAAAAAAAAAAGTGCTTGTTACTTGTCCTCATTCCCTCATTTCTCAAGCTGAGACAGTTACAATCAGAACTTGCAAAAATCCAGAATTTTTTTTAATGTCTTTTGTACTTAAAATCTTCAGTAGATACATAAAGATCTTATTCAGTAATAATGTACCACGTTAGTCTGTAACCGTACTTAGTCTGTAACTATACGTTTAACCTTTAGTTTTGCCTACATAAAATGTTGAGATATCTGTATTTTGTGAAGCCGTAGTAAATTAAAATTGCAGGTCTGGTATTAGAGTTCCTGTATTTGAATCCCACATGCAGCGTTTATGTGACTTTGAGTAAGTTCCTTAATGTCTCAGTCTCATTTTCCTCACTTAAAATAGGATCCTATCACATCATAAAGTTGTATTTAACATAAAAATAGTAAATAATAAATGACTATAGCTGTTTGAGACTACACACTAGGCATTATGTTGAGCACTTTACATTCATTTCATCTCACTGGCAAAACAACATGAAGAAATTTACGCTGAGAACAGAGACTTGTGCTTTGTAAACAATCAAAGTAGGTATATCGAATGAATGACGCCCAGAGAAGCTGACAAGGTTCCCAGCTGGTAGGCCGCTGGTAGAGCCAGGAGTGGAGCCTCGTTTGACCGCAAAGCCCTTGTCCCAATCCCTATGCCATATTCGGACAACGTACAGAGTGCGGAGGCCAGTGCGGGCACAGAAGGCCTAATACGTAGCGTTTTGTTTATCACTGGCCTGCTGAGTTAGAGAGGTCAAGCCAAGTGGGCTTTAAAGTAGGTAGGGTCGCCAGTTTCCAGTCGGGCCTTGAGCCCAATGTTCAGGACTACAGGGTTTCCCTAGTCAAGATTTAAGGACGAGATGGAAAATGCAGACTTCTTCACACTTCTATTCTCTTCCCCCCGCAACTGAGGTGAAGGGTGAGAGTTGCTAGGGTTGTAGACGCACCTCCCTCTGGAGACCCTTTCCCCCAGGGAACTCGCAGGTTGCACCGAGGTGACAGCGGCCCTAGGGTGGGGGGAGCCTGTTTCCAGCCGGACCGCGTCCCTGAGCGCTCCCGAGCGCCGCGCCTGCGCGCTCAGCCCGTCAAGGCGCCGGCCCTGCGGACGTGCGCTTGCTGTCTTCTCCGCGCCTTGGCCCTGAGATGCGCCGCTGCCGGGTCGGTGCCAGCTCCAGGTGCGTAAGGAGGACTTCAGGAACCCGGTGTGAGGTGGAGCGAGACCCAGAAAGGGTCGGGCCCGTCTCGATCTCTCCAGAGTGCTCGGGGACCTAAATCGGGGGCGTTACGACCTGAGCTCCTTTTCCTTTCCCACTTCCCCGCCGTCTTGGCTGCGTCTCACAGGGAGTGGGAATCTCTGAGAGGAAGGCGCAGAAGAGGATGCTTTTCTTTTACTGTGACAGGTCGTGTCACAGAAGGCATTTTCTCCCTGGCTGCGGCCAAAGCAGTGTTCACCCTTGTTTGTCCTTTCCTGGCGTGAGATTTTGCAGCCTCTGGACTCGGCTCCACCTTTAGTGCTTATTGGTTGTGGCGATTAGGTCAAGGGCCAGATAGCAGGTCCTCTGTCCAGTGCAGTCCCCCTGGAAGGGAGAGGTGATTACGATTCAAAGCCAAGAGTGGGCCAGGGATGTGGGGATAGAATAAACTAGAAGGAGAGAAACACTGTGATAAATGTTGCCAGAGATTATTCCCCAACTGAAAGTTGTCTTGTTTCTCTCGGATCTTTCCGCGATTTTTTTTTCATTTGTTTTTGTGATATCCTCACGTCTTTTTAATGGTGTTTGTTAAGAAAACCAACAGGCTTTCAGCCTTGAAGCAACTTCGTAGTTTTTTGAGATCAGCCTTTACAGTTTTCTAATAGGGTACATCTTGCTGTTGTCAGGATAATTTGGGTATTGAACCATTGAGATTTACAATTTTATTTTTTCAGTTTAACATAGGGAAAATTATATAGTTTGGGGTTTTTTTTAAATATTATTGACAAAAAAAAATCAGTTGAGACCACAGAGAATCAGTTGAAGTGGGATTTGAAGCTTTATCAAATTAAAGTGCCCCCTCTATAAGTACATGGGGGACTGCACTTGGAGTGTTGGGGAATCCCTGAGCTGTCACTTATAAATAGGAAATGAGATCAGTGCTTGCCACCAGTGGTGTTAACAAGATAGGGCTCCCAGTAAGTCTTTTCCTACTTGACGTGGAGGCCAGTGACAATAGTGCCCAGTCTTAGTCCTAGTAATAGATAATTAGACTTTAACTCTTTTTTTTTATATTAAGTTTATTGGGGTAACATTGGTTAATACAATTATATAATTTTCAGGTGTACATTAAAATTTGACATCTATATATTCTATTATGTGATTATCACTCAAAGTCCAGTTTCCTTCAGCTACCATATACTTGAATCCCCTTTACCCACTTCACCTTACCCCTACCCCACTATATTTGACCCCCCCCCCTTTACCGGGTCTACCCCTCCTCTTCTCCCCCATCCCCTACCCTCTGGTAACCACTAGTCCATTGTCCATGTCCCTGAGTCTCTGTTCTGTTCATTTGTTGCTTTTAGGTTTATATCCCACATATAAGTGATATCATGTGATTTTCTACTTTTTCAGTCTGGCTTATTTCACTTAGCGTATCTCGAGCCATCCATGTTGTCGCAAGTAGCAGTATTTCATCTCTGCTTATGGCTGAGTAATACTCCATTGTATATATGTACCACAGCTTCTTTAGCCAGTCATGTATCATAAGATACTTCGGTTGCTTCCATGTCCTGGCCGCTGTGAATAATGCTGCTATGAACATCAGTGTGCAAATATCTTTTTGGATATAGGTTTTCAAGTCTTTGGGGTAAATACTCAGTAGTGGGATTGCTGGGTCATATGGTAGATCAATTCTTAGTTTTTTGAGGAACCTCCATACTGTTTTCCATAGTGGCTATACCAATTTGCAGTCCCACCAGCAGTGTATGAGGGTTCCTTTTTCTTCACATCCTCTCCAACATTTGTTATTACTTTTCCTGTTGATTATAGCTATTCTAACAGGTGTGAGATAGTATCTCATTTGCATTTCCCTAATAGCGATGATGAGCATCTTTTCATATGTTCGTAGGCCATTTGTATGTCCTCTAGGGAGAAGTCTCTTCAGGTCCTCTGCCCATTTTTTGATTGGATCATTTGTTTTTTTGTTGTTATTGAGTCATGAATTCTTTGTATGTTTTGGATAGTAGGCCTTTATCGGAGGCATTGCTTACAAATATATTTTCCCATTGAGATGGTTGTTTCTTTACCTTGTTGACAATTTCTTTTGCTGAGCAGAAGCTTTTTAGTTTGATGTAGTCCCATTCATTTATTTTTGCTTTTACTTCCTTGCCTTTGAGGTCAAATTCATAAAATCCTCTTTAAATCCAAGGTCCTTGAGTTTCGTTCCTGTTTTCTTCTATGCATTTTATTGTTTCAGGTCTTATATTCAGGTCCTTAATCCATTTTGAGTTAATTTTGGTGTGTAATGATAGACAACATTCTTTTGCAGGTGGCCTTCCAATTTTCCCAGCACCATTTATTGAAGAGGCTTTCCTTTCTCCACTGTATGTTGTTGGCTTTTTTTTGTCAAAAATTTTTTGCCCATATAAATATGGGTTTACTTATGGACTCTAAATTCTGTTCCACTGGTCAGTATCCTTTGACTCTTTTTGGCATAGAAGCTATAGGTAGTCAATTCTTGTTATAATCAGAGATGATTGTCTGTGTTTGTTTCTAGTGTGAGATTTTTTCCGCCCAAGAGTGTTTCATAGAAACTGTTGTAGGGAAGAAAAAATATACAATAGGAAATGAGTCCAACTCCAAGCCAAAATCTTTTGTGTGATCTTTCAGGCCTGACCATAGACAATTGCAAGATTTTGCCTGGCTGGCCTGGTAGGGGATGGGGACAGCTGCACTCCCTAACTAGACTGTGCATGGCCAGTGTACTGCAGCTTTCTGGAAGGAGTTGCATCTAGAGGTTCACCCCTTTCCTCCTGCTAGCCATGTTCACACTATTCCACATTCCTGGCTCAGGAACCTCCAAGGACCTTGGCCGAGGCACTTCCCAGGTGCCTCCACCAGGATCTTATTGGAAGGGGACAGCCTTGACTAATGTATTTTTCTCCATTTTGACTCAGGACCTTTCCACTTGGAACCCTTCCTTCCTCCCTGCCCTGGCCAACAGGTCTGTAAAGAGGTAGAAGCCTTTTGTTGGGGCCTCCTCTGCAGTAAGACGATTATGTGCACTGCATCTACCTGAACCTCACCTAATGTCATTTAATGGACCACTGGGGAGCCAGTAGTGCTTCTTTTAGCCTCTTTCCTGTTCTGTCGCAGTAAGTGAACAAAGACTTGATTGTATTTTTTCAGTTTGGCTCATTGTCTTAATTGACCGCCTTGACACCTAGTTGCTTGACAGAAATGAAATAAATTGCCAGTTCTTGGCAGTTCACTAGATTCATGACATAATTTTAATCCTCATAACTATTGCTATGTTAGCATATTTAGGCATTCGGAGGTTGTTCACCTGTAATTTCTTCTCAGTGTCATGAAAATGTGTATTAATAGCACCAACATCTGATTATTACTAACATGGATATCTGGGTTATATGGTGTATTTTATAAATTAATATACTGGCTTGCAGTCAGATTATTTTATTTTGTATAGGTGTCTGTGGCATATTTCATTTGGCTTCTAATAAGATTTTTTAATAAATATTTTGAGATTACATGGGCCATTTGAACAAAACCAGACACTGTTGTTTTTCTTAGTAATCCTGTCTCATCCTGTGGACCTTGATCATTCTTAATAGATTACTTAGCCACTTTGAATAAAGTGATTGATTTGTTGTGGGTCCCTCTGTCTAGTGTTGTGTGAAGAAGTATGCCAGGAACAGCCTTCACAAACTTTTATCTCTTTCTTCAGAAGTTTCACAAAATAATATTTATCCTTACTATATGTCATGTAGTCTGATATTTTCTGTTCTATTTAATTAAACAAAAATGCTGATCATAACCCACTAAGTTGATTTTACAATCTATTAATGGATAGTGACAGTTTGAAAAACACTATGATACACTTGAAACTTATTTGATTTTATTAATCAATGTCACCCAAAAATTTTTAATTAAAGAAACACTATGATAAAGCAACTAGTGGAAGATATTTGCTCGATAAATGAATTATTTTTTTTTTCTGTTTTTTATTCAGATTGCTGAAGAGAATCACACAGTGAGTGTGTTTGTGATTTAGTGTTTAAGGTGTCTTCCAGGAGAGGACATTAAATAGCAAATAGCATATATGTTGGACATTGGCCAAATAAGCTGACAAAAAAAAATGCTGGGTTTCTGGTAGACCTATCAAGTCTCTGATCTCAACAAGAAAGTATATCATTAGAATGAGAGAGCTGGAACAGTGTTTTATTTATATTGCCTAATCTCTGTCTCCCTTATTTAAGGAAAATGCAGTAGTAAAGAAGGATGAGAAGAAAATTGCCTTCTCTGATAGAAGAAGGGAAGATAGGGTGAAGATGGTTGTGGAAGTGCCTTTTTTATGTGTCCTAAAAGGCATATTAGGGGAAACAGTTTTATCTTTATATTAACTTAGAAACCAAAATGATCCTTTTATTATATTGCCCGAAAAGTGAACCACACTCAACTTTCAATTATTTAGCCATAGAATGGTATATAAGTGGCCAGTTTGTGGATTTCATTGCCTCTGTGCTTGTCTTTTAGGAATTTCACAACAAAGTGAAAAGGTGAAATAAAAATAACTGTAAATTTAGTATGTTTGTATCTTAGTTAGAAACCCTAGAAATAATATTAAGTAGATAAGGATAAAGTTTCAAATTTTTTTTTTTAGTGTTGAGCTAAATAATAGCTTGCTCATCTCTCTTCAGTTTTCCAACACATTCAGTTGCATCAAGAGACATTTTTCCCATTTTAGAGATGAGGAATCTGTGTTTCCTTCTTCCCACCACCAAGAATATGCAGTGGCAAATCCAGGACTAGAGTCCAGATTTTCTGAGACATTTTCTCCACGTTGTCCATGTTGTCTTTTTTGGTCCAAAGAAGTAATTGAGAGTAAATAGTGTTAATGATGTGGCTAAGAAGTCTAACTTTCATAAATGAAACATTCCATTCTTAAATCATGTTCTTAATATGCTGTAACTGAATGCAAATATATCTTAATTTTAGTATTATATTTTAATTCTTGCACCAGTTTACCTTTCTAGCCTAAACTTTAAAAAATGGTAAAGCAACTAAATATTGACAAATTTACTTAGAAGTGAACTAGGAGAATTAGAATTAAAAGGTCTATTTAATGTTAAGAAATTCAACTCAGTCCCATATGAATATATCATCTCAATTAGAAATGTAGCTTAAAATTACATAGATTTTTGGATATTTCTTTTAAAGATTTATCATTTAAATGTGTACATTTAGTTTTATGGTCCTAAAATAGTCATCTAAAATGGTTATTGATTTACTTTTAAACGTAGTAAAAGTCTAGATCCTCCTCTTAATGTCTTTAGCCAAAGGACAGTTTAACTTATTTCTTTACATATGAATAGATAATTTTTAAGTTAATACATTTTTATTTTTAACTTTTAGACATCTATGGAGTTTGAGAATGCTGTGGACCTCATCAGAGTATATCACTGACGAATATGATGGCTGAAAACAATTTAAAAATGCTGAAGATTCAACAGTGTGTAGTAGCCAACAAACTGCCTAGAAACAGGCCATATATTTGCAATATTTGTTTCAAGCACTTTGAAACACCATCAAAATTATCTAGGCATTATCTCATTCATACTGGTCAGAAGCCATTTGAATGTGATGTGTGTCATAAAACCTTTAGGCAACTAGTCCACCTAGAGAGACATCAACTGACTCATAACCTGCCTTTTAAATGTAGCATTTGTCAACGCCACTTTAAAAATCTGAAGACATTTGTGAAGCACCAACACCTTCACAATGAAACCTACCAGAATGATGTTAAACAGGTCAGAAGATTGTTGGAGGCCAAGCAAGAAAAGCCAGTGTGTGGAAAGTATCATAATTTTACCACAGAAGAGAAATGGGCATTACACCCATGTAAGTCTGATCCTGCATACAGCCCTACAAAGAAAAGAAAGAATATTCATGCATGTACAATCTGTGGCAAGATGTTTCCATCACAATCAAAACTTGATAGGCATACACTCATTCATACTGGTCAGAGGCCTTTTAAATGTGTCCTGTGTAGTAAATCTTTCCGACAGTCAACTCACTTAAAAATCCACCAACTCACACATTCAGAAGAAAGGCCTTTTCAATGTTGTTTTTGTCAAAAAGGATTTAAAATTCAAAGCAAACTTCTGAAGCATAAACAAATCCATACCAGGAATAAGACTTTTCAGACTCTTTCATTAAAGGTGAAGAGTCCAGAATCATGCCCCCTGCCTAATAAATTAAATGCAAAGCAGGATGGTTTTGAAAATGGCGATGCAGGTGAATCGGAGGAGAATAATCAACTCGGTGTCCACTCTATTTATATTGTTCCTTTTCAGTGTCCAGAGTGTGAAGAGTGTTTTGAATCAGAGCAGATTTTCAATGGACACAAGTGTTTTCCTGCCAGAGGTGGCAAAATTCCAAGCAGTTTCAAAAGAAGCTACAACTATAAAACTGCTGTTAAAAATATCTTGGCCAAGCTTAAACGTGCTGGGGGTAAGAAATTAGATAATTTTCGATCTGAGAAAAAAGTACTTAAAAACAGTTTCTTGAAAAATTGTGATCTTACTTCTGTTGAGCAGAACCCTGAACAAACCCAGAGAACATTCATGAGTTCTCATGGCAAACATGGAACATATAAAACAGTTGGCAATAAAAAGAAGAAAACATTGACTTCGCCATTTTCTTGGCAAAAGCACTTTCAGAACCAAAATATGGGAAAAAACTTGAAAGGTATTCTTGCAACAGAAAACATGTTAACTATGGATAATTCAGTGAGTAGTAAAGACGTATCTATCTATGGTTCATCAGGTGAGGAATTCTTTGATAACTGTGAAGTGCTTCAGTGTGGTTTTTCAGTTCCAAGTAAAAACATACATACTGGACATAAGATGTGTCCTTGTGACAAATGTGAGAAAGTATTTCCATCTATATCTAAACTGCAAAGACACTATTTAATTCATACCGGCCAGAGGCCTTTTGGCTGTAATGTTTGTGGGAAATCTTTTAGACAGTCAGCTCACTTAAAAAGACATAAATTAACTCATATTGAAAAGATTCCTTATAGAAGATCTCTTTGCCAAGTAGAATTTGAAAATTTGAACAAACTTTTCCTTCAGCCAGATGATAATGTTAACCACAATGCTTCCCAACAATGTCAGACTCTTGGTTTTCAAAAATATGAGGTCTCAGAGTCAGATCAAATATCAGAAGTAAAAGTTAAGGAAGAATCAGAGGATTGCATTCTCGGTACCCACTGTAGGAAAAAGCAGCCTTATCTCTCGAACGCACTTCTGGAATCAGAGCAGAGCCATCATAGTCATTGTTGTAGTTATTCAGGGCGTACTGAGAGGAACGATGGCCTTCTTTATCAATGCAGTGTTTGTTCTAAAAGTTTTAGATCTCCATCTAAACTGGAAAGACACTATCTAATTCATGCAGGGCAGAAGCCATTTGAATGCTCAGTATGTGGCAAAACATTCAGACAGGCCCCTCACTGGAAGAGACATCAACTCACTCACTTCAAGGAACAACCACAAGAAGAAGTGGTTGTCTTAAATTCCGTTATGTAACTGACAGAACCACTAACATATATGTGGTCTCCCTGGTGGTCTTGTTATTAAAGCCTGTATCATTTAAGATGTATTTTTATCAAAACACCTGCATTATGTTGAATGATTTTTATAGGCAGTTGCTTGTCCTGTAGAGTAAGGTGAGATAAACAGAAAATTAATACAATGTTTTGGGAACAGCCAAATTAATTTTGAGAAGAACACAATTTAATACCATAAAGTAAGTGTGTATTTTAATATATACTTTGGCTATGTTGGACATGTTATAAATCCATAATGCGGTACAAACAGTTCAACCTCATTCATATTTTAAAGTTTATTCCTTGATACATGCCATCTTCTTTTAGATATACTCAAAAACTGAAAGGCAAAAAATTTGATGTTGGCCACAGCAAAGAGCACCATGATATTTTATTTATTTTACATTTCATATGAAAGCACAATTTTGTTCACCTATGGTTCAAATTCCATTGCAAAAATTATTCTTGTAAGTTTAAAAAATAAAGGCAATGATAGTGAAAATGGATGAGAAATTCTTAACATTATTTTCATTGATCTTTTCCAAGCTATTTATTTTTAGGATTCTGATAGCTTCACTTTTCCACAGGTGATTAGAATCAGTTTTGCGTTTTTTTACCCAGCCTGCGGTTGGTTGTCTTTCTCAAAAGAATTTTAAAGTAGGAGAGAGGCTAGAATGCATCTTCATACATTTACCAGGTTTATTTATCAGGAATATTGTCCAAGTGCCATAATCTTTTTGATGATGTATGCAGTGTTATCTTTTCAGAGGAATAAATGCAGTTTATCTATTTGCTTATTAATGATGAACATCAGTAGTTACAGACTTAAGACTCACCTATAGATGTGCATCTCCACAAGATTTTTACATTTTAGTAAATCTTAATGCCCCTTTGAGTGGTCCTGTGACTTAACTACATCTATTCTGTTAAGTTTGATCAAAACAATTACCAGGTATAGTTCTAGTTTTTATTCCTCTATGTTTTTTGCAAGGTTCTAATGCTAAAGAATGTTGTTTTTAATTCTTGTGAATTGTTATTTTAATTAGTAAGGTAATAATTATTCCTGTGTAGGAATAAGATCCTTATAGAATTGAGAGTGTCATCTAAACAATACTGTCATGATTTGGGAAATATTTAATTTTAAACTATAAAAGACATAAACAAATTGTCCTTCATATTTGCCATTTTTAATAAAATCTTTAATATTTCCTAGAAATAAAAAAATTATTATCTTTTTAAGGTGAAAAGAACAGGTGGATATTTATCCCAGGTGGGTACTTGTCACGTGTGTAGTAACAAGCCCTCTAATGAGAATGGAAATGAACAATTCTAAGTTTTGCATCATACTTTAAGAACTGTCTGTGTGGGGAAAGGGGAGGAGAGGTTGGTCTACTGCTGCTTTTACAAGTGAATTTTGAGAAATTTGGGCTTAATTTACAGAGGTGAAACAAAAGTATAGATAAAGTGCCCAGTGATGTACAGATGTGCAGAAGAATCATTTTTTAAATAAGTTCTCTTAGGTTTCCTTGAGATAAGTTTCTCCAGTGCAGGCAAAGTGATGGTTTACAGAATTTGCTTTAGACGAAACTTTAAGAATGTCTGTTACACTAAAACAAGTAACGACTAGTTCATATTTTCCAAGAATAATGGTTCAAGGGTTTTTTCCTTTAATGTGTTTGAAATTATGTGTTTTGGGATTTTCTTAAGCTACTAATATAATTTTATTTGAAGTTGATGTCTCATATACTCTTTTCCTAACGCAAACAGGGAGAGTCCTTAAAAGTTTTGTGCTTATATGATTATTAGACTTTATTTGCCTAAGTGATACTACTATATTTTTTTTGGTACATGCCTTTTAAGCTGTTTCATATTGAAAGTTGGAATATTGTAAAAATTTTGTCAAAGATGTACTGTAGTGCTATTTGAAGTACCTGTAACAAAATACTTATTTACCTTTACTATCTCTGCAAGCTTCTTGTGGAAACTTTATAGGAATGAAAATAAACTATACATCCATGATAAGATTAAATATTAGTTGTTAAATGATGATTTGCTGCATGCCAGA
Organism: Eidolon dupreanum; assembly: GCA_028627145.1. Classification (NCBI taxonomy): domain Eukaryota; kingdom Metazoa; phylum Chordata; class Mammalia; order Chiroptera; family Pteropodidae; genus Eidolon; species Eidolon dupreanum. Next base: position 59,649,514 of record CM053509.1, read on the forward strand.
ACTGTCAGTGTTGTTGAATCAATTACTTTGGTTTTCTGAAAAAATAAAGTTTATAAATGTCTTCAAAGAGAATTAGAATAATTTATTGTTTGTGTTTGTGTGATTCTAGTCTATAGCATGATTATTTACTGAAGTAGTTTGGCAGAGTTAGTAAAATTGTTTCTTGTTTTGTTCTACAATTTTTGGACAAAATATGAGTGTGTTGAAGAAAAGTAGATGGTGGTTAAGATTCTTGAAAACTTCAAATTTCAGAATATTTTTAAAATAAAGTTTCAAGTTACACAGTTTGGACTTTTTTTTTTAAGGGAAAAATCACATAATACGAGATCAAGGTCCAATTGCCACACATTTTCCTGTGCCCACTCCAGTCCACCTTCCACACTGAACGTTGTAACATGGATGTTTACTCATTTACTTTTTTGTTCATGTTACATTTCTTTGTTAGTTTCTGATCACCTACAAAAGGATATGTTTACACCTTTGCGTGTCACATGATCTACTTCCATGTCCATTTATCTTCTTTGGCCTTCTCTAGACTTGTACTAAAGAAATACAGATTTAGTTCCTCCAATGCATAGTATTCTTGTTATTCTTACCTCCATCTTGTCTACTTAGTATTAATTTAAATTAGATACAGACTCACACTGTTCAAAGAAGAAATTTAGTTCTAAAATTCATTTTTCTTCCATTATTATGAGAAAAATAAAGTGTTCAAAACTGACTTGTGGAAAACAGATTTCAACTTACATGTGTAATATAACCAATTAGAATACAGACATTTTTAGGACATAACATTCTTGAAAGTACTGGATGTCTTACAAGAATCTTTTTAGAAGTGACATTTGCAAGGACTTTTATGATACAGAATAGCTACTTTTTAGAAGCTGCAGGGAAAGGGAACACTTAACTCCTATCTTGTTGAGATTTCTCCTATTGTCAGAAGGGCTTAGAATTTCTGAGCTAACTTCAGGAATTCTATTAGCACTAAGAAAAAAATAAAACTTGAAAGAAAAGTGGTACAATAGTATTAAATGGGATATGGAATGTGCAATATTTTTGTATCTACATTAGCAAACTTCATTGTTGGAAGTTTGAGCTTAAATACTGCTTCCTCTGAAAGCCTTTCTGATTTTACCCATACTCTATCCACTGTGGTCCCACTGCTTTTTGTTCATAACTCTATTCTCAATATTGATTAGTGGTTTTCAAACTTTAGTGTGCATTGGAATCTAGAAGGCTTGTTAAAAACATTGCTGAACTGCATCCTCAGATGTAGCGTCTGGGTTGGACTCGAGACTGCATTTATACAGGTTAGCTGTTGCTGCTGTACTAAGTAAGACTACACTTTGAAAAGCACTGAGCTAAACTACATGATCTGGAAAGCAAAGGAATGACTCTGTGTTCTGTAAATACAGTTTCTATATATGTTTGTGCATCCTGACATCCTTAAATATATATACAATGCATGAAGGAAGAAACAAATGGAGCCATTTTACAAACTCAACTTTTTCCTTAAATGTATACTGTCACTTAGAGCCTTTCACTTACCATTGGAATGAGTTTGCCTTCTATGGTGTTGAGATTAAAGCCATCCAACATGTACTCTAAATTACCCTTCTCTTCACCCCAAAATGTCTCTTTTATCTTTACTCCTTATTTTTCTCACCATGTATCTCAATCCTGTTCTTCCACTTTCTGAAGCTAACTTTTCCTTCCTCTCTTTCCCCTCCTGGGAACTTCGACAATAGTCCCTTCTTCTTACTGGGATCTTTAGTTTTTCCCTCTCTATTGGTTCCTTTCCTTCTGCCTGGGAAAGAGAATTTCATGTGTTCCCTACTCAGTTATTGTTTTGGCTGTAACTGATGATCAACTGACTCAAACTACTTTAGTAATAAAGACCTCTGTTGGTTTACATGACTTGAAGTTCATCAACTAAAATAAGCTCTAGGGTTGTTAAATCACATAGTTGAATCGACTCTGGTTCCTTTCATCGGCTCTGTCTTTTATAATGACAAGGGTATTTCCCTTGTGTTTTTTGGATGTTTGGTTTGCAATCGGGACCACATGCTTCCTTCACAAGGGTAATGAGGGACAAGGACTGAGAGAGATCCAGAAACTTTCACAAGAACAAAGGACAACTTTCCCAGCGGCCTACAAGCAAACCTTACTCTCCGACCTGCCAGAATTGCTTCACAGGCCCATTCCTGAACCAACCACTAACACAGGAGATCGAATTACCTGGAGCTGGAGCTGAGGCTCAGCTTCCTTCCTTTAGGTGCATGGTCGCCTGCTGATGATATGGATACTGGTCAAATTCAAAGTTGTGTTTGGAAAGAAGGGAGGATTTGATAGGCAATCAATGATTTGCACTATACTTAGCTTAAAAAGCAACTTTATTTTCTCTGTTATTTATCTAGTTGCTGTTATATTTTGTTTGCCTTTTATGGTCAAAGTTGTTGAAAAGTCACTTTACGCCTCCTTGCTCCACTGCCTCTTCAATCATTAACTTCTTAGCCCTAGTCTTTTCCTCACCACCTCTTGGGAACTGTTCTGTTAGTGATCATTGTAGTGGCCATTGCTAGTTGCAATCACACCTCTCCTTCACTGTGTCTCAGCCAGCTAGTCTGAGCAGGACTGACCTTAATTGCAGATTCAGCAATGGGTCATGATCAGTCTAGTCTATCAGAATATTCATATCTCCCTTTCCATCATGACCATTCAGTGAGAAGTAACTGAAGTCTAAGTCAGTCAATGCACAACATTACCTCAGCCAGAGTAATTGGCTCAGAAGTGAGCCCAGCCCCTAGCTGGTCTGATCAGAGTGAAACCTTATAGTTATTTCAATGATTGAGGGAGGAGAAGTGAGTGTAGGAAAGCTTTCTCCAATTTGGTACCATGACAGATTCTAGCCTGGTGGTGAAATCGCAACAGGGCGGGTTGGGAGGGGCAAGAAAAGCAGAGCCAAAAGAAGCATTGAGAAATGGAGCAGAAAGCCTGATCAAACTTCCTGAAGCTTAACTTATCTCTAGACTTTTTACTTATATCTATAGATTTCCCTTATTTTAAATCCGATTTGAATTAAAATTTTTTTCTTACAACAAAGAAACCCCAATTAATAATGGTCACACATGGTTTCCTAATTGCCAAACCCATGGACATTTTGAAGTTCTTGTCCTCTTAGCTTTCTTTGAAGCATGTGACACTATTGACAATCTTGGCTTTTGAAACTCTTCTTTCTTGATTACCTGACTCCTTTGCTTTCCCCCTTTTTTATTTACAAAACACTATAAAAGACTTGTAAAGTGAAGGAAAAATAATAAAACACAATTTCAGAATGTCCAAACTCATCAGTCAAAAACTTGGCTAAGAGAAGTGACATGAAAAGGAGAGAACGAAAAGAAGAGAGAATTAAGAGAAAGATATAATACTACATTTTGTCACGAATGCACTAGGTATTACAAATTAGAACCTCTCACACAGATCACTAGAAAGCTACATGATCAGTGGCTTATTGGCTTAATATCTTCTTGGCAACAGGATTATAAGACAAATTATGAATTTAATATGTAAGCTGGAAACAAAAATGCTCATTACCACCTGGATCTTCTCCTGCCACCTCAGACTGTCCTTCTATAGAATGGAATCATATTTCCTTTTAAAACCTACTCTACCTTCATACTTCTCTATTGTGCTTTATGATTCTGCCATTTTTTCAATTACTTGGGATAAATTTCTCTTTATTCTATCTTTTCAGTGTCTTCCACATTTATTCCTCCCTCTTCAGTTTTACTCCCAGAATCCAATTTAGGCTTTTTTACTTTCGCCTTAGATTTGCAATAACCTCGTAACTGGTATTCGCATTCCCATATTACCTATTCTATCCCAACTAATATACTACTGAAAAGTCATCTTCCAAAAGTAGATCCAATCAATGATTTTCCATTGCCTTCCACAGTAAATAGTTTGCTTTTTCTAACTTTCAAGGCTTTTAACATTGCTCATTCCTATTATTCTCCCCTGTTTTCATGGTTTTATCCATGCTGTGACTATACTGGAAATATTGTCCTGAATGTTTTTGCTTATCTAAATCATCTACTTCAAGATTCATCATAAAAGCTATTCATAAAATTTTATTTTACCTCGGGTTTTGTAGACTATATTTGTAAATACATTGTCAATAGATATTATATATTCAAAATCTCTTGCATATAAAATTGTGATCATGCACATTTTCATCTCTTGCTCTGTAAACAAACTTGATACAATGGCGTTTAGAAGAAAAAAGTATTCCACTTTTAATTTCCATATTGATGAACCCTTTTTTATTTTTTTCTTTCACAGATGTTTATTTTAAACAGGTTATAGATGTTTTAAAAAATCCAAAACTAAAAAAGGGGAATAAAATGTAAAATAAAATGTATTGAGACAACACTGTAAAATGTAATGAAGGAACATTATTATTTTGAGATATATGATAAAAAAAAAAGTAAGGAGTAAAGATAAAGAGACATTTTGGGGTGAAGAGGAGGGAAATTTAGAGAATACATGTTGTATTGGTTATGCTCACTCCTGTTCTCCTCTCCCCCGGTCTCTGCTCCCTAGACGCAGTGTTAATGAGTTTGTTGCCTGTATCCATGCAGGGAAAGTTTACTAGAAATACATGTTTAATTTATGTATGGTTTTGTGAATGGTAGAGGTGCACATTCAAACTCAGTAATAAGAAAACAAGCAATTCAACTAAAAATGGGGGAAAAAAAACTGAGCAGAGGCTTCACCAAAGAGCATTTATGGATGGCAAATAAGCACATGAACAGATTCTCAGTATTAGTCATTAGGGAAATACAAATTAAAGCCACAATCAGGTATAACACATAACTATTAAAATAGGTAAAATTGAAAAGACTGACCTTTTTAAGTGTTGGTGAGGAAGAAGAGAAACTGGAAATCTCGTATGCTACTGGTGTGAGAATGTAAAATTGTTCAACTACTTTGGAAAACTAGAAGTTTCTTAAAAAGTTAAACATACCATATGACCCAGCCATTTTACTCCTAAGATATTTACTTGAGAAAGGAAAGTATATGCTTATACTAAAACACATATACACAAATGCTCATAGAAGCCTTATTTATAGTAGTCAGAAACTGGAAAAAATCCACAGATCGTTCATTCACAAATGAGCAGGTTGACAAACTACGGTATACCTGTAAAATAGAATACTACTTGGTAATAAAAAGAAACAAACCAATACATGCATCAACATGGAGGACTCTCAGAATCATTATGTTGAGTGAAAGAAGAAAAAAAGGTATATACTATATTATTTCATTTATATAAAATTATGTAAAAAGTAAGCTAATCTATACATCCATAGTGAGAGAAAGCAGTGATTGCCTGAGAATAGCTGGGTAGGAGTGGTGAAAGGGAAGGACTGTAAAAGAGCGGGAGGACACTTCTAGGTTGTCGGATGTTATTATCATGATTTTGGTAATGGTTTCACAGATGTATAACTATGTAAAACCGGATCGAATTTTACACTCTAAATTTGTGCAGTTCGTTATGCCAACTTTTATCTCCAGGAATCTGTTAAAAACGGTTAAAACCAAGCCCCTCCTTTTCGGTCTGTTTTTTTCACTACTGCTTTTTTTAGGGTCGAAAGAAACCGTAAATCTCCCGCTTCCCCATCCCCATCCCCATCCCGCCCTCAACCCTACCTGGAGAAACCCTCAGCGAACTTGCGTTTACTAGGCTGAGACGTCAGTCTGTCTACTAGCTGTTTTCTCGAGCTTCCCGCTAGGAGGAGCCAGCGCGGAAGGCGAAGCCTTTGCCTCTCTAGCTCAGACTTAACGCCTGCACAGACTTCCGGTCCTTTTCCGTGCCGCTTCCGGGCGGGGGGTGTACGGGTTGCTGTGCGAGTTCCTTATGGGATTGTGAAGCCTGAGGATATCCAGGCCTGCAGGTTTTTGCTTCGCGGGGTTAGACAGCCGCAGCCGCCCCGTAAGGAAAGTGCGTCGGGTTCACCACTGCTCGGAGCGGTTCTTTTTTTCCACTGAAGCAGAGGAAGAGTGCTGCCATGGCGGCCCCTGCTCAGCCCAAGAAAATCGTGGCCCCTACGGTGTCCCAGATCAACGCGGAGTTCGTGACCCAGGTGCGATCGGGCGAGTCTGGTGGGTGCGAAGGAGGACGTCCAGGCCCTAAGGCCTGGGGGTGGGATTTTCCTTGGGATTGCGAGCATTCAGGAGGCGTTCGATCATGCGTAGGCCACTGTGCTAGGTGCTGGGGATGCCATGGGGAGAGAAGCTAGCTGTCCTGCCCAGAGGAATTAACGTTCCAGGGAAGACAGACACACAAAAAGAAAGCTACTATGCGAGTTTTGCTGTATTAGAGTCTGTCTCAGGAGCGATGGATTCACAGAAGAAGGAACACCCCAGTCTGCCTTAGATTGGAAAGATGATTTCATAGCAGAGGTGATGCTGAACTCACGATTGAGAGAGGAATAGAGTTTTTCTTAGCAGTAGAGTAACCTAGATTTCTTAGCGGAGTGACGAGAATCTGAGGCGACAACGGCTCCAAATAGATGCATCTATGAAGAGAATAGCCCTTTGGTTTGAGAGCGTTCATTTAGAATCTGTTCACTGTATTGCATTGTGAACTGCGGTTGCCTTTGAAAAGGGAAACAGTCCTGTAGCCCTCAACATTCCTGATCCTTGTTTGTTGCTTTGAGTTTTGGATAAGAGTCTAAGTAGCTTAGTAAAGAAGTTATTGCCCCACCTGCTTCTTCCTTTGGTCCCTATCCTAGCGGATTTGCCAGAGCAGAAATCTTGTAGTCATTTTTATTACTTCCTTTCCCTTAACCTCCACATTTATACATTCTAAATAATCTCTTAAATCTGTCTGCTTCTCGACACCTCTGTATCTTAAGCCAGGTTGCCACTGATTGCTGCCTGCACCCAGGTGTCCTAACCTGTCTTCTTGTCTTAACTCTTGCTCTCTTCCAGGCCATTCTTCATATTGCTGTCAGAATGATTGTACACAAACGAATCATTTCTTACCTTCTTCAAATCTTTTGAGTTCTAATTGCCCTTAAGATAATGACTGGAATCCTTCAGAGTGTCATGTGAACTAGTCTGTGCTTATATCCAGTTTCCTTTCTCTTTTCAATTCCTAACTGTGTCTTAGCCATACTGAACTGTATTTATTTGACTATACCATGGCTATCTATCACCTCCTGGCTTTTCGACATTGTTCCCTCTGCTTGGAATCCTATTTTCCCCCCTCTTTTCTTTCTGTGGTTAATTCACTGCCATTCATCTTCATTACTTTGGAGAGGCTTTTCCTGACAATTTAGATTTGATCTTTTTTTTTTTTTCCTATACACTGCATTTTTGTGGTAAAAGTCATTTATTAGTTTTCTTCGCTCATGGAGCTTATATTTTAGAGGGATGAGCCAGACAAAGGAACAGTATAGTTTCAGACAGTGATAAGTGCTATCAGGAAAATGACACTGAATTGTGACAGTGACAGGGGTGGGGTATGTGAAAGGCAGCTAGGAAGGTCCTCTTTGCGGTTACATTTGAGCTAAGACCTGAATGCAAAAAGGAGCCAGTTTTGGGAATAGCAGGAAAAAGTCCAGGGAGTAGAAAGTACAAATGCCTTATAGTATGAAGTAAAGAAGTCCAGGATGGCGAACATAAGAAGTAAGAGGGAGAATGGTATGAAATGAGGACAGAGAGTATGTAGGAAACAGATCATATACAGTCTTGGAGGCTGAGGTAAGAAGTTTGGATTTTATTTTATTCTAAATACAGTAGATTTTCATTGCAATCCAGTGAATAATATTTTAGAAAGAGCACCGTGACTAATATGTGGAAATTGAATGAGGGTAGGAGAGCAAAACTAGTAATAGTCCATTTAGTCTGGGTAAGAGATGATGGTGGCCTCTACTATTAAAGATTGAAATAGACTGATATATTCTGAAACTAGGGGCAGTAGGCCTTTATAATTGATTGTGGAGAGATGAAGGAAGAGACAGATCAAGCAAAGCTTGAACAACTTGGTGAATGATTGGGACATTTACTGAGATAGGGAATATTGGGAAAGGAGAAGGTTTAGTGGGAAACATCAAGATTTCTGTTTGGGGCACGTTAAGTGTGAGATGCCTAGTAGACATTCAATCAGAGCAGTCGACTATGAGTCTAAAGCACCTTGGCAAGATCTGAGTTTGAATATAAATTTGTGGGTTATTGACCCGAGATGATATTTAAAACTGTAGGATTGACTGAGATGTCTTAGCGAATGTTGTTTGTAAACATATAATATTTATTTTATCCTTGTTTAAATTGTGAGAGCTGAGACTCGGTACTGTCTGTTTTATCCCCCGTATACTTCCAGCACCCAGCATTGTATTAGGCACGTACTATGTGATAAGTAAGTATTTGCTGAAAGAATGAATGAATGAATAAACAAACAAGGGCATTAGAATGTAGTGGGAGGAATGAATGCTCTCAGAAATCTTGAGCCATGATTGCAAACATTAACTCTGAATAATTGCAAGATACTGTTTTTGGCTCTCTAGGCTGCAAAGGTAAATAAATTGTGATCCTTGTCTTCAGGGAGTTCAAAGTCAGTGGAAGGAGACTTTAAGAGGCTTAAAGAACTTGTCAAAGTTCAGTGTGATAAATGCCCTAATAGTGACGTGAGAGTAGTACTTTGAGAACAGTTTAAAAAGATTACGTTTGTCTAAGGAAAGAATTTCCAGAAAGAATTTTCTCATTTTCTCATGGACTTTGAAACATAAATAGGAAGGTGGGGAAATGGGTTTTGTAGGTAGAGAGGACATCTTGGACTTAGTTGGTCATCATCTTCCTCCTCCTCAGCACTTGGCATGCCGGACCAGAGAAGGTGCTTTTTAATTATTATTGAATGAATGAGATGTAGATTCAATCTTAGTTTTAAGAAGATGAGATCTGTGAACTTTGTGACCTCACTGTTTTATGCTACTGTATTTTTATTTCCTTTTTGTCTTTCAGTAAGATTTGTTTTGAACAGTTTATGCTTTCATAGCTATACTAAGTGGAGAATGGGAGTAGTTTCTATTTTACATGAGACTAGAGAGTGTGGAGGAGGGCAGTATATTCCTGGAAGTAGAGGTGTCTGAGGGGTCACAGGTTAGAACCCAAGGAAAAGGAGAAATTCAGAAAAAAGAAACATGATGTTTAATAAATCTTTGCTAGATCTTTAAAGAAGTAGAGATGAAAACACATCACATTCAATTCTCTTAAGGGTATGTATGATGTAAGGAAAAGATGGCTGAGCTTGTATGATGCCCATAGGGAGCAGGATGAGGAAATGAGAATGCCACAGAATAATTGGGAGTAAAGTGAATATTTTCTTTTGGGTTGGAGTGTGATTGATAATTTGGGAAAGTGTAGTATGAGTGGCCCATTACTGTAATTTTTTTTTTTTAGGTGAGGCAACCCTTGGTTGACCTCACAGATTGCAAGGACTTTGTCAGCTTACAATCCCTTATTTTTTATTTTTTATGCCTACAGCTCCTGGTCTTCCTAGGTGGTCTCCCATCCAAGTACTAACCAGGCCTGACCCTGCTTAGCTTCCGAGATCAGACGGGATCAGACTTGTTCAGGGTGGCCTGGCTGTAGACCATTACTGTAATGTTTTTGAGACTTTCTCAGAGCCAGTGTCCTCACTGCTTGGGAGGCTGTTTGTGTTGACTGGTAGATAGCTTTGGTAGCAAAGAAAACTTAAGTCCCATTTCCTAAGTGTTCCAATTAAGCAGGCAGGAAAGATAGATTAGCAATCAAATAATACAGAAAGATAAGAGTATAATAGAGTTATTTACGAAATGAAGAGAAGAAAGAATCAGTAATCAGCAACAGGTAGGATTGAAGAAAGCCCGATAGAAGAGGTAACATTCCATATTTTACTTCATTTGTCCCTGCATCCATGCATGCATCCATCAGCTATTATTTCAGTACCTCCAATATGACTGTGCAGATTAACCTTTTTATAAATATATTGAGTCTTTGTGATTGCCAGTTTTCTGTTTTTGAAGAGATTCTAGTTTAGGTTCTTTAAACACACACACACACACACACACACACACACACATACATACACCCATAAGACCATGTCGTTTCTTGAATATTACACAGCTCATCTAAGTATCTTGTGACATTATATATGTTTTTAAAATTCACAATTTCCAGATAAAACCTAATCTGCAAAAATATAACCTATCAATTCTTATTCTCTGCAATAACCCACTGATAGGCTGTTGTTTTTGTTTTGTTTAGTTATGTATGGATGTGTACCAGCCATTTAAAAAATTGTTTTACAAATCAACATTCTTAAAGTTTTTTTTTATGGATTTTAGTATTGGCTCAATTCTTAACTAATTGTAATCTTGGGCAGCTCACTTAATATTTCTAGACCTGGCTTTTCTTATCTCTATTTGAAGATGTGTGACTGTAGTTATTAACTTTGCTCTGTTGTTTCCCCAGTGGTGGTTAAAAAGTATGTTATTATTATTATTTTTTTAAATCACAGCAGGGTACAGTACAAGGCATTAATGGCATATAGTGGCTTGGGGCAAGGGCTACGTGAACTGGACTACAGGCACATTTAGAAGGTGTAGTTACTCGGTCCCCCAGTGCCAGAAGTGTCCTGTTAAGAAACAGCTTGTCACTGAATAATCTTAGTCTTTTAGGTCTACAGTGGTGTGAATGTGTGACTTATTGTTTATACTTTTTACTTTTGCAGTTAGCATGTAAATACTGGGCTCCCCACATCAAGAAAAAATCACCTTTTGATATAAAGGTAAGTATTTTTGGTTTGCAACATACTCTTTGAATAGATATGTTCTTTGATTCTATTTTAAGAGCTAATTCAACAAAACCTTATAAAATTTTTAAGTTAAAACTATAGTTATCAAATTATCAAACTAATTGCTCAGGTTAGAAAATTTGGAAAATGCAGAAGTTACCCAGAGGTAACCTCTACTATCATTTTGTTGAATTTCCTTCAAGTGTAAAAAAAATGTTTGCGAATTTTTCTATTTCAGGTTCTTAAATTGTTTTTAATTTATCGTTATTATAAATGACTATGTAATGAACATCTTTGCAAATATGCAAAAATTTTCCAATACTTTTTGGACAGTTCATTGAGAATAGAATCTATTGTTTTTTATTTTTAGGTTAATGAACTGAGATAAAGATAAAGTAGAAGTTGATTAGTGTAGAGGATTTGATGACTAAGGACTAGTGATATTGAAATAAGGGAATGGACTTTGGTTCACTTGATGCAATTTAGAATAAATGAAAGAAAAAATTTCTAAATATAGGATTAATTCTCATTGAAATAGGTTCTTAAAGAGAGGTCTTTAAATGAAATAGAGCTGACATCTTGCATTTCATTTAACAAGTAATGAAGACTTATTTTAAGTTCTGCCATTACGAATTGAATTGTGATGCTTTAGACAGCCTTAGTAAAACTGGACTTAACCCCAAATTTCTTACATCATTTGAGCTTAAATGTTTCATATATAAATATATATATTTTTTTGCCAGCAATCCCATTTTATTCATCAGGAGGATATTCTTAAACATGACATATGTTAATTATTCTTAATTATCAGCAGGGTTGCTTTCTCTTACTATGTGCTGTTTATATATGTGTTTTTGTATGTTGAGTCTGGGGGTTCCTAGAACCATTTTTCATTTAAAACATATCTTGATAATGCTGCTAGATTTAGTTGAACCTAATTGGATTAAGGTTGTTAGAGATTTATAAGATCATATTAGTTAACATTAGTGATAATTCTAGATGAATCTCTGTATGCCTTTTTAGAAGAACTTTACTAGAGGTTGATATTTAAAGAAGATTATACCCTTCGTATTATTATTTAATTTGAATTTTGATAAAGAGAAAAGCAGTAACAGAAAACTTTATGTAAATTGAATAAGACTTGTTTGCCTCATGTTCTTCCTCCACTACTCACATTTATTTGACAAATACACTTTGAGCAATTAAAAGACATTATTTTTACCATAAAATTTTATACCATGTTAAAACACTTCTTAATTTTATAGTACATTTTTTTTTACTATTATCACTAGCACTACTATTATTTCTACTACTGAAAACTATTAAAAGCTCACCATGCACCAGGACTTGTACTAAATTCTTTACATGCCTTATCTTATTTAATCCTGTGGGGTACTTAGTATTGTTAGGTAGTTTTTGTGGATTGGGATACTGAGCCTTATAGTGGTCAGACACTTCCAAGGTTCTAGCCATCAGCAGTAAAGGTGGATGGTTTGAACCAGGCTTCTAACTCCAGATCCTGAATTCTTAAGTATTATACCATCCTGCTTACTGTAACCAAAATAAATGGAAATTCAGAGGCTTTATTATATGTATTTGGAAAACAGGATGTAACAATTAGCATTTGTTTCTATTATGTCCTTACACTTTTTATGTATTTTCTTTCTGGCTTTTGAAAGCACTTTGTTTTGACTCTTAGATGGAGTATGATAATAATTTATGCACTTTAAGTTTTCAAATTTTCCTGATCTTAGGAACTTTTATTTTCCCTAGAAATAATATGAACACATCATTTTAATGATTCTAGTACTCTTTATGTAGATATATTTTATTATTTATCTTTTTCTACTACTTTGCTTTCTGTTATTTCACACTTTGAGGAATGTAATAGGATTACGAAAAATCTCTTAAGTGTTATTTCAATAAGCAGTAATATTGGGTAGCTTTCCTAAACCCAATTGTTTTGTGTATTCTCGGTAATTAAAAACTATCAACTCAGGGTCTGAAAAAAAGTTGCTTGAGATATTGAAACATTTTTATATTTTTAATAACAGGTCATTGAAGAGATATATGAGAAAGAGATTGTCAAATCAAGGTAGGAATGAGTTTAATTTTCATACATGGGGATTAGATGGGACTAACTTGGGTCTCATCTGAACTTCTAAACTAAATGTGATCATAACAGAATTTTCTTTTCTTTTTTGATTTGCTTGTCAGGGTATTGGTGACTAGAGAACTATATCTAGCTGCTGAAGAGTCATAAGATATTTATTTGCTTTTTAATTCCTGACTCAGAAGGATTAAACCCTTAGGGTTTATTTTGTTTTGAAGGAATTGAGGGAGAGTAAATATGGAGATTTAAATTTCAATTTAACTAATACTAATTTTCTTATCATTTCCTGATAAATCTTAAAAGTATTATTTAAGTATTATAAAAGTAAAACAATAATCAAATACAAAATAATAAAATATGTATTTTATACATAATGTATAAAGTATATAATAAAATTATTTTGAAAAATCTGCAGAATGGGGAAAGTTTAATGTTCTTTCCTATTAATCCTCAGTTTATATATACACACACACACATACACACACACGCATATATACATACACACATATATATTCCAGTTCTGTCCTACCACCACACTGAATTTCTTTTTTTAAACAGGAAAGAGTTTATGCTCTACAAACGATTTTACATCATGCCTTTTTTTTTCCCCAAACAATGTACCTTGGGCATATTTCCATATCTGCACCTGTAGACATACATGCCCAGTGATATTTTTAAAAGATAATTTTGACTAAATGTTTTAATATGAAATAGAAGCATTATGTTTTGAATGTCACAGACCTTATGAAATCTCAGATTTGATATTTTTCAGGTGTCTTCAGTCTTAGGAGGTAAATTTTACTAAATACTGTGAAGGCAAATCCATGGCAGTGTCAGAATAGGAGGCTAGTTGTTTTGTTTTAATAATTGGTAAGCCTGTAGAAGTAGGCAGAGCCACCATGTTAAGGATTTTTTTTTTTTAATTCGAAGAACAATGGGAAGCCTGGGAAGCTAGTGAAGAATTGTAAGCATAAAAGAATTTGGAGGGGGCAAGAGGTAGGAAATTAGTTAGGTGAGTATTATAATAGGAAAGTTTAAGATAATGGTGATTTGGACTAGCATGGTAAGTTGGGGTGGAGAGGAGTTGCCAGTTTGAGAGAGAGAGAAATAAAGAGATGGTTGTTGGTGGTGAGGTGAGTGAGGAAAGGGAAGGAATCACCAATGACTTCCAAGTTTTTGGCTTAGATTATTAGGTGATTAGTGGTGCCATTACTGACTTTTACTGTTGTTGTTGGGGTGGGAGTAGGTGTATATCATTAGTCCACTTTGGAAATGTTGAATCTTAGCTGCTAAAGAGCCATGCAGATGGAGATGAAAATAAGCAGTTGGGTATGTAGGTGTAGAGCTCACAAGAGAGGACTGGGTTGAGCCTACTTTGTATCAACCACCATTTCAGTGCTGAGGATGTAGAAGTGAACCTGGCAGATAGTCTCTGTTCATGGAGACTAACCTTCTAGTTCTTGTCCAGACACAAAAAAAATATACAGATATGTAATGCCAGCTGGTAGTAATTGCTATGAATTAAAATCTGGTTAGAATATAGTGCCAAAGACTACAATTTTGGATTGAATAATGAGACAAAAATCCTCTCTGAAGATAAGACATTTGAGTGGATGCATAATATATGACTTGTTGGTCTGAGAGTGGATGTGAATAAAATCACCTGAGGAAACTTAAGTAAAGATGAATGGGTAGGTAAATTCTAGCATCCTTTTTTCTTATAAAGGCTATACCAACCTGAAAGTCATCTTGAAAATTCAGAACTAGTTTTCTGCTTCTTTTCAGAGCAGGCTTTCACTCCAGAGGATAGTAATTGCTTTTTTTTTTGTTTTTTACTGTCTTTTTGATTTAAACCTTTGTTTTAGTATTTCTTCCTTGAAGATAATTTTTATATAACTAATAACTAAAAGCTGCCCATGATTTTTATTATACAGACTTGGTTACATTATTTTTAATTGCATAAAGAGGTATGACTGTTTCTGGCTGGCCTCATTTAGACTTATTATGGCACTCTTAACACCAATTTTCTTGTAAACATTTTTAAATATTTGAATAAAAGTGAAATGCTTGCATTCGGCCTCCAAATCTCAAAGTTCAAAAAGTTAAATATACTTTTAATAGCACATAAACTAAAGTATATATTTAAAAATTTAAATGATCATTTTTTTTAGACTAGTGCCTGTGGAAGTTCTGTTGCTAAGTTATGTGCTCATAGCATTTTCGTCATTGAGGAATGGCTTAATGTAAGATTTATTAACTTGTTTATAGCGATCAAAATGGGCAGTTTATAGCCAAAAGACACTCTCAAATATTATACATTAAGGTTCTTGTAATATACATTTTTTTACAAATCAACTCTATTTCCTTAGAAGGTATCTGGGAACTAAATCAATCATTTCTTAACATTCTTGTGGTATAAGTGATCATTTCTAGGAGTTCAAAATTAGGTAGACCTTAAAATGTCATATCGACCAATCACCCCTGTAATGTGTGGTATATTACACAATTGATTCATATTTGCTATCTTTACCATTATCAAATTTGGCAAGCTTAACATATTTTTATGTGTGATTTTAAAATATTGAAAGTAACTGTTACTTCTTGAGTGCTTACTATTTGCCAAATTCTGTTCTATGCACTTTTCAGATAATGGCTCATTTATCCTCGCAACAACCCTATGATAGTCACTGTTATCTTCATTTTATGGATGAGGAAACCAAGGTACAGAGAGGTCAGGTAACCAGCCCCAGATGTTTCCCAGTAGTTAGAGGCAGAGCCAGGTATTAAAGCTTGTTTCTGACTTTTATCTAATACCCTGTTCCTAAATAGGACAGATTAGGATGCTGAACTAGTACATTTTAGTGTGATTATTAATACTGTTATGAATCCATCTAAGTGGTTTTTATACTGAAATTAAAAAGGATGATTGTAGAGCAGTTTACTTTTCCCATTGTTTATATTTTAATCAAAATGTTTAAACCTCTTTACTAGGAAGTAGAAAAAGGCATAAAACACATATATATAGTCTTCTGAGTTATTGTAATTCATAACCACTACCAAGGTCAAAAAAAAACCACAAAAACATAGCATCCCAGAAACTCTTTCATGCTCCTTTGCTTTACCATTTTAGTATGTATGTAAACATGAACACTGTAGTTTAGTTTTGCTTGTTTTCAGACTTTAATAAATAGAACCACATAGTGTGTACTTTTGTGGCTGGTTTCTTTTACTCACAATTATTATTTTTTAATTGTCTATTTAATAATAAATCTGGAAGTAGGTATTTCATAAGTTCATAATGTCAGGACCTTTCTCACCTTTTAGCGGTCTTTTTGGCTTTCTCTGCGTGGATGCAGGGGTACTCCCATAGCTCCAGACCTCATGTTTTCACACAACCCTATCCCAAGAGAGGAAGCAGGGGACAGTGATAACATTGCCTGCTCCTTCTACTCTTTTCCTTATCAAATTTAATGAGCTAGTTAATACAGTTAATGGATCCAATTTATTATACATAAATTACCCAACTTTAGGAGGATTTAATGAAATCCTTGTGTTAAATCCTTGGCACAGAATCAGGCACAAAGCATGGTCTTAATAAGTATTGGTAACTTAAAAAAATAACCATCCCCAAATCCTTTAAATTATTTTTATTTGTCATTTTTACTTGTAATTTTTCACCCTTATCTTTAAATGTCTTTTGTCATAATGTCTAGTTATAGACTCTGTCTCAAAGTTTATTGGCAGAAGTATAAAACTCCAATTTTAATGAATACCACCAAGATTGCTAGAAGAAAAATGTGTTTTTCAGAGTGCTTTTGCTTTACCTTGGTCTAGCAAGACTGATTTTTCACTATTCCAGTCATTCCCCCGCAAAATGGCCAGTCTACCTCTTTTGTACACAAGGAAACAGAATATTTAAAAGATGTTGACTGAGTCATGACTAGAATAGTGATCTATCTCATGAACCAAGATGTTCTTTTTTTTCATCAATGAGATTCTATTTGTGGCTGCAGAAATGAAGGGTGCAGTTATGTACATAGTAGGCACTGAGTGGATTCTGTTGTTACATGCAGTTAAAGTGATATGTCTGCTGCTGGAAATCTAAAGTGTATCACACAAGCTATTGTATTTTCTCAGTGGACTGGCTGGCTGTAGAAGCCAGTACCTTGGCAATGTTCTAACTTTGTACTTTGCACAGAAAAAAATCTTCACTTTTTTCTCACTAGAGTTCTGTGACATTGTTTGCTCAGCGAAACTATTTGAGAGATCAGAAAATAGTGGAATAGGATTTTGACAAGATAATGGCCTCTTAGGGTATTAGAAAATCATAACGCATATGCATTTCATTTGTAAAGTTAGAGGCTGTATTATCCAATGTCAGTGTTCTGGTCTGACTACTTTCTAATATAAAAATGATAAAACTAAATTAGTGGGCATTTGGACCTCCCTTTGGAGAGATACCTTGTCACTACAGGATGGTTTTTTCATATAAATCAAAGTACTTCGATTAAAAAAAAAGATACAATAGAGATATCTGATATTCTTGCCACAATTTTATAATATTTCAGACTTAATAAATATTAAGACTACAAAGCACATGAAAAGTCTGATTCCTAAGTTTGTGATGTGGATACATGTATCTTTTGTGATTATAGAAGGACATGACTTCAGAATGTTTCCATTTGAATATTAAATGAAAGAATGGTTGTTAGTGTTTAAGAAATTGAGACTGGCTAATTTTTGGCAGTTGCGATTCAATATTGTGAATATTAATGAACATTTTTTTTTTATCAAAATTATTTTGCTTATTAATCTTTGTTATATCCTAGTATATCATAGTACTGATTGTGTTTGTTATATGAATACGGTATGATTTCACTTGTAAACGGTCTTATGCAATTTTTAAAAATAAACTACCCTGAAACAAAACACAAACCAAAAACATAACAGCAAAATTAGCTTTCATTGGTTCTTGTATATATATATATATATATATATATATATGACTATTCTGATATGTGAGTCAATATTAAAGCAAGGTTCCAAAATACATCTGCATTAATAACTCAGAAATGCTTATATTCTCTATTTAAATATTTTTATATATTTTATATTTTTAGGTTTGCCATCAGAAAGATAATGCTCTTGGAATTTAGGTGAGTTAAAGGGCTATACTTTTCCTCCTATAACTACCTGGTCTTACATCTAGAAAAAATATGAGTGGAGAATCTGATGCTGAACATGATCTGATGGGACAGAATGCAGCTTTGCAGATATGTTACCTGAATCCTGCATTACATTTCATTGCAGTAAATGGCCTTAGTATATTTTTTCCTAGCAAGGTGTGAGGTATCGCTTTGTCATAATGCATTTCCACTATTTACATACATGCATGTGACTAAACAGGACCTCTGTCTTCTAGAAATGCAGAGGCTTTGACAAGATAAGATTATGTATTTTTCCTAATAACTGTTCCAAAGGAAATAAATTTATATGATCCTTAAAAAAAGGCTATACTTGATGAAATTAAAGATGACAACATGATTTAACTTTTAGCTAAATTTTCTGTACATTTCTGTGAGTAGTTAAGAAAATAATTCTAAGTTTTTGAAGATTAATATTTTTGTGATTTGCTTATTTTGGAATATTTGTATGATAGACTTTGTTTTCAAAGATAATGCTCCATTGTCGGGATAACTTGTATTTTAAGTTGTGTTTCACTAATTAAGATAGTGCATCTGAGAAATTTCTGAACTCTTACTTGGTTCCTCTAGTGATCAGTGGGAATAAATTGGAGTGCATTCTACAGCCAGTGTTTTCCTTCCAAGCTAAGTTGTTATTACAAAGGCAGCCAGCCTTATTGTGACCTAGCCCCTTATAACAAATATTTCAGACAGAAGAGAATGTATAATTTTCAGATTACAAATGTAGATTAGATTATATTACAACCAGATGTGGCCAGTAGACTGGAATTAAAAGCCAGGGTTGTTGTTAATGATCTAATATTTGCCCTTTATTGAACACATGCCTTGTCCTAGCATTTTGAACATTTTATATACAGAGCACTCACATTAACCCTGCAAAGTCAGTGTTAGGCTTTCTGTTTAGTGGAGGAATAAATCAAGATCAAAGAGATTAATTTGTTGAAGATAATGCAGTTCAGTAATTGGCAGAGCTGGGATGCCACTATCTGATGCCAAAACTCACTTTTCTGCTCCTCCACACTATCTTGAGGCTTGGTCCGCATCAAAGGTCAGAGTCTCTGTATTAACAGCCATCAACTCCCCCCTCACTGATTTGATCCTCACAAAAAAATGGCATGAAGGAGTTGGTCTTATCATTTTACAGAGAGAAATTAAAGTGTATAGTTATGAATTAACTAACAAGTTGAATATCTACAATATCCTACGAACTATGTTGTCATTGAATACTTGATCTCATTTAATCCTCTAAATAACTCCAGTAAGATATTTCTTATTTATAGAGAACACTGAGGTTAGGAATTGGACCCATCTGACCCTTAAATGAATATAACCTTTCCATCATCATCTTTCAAGAAGACAAAAAAATTGAGACAATACTGTTATACAACTAGGATAGAACCAGAACTCCGTGGTTCTGGCAAAATCAGATAACAAGAGCATTGCAGGAACCGAAGGAGAAAGCAACAGAATAGATTGAAGGCACCAATGACAGTGAATGATTTTTAATAACTGAAGACGTGGGTTGTTACCTTTCAGGAACTTTTATGTGATTTCTATGTGAGAATGCAAATTTTGAACAGAGGAACTATAGAGCAACAAAGACAGTGAAGATCTTAAAATCTGGTGGAGAAAAAGACATTACCCAAAGAGGAAGAAGGAGAAATAAATTGGTTGTAGACTTCTCAATTATAGTAATAGAGAAGATAATAGAATGAATCTAGTACATAGAAAAAATAATTATCAACCTAGAAAGAATTCTGTGACCAGCTAAACTGTCATGAAATATTTTTTTCAGATACATTAACGCTAACAAACTATTGTTGACAGAAGTTCTAAAGGACATAATTCAGGAAGAAAGAATTTAAACTTGTAAGAAGGAATTGAAAGAACACTCTAGTTTCTAACTTGAAGCCTTTTGATCATTATTTTCGGTAAAATACTGTGTATCCAGTTTCCTAGGTTCTTGCAAATTAAGCCAGAAGGCTTACTAAAGAAAGACCCATAGAAATGCCCATGTGAGCAGAGCTTTGAAGCATAAGAGGAAGTAGAAAAATTATAGCGCATTGCAGAATCTAAAATGCTTAAATCAGTGTGTGTACACGTGCATTTGTAAGTTATTAAAAAGTTATGCATGTGGAGTGATTTAAAGTAGGAACAGGAAGTCCTGATTTTTCATTAGTGCCTAAGACTACAGCCTAGTGCAGTAATTGAAGTTTATAACTACCCTGAAATGGCTAAGTTATGTTTTAGAAATCAGAAATAAGTAATTTGTTGAGGACTATTTTCACCAGGGTCTTAAAATAAGAATTTTGGCATCTCGAGGGGAAAATGCTTGTCATCTTGAAAACTGATTTATGTTGAATATCTTAATAAATTACACTAAGTGTTACAAAGCATCTTTTTAATTGTTAAGTCTCTTTCTTCATTTCTGGAAGTCATTTGTTCCCGATATGAGTTAATGTCAGTTTCTCAGATACATTTATCTATGAAAGTGCCCATCATGTCATTTTGTTTTAGAGCAGATATTTGTCAGATTTTTTTTTTTTTATTTCACAGAGTGTCTTAGACAAGGGAATATTCATTGTTCTGATGGTGATAATTATGTATGTCAGTAACCTTTGATGTCTTCCTATTTGAAAAATAAGAATCTTACTCTTCAAAGCCACATGTACTATATACATAAATTTGTAGTAGGTAGCAGCGACCTAGAATACAGGTAAATTTGTGAAGGATTCTCAAATTATAATTATAGATATTCAAAATATTCTCAGAAAGTTGTAAATAATTATGCTTTTTCAGGTGAATGACATATCACAATTGATAGTAACTAATGAAATATTCTATGCCTTTTCACTCTTCACAGCCAGTACCTTGAAAATTACCTCTGGATGAATTATTCTCCACAAGTGTCCAGCAAGGCCTACTTAATGTCAATCTGTTGTATGGTGAATGAGAAGTTCAGAGAAAATGTCCCTGCATGGGAGGTAACAGATTTAATTATTTCATAGTTTTCATACTGTGCTCACTTAAGCAATTACAAAGTAGCAGAACTTCTTACTGGTAATAAATAATGCTTTTAGAACAGAACTTTACCCAATAGTAAAGTAAATGCTGAGAAAAAGAACAGATATGTGAAAAATAATATTAGATTTCTTTGGGTTTCAATATTTTCTTCAAACTAAATATTATTAGAAAAATTATGACTGTGGAGCTGTTTTTCTATTTTATGCTTGAAACGAAAAATGTGTTGGATTATTATAAAGACTTTTATATGAGATAAAGTAAAATTTAAGTAGATAATGCTCAAATGAGAATATTTTTCAGTGCCTTATTTCACAACTGGGAGTATATATTTATAGTTTTACATGAATAAAGTATTATTTCCAAAGCCAAAACAGATATTTATATTGTAATTTCAGTTTTCTCTTTGTCTCTGATTTGGGATCTGTTTTCTCTTTTTTGAAATGTCTAATCAATTGTTATTGTCTATTTGTACTTAATGTAATAGAGGTTTGGTCAGTAGAGGTCCAAAGTCTAAGTTTTCTTTGGTCACCATAAAATGGTCAGTTCATCAAAAAAGAGTTTCTTCCCTTTTAGTCATACTTTTTTAACTGAAGAAAAGGCATGGATATTTGTCATTTCTTTTCAGAGGATGGTCTCCAAAGTGAAAAGGTATTAGGTTCTTTAAGATAAAACCATGGTCACTTTTCTGAAATATTCATTAAGTGGCTACCATTTTGTGATGGATTAGAACTCAAAGTAAAATATGGGCCTTGTGTCTTATTGAGATATCTTAAGTATTTCTTGAGGTTTCTTGAGGTTGTCTCAAACTACTGTAAGTCTTTTGAGCCAGAGAATGACCTAATCAGTTTGCATGTTATAAAAACTTTGGTGATTAGGTCTTGGAGTAGAGAAATGAGTAAAGGTTAAGAGAAGTGGTTATACACAGATTTAGAAAGTAGAATCGATTGGATTTGTAATTGAAATGGTATTAGGGAAGGGTACTATTTTTAATAGCCTTCCTGGCTTGGGCAACTGGATAAAAAAAAAATGATAGTGCCATTTACCAAGATAGGTAAAAGGATTGAGAAATACTTTAGAGGTTTAGAGGATACAAAATTGTTGATTTGAATTTTAGATTTACAGAGTTTAATTTGCCTTTGGAATATCTAGATGAAATTGTCTAGTAGATAGGAGTCTAAATTAGAGCTAAGGAGAGAAATCTGGATTTATATGTGGAATCGTTAACATATGGTAGTTGAGTAATGGGAGGCGTAGAAGAAGAATGAGGTAGAACCAAAGGAGCACAATCATATAAGTGACAAAGGAAGAGGAGCCTTCAACACATTGAAAGGGAATTGGGTTTGGTAGGACTCCATAGAAGTTGACAGCTCTAACAGCTTCAGAGGGGTGCTGTGGTTGGAAGCTTATTTTAGAGAAATGAATGAAAACAACTAGTGTAGACCACACATTTAGAGCACTCACCTGTGAGACATGTGGCAGAAACTAGATGAGGGGGTATATCAAAGAGAGGTTTGAGTATATTTACGTTATTTCTACTTTTTTAAAAACATTATTTACATGTTAAGAGTAAAGGGAATATAAAACAGGAGAGGCTGCCCTTGAGATTAATTAGAGTGAGAGCACTATACATTTTGCTAAGGATGTTTCTTTTATTTAAATCGGAAGAATTAAAACACTTCAGATCCTTAATAAGACAACAATGCCTAAGCTAATTACAGGCATAATCCACAGAAGAAAAAAAGAAAGGAATAAAAGCCATTATTTTATTAGCCAAAGATTTCTGCAACTCTCACATAGTCCTGCCAGAAACCTGTATTTTACCATTAATATAAGTAAGCCAATTATCTTTTTGTAATTATTTGGTTTTATTAACTCCTAAAAGGTCTACCAGTGGTTGTTTAAGGGAGAGAAAAGAAGAAGCAAGTAAGCCATTTCAAAATGAATGTTTATTCTCTTTTCAGACTTTTAAGAAGAAGCCAGACCACTTCCCATTCTTTTTTAAGTGTATCTTGAAAGCGGCATTGGCTGAAACTGATGGTGAATTTTCACTCCACGAACAGACTGTCTTATTGCTTTTTCTTGATCACTGCTTCAATAGTTTGGTAATTTTACTTTATCTTTTGGAGTAACTTTCAGGTTTTTGTTCTTTTAAGTTGAAGTAGATGAGATTACCCCTGTAGCCAACTCTTCGTTCATAGTACTGGAGAATGAGGATAATGCTAACAGCTTAATTTTAGCCACTTTTCAATAAACCATTTTAAAAGATCTGTTTGCTTTTTAATAGATTTGGACTTGATTTCTCCTTTTTTTCCATTAGACTCCCAGAAAAATGGTAATGAGAACTGAAATTCTCCAAGGTAGAGCAGCAAAGAGTCTGGTTAATAGGAACTTTGAGTAATGAGATCTGTGCGGTAAAGCTACACACAAAAACATTTTCATTACTTTTTAGTGATATGATACTTCATACACAGGCTGGCAGGTCAGCAGGAGAGTTGTTTTGAGTCGAATGATTAGAGATAGTTGTGGATGATCTTTGAAAATCTCTTGGGTTGTTTATGATACGTTTTTTATCTTTCATAAGATTATCTTCTAAAAAATTAAATATTTAATGTAATTAATATTTTATTTATGCTTGCCAACTGTGGTTATCTGAAGGTATATACCTATTTATTTAAAGATAAGTGCTTCTGAATCAATAGTGCACTTAGACCCCTGCAAGAGAATGTGTGGGGTTCATTCTTATCCTGAAGACTGAATGTTGATAGATGGATAGTTATTACCTGTTTCCGTGTACGACCTCACACGGAACTTGTAAAGGCATAAAATTAAGATTTATGATGCCACCATTGGATGCCACTGTCGCCTCTTAACATTTATTAAACTAAACAAAGCAAATATAAATATAAATAGATGTGATTTCTTATTAAATATTGAGTAGAAACAAGATTTAATGAGTATTAGTTTGGTGCTAGGTTTAATTAACTTGAAAGCTAGCTTATTGAAATGCTTTACTTTTTTCAATATGCTGTCGCATCTTGGTATTTAAGGTAGTTAAGTTCTATAAAGTAGCTGTGAAAACTGAATTAGCTAAACCTGAACCATTGCTCCTGGGGAAAACATAGGATTAGGTTCGGCAAGCCTCTGGTCACAACATTAAGCAGTCAATACATAACTTTGGTTTATGTATGTTTCTGTTTAGAGACACCTTATATAATATATATTGTTGATTCATTAATGTTGAACTCATGGCCAGCAGCCCTATAACTTACATCTGAATGAACTTACCTAACACACATATTTTCACTGTTAGGCATGTCATACATAGCCTTGTTGAGCCCAGGAACACTAGAAAGCACTTCAAGCCCTGTGCTTGGGGGTCATTTTTAATAGCAAAACACCAACAAAAAGCACAAAACTGTGAAAAAAGCACTAAATAGACCATGAAAAGGACACTTGTTTATAGGAGAGCTGACACAGGAATAGCTGGAAATATGCATGTTGGATAATTCATAGTTTTTGTTGCTCTGTGCTGTCTGTGAATGACCGTGAAAGCATCAGGAATATTGAATTTGGGGTTACAAATAACATTTTTATGAGTAGGTGAATTCACAAATACAGAATTTGCAAATTATGAGGATTGACTTTATCTTTCAAAAAAAACTGTTAAACTTCTTTATATCAGAATATCATTAATTTGGTGGTATGTTTCCCTCACCCCTAGAACTTTAAAAAGGCAGTATGCTTCTTATGTAAAGATTTATGTTAAAATGCTGGTGTGTTTATAAACTTGTTTTCTTCATACTTTAAACAGGAGGTGGACTTGATACGAAGTCAAGTACAGCAGCTTATCTCCCTCCCAATGTGGATGGGCTTACAGCCTGTAAGTATCTTAATTTCAGAAACTTATGTGTATGTATAAGTGGAACATGGTTTTAGACTTGTAGCTTTAATATGGATATAAAATGGTAGCTAAAAATCCCCTTTCCTGCTTAAAAATTTTATCTAATTTACTATGCATGAACTTAATTATAGATATAGTTTTTCAGTTTTAAAGTTTTTATATGCAAGCTAATGTACATTTCACCTAATTTCAGTGTTACGGGGTCAAATAAGGTAATATCATATTGAGCTTATAGAGAAGGGGGTTAATTTAGCAAACTGTGTTTATTATGTACATCTTTGGATGAGACTCAATGCAGACTCGAATTTTTATTTTCTTTCATTAGAATATACATACAGCTATAGGAGAAGGTCTGGATCATTTAATACTAATGACTTAATTTTTTTCATCAAATCCTTATCGTTAATACATGCTGGTATCAAAACCATATTAATGATCTCAGGGAGTAAAGTTAAAACTGTTCAGGGTTCCATTTTCTGCATGTGGGTGATTTTGCAGGCACTCAGATATGCAGGCTCATTCATAAGTACCAGTTGATGGGGATGAAAACAGACATACAAAAATAATTAATACTAAGTTAAAAACTGCTGAGTGCCGTGAGAAAGAATATGGTAATGTGGACAATGCCTTGTTAACTTGTGATATCTGTTTTATGTTCATTGTTTCAGATTAATTTTTCAAACTTCAGTCATTATGCTATAAGTGTTAGTTAATGCTCATATTTTTCAAATTGAAATCCTTAATTTTAGAAATAAGAAAGGAACGTAAACAATTACTGAGCTTAAAAGATAATTTCTTTGTCTAATTTTTTCTATTAACAAGTGATAGAATCGAACAGTTTTTTAAAATATAGTTATTAGTTTCTTAGTTTTCAGGTTTTGGCATGTTGCTTTCAAGTTTTATCCCATTGCTCTGTATTGTATCCATACATAGAAAACTAGCTAATAGTTGATGTAATCTTTATCCTTGTAAACTTTGAGGTTACTGCTGATTTAATATTACATTACTTTTTCAGGCACGATTGGAATTAGAATTAAAAAAGACACCTAAGCTAAGAAAATTCTGGAACTTGATTAAAAAGAATGATGAAAAGATGGATCCAGAAGCAAGAGAACAGTATGTTGCCAAAGCTTCCTTCTGTGTTGGTTCATTTGCTGGGTTGTAGGTCATGGATGATGACTGGTTTGCTGTTTCCTTTATATGGTGCTGAACCAAATAAAGAAGTGTTTTTGCCACGTTTTTCTTCTATTCCTTCGCTCTGCTGCAGTAACGAGTGTATCACTGGTCTTTCCCTTGCCTGTTGTCCATAGTCTGTCATAGATGGTTCTGTTTTCTCCACGGTCTTCATACTGTCATTCCAACTTTTCTTTCTTTTTTCTTACTCCCTCACTCTTAACAAAGACCACTGTACTTTCCAGCCATAATTTATTCATTTAATAAATATTGAGTGTTTATTATTTTGCTAGGTATAGAAGATATAGCAGAGGATAAAATGGGAAGTAATTCCTGCTCTTGTGGAGCTTACACTCTAGTTGGGGAAGACAGCAAAAAACAGATAAATTATATAATATAGTAGATGGTGATACATGCTAGGGAGAAAAATCAAGTATAAGAATTAAAGAAGCAGGTAAGGATTATGGGTTATTTTAATAGTAATTATTATCAATTGGATAAAAGTCTGGTAACAAGTATTTATTTCACTGAACAGAGTTCTGTTAGTAGGACACGGGAAGGATTTGCATACTCTAAAAGTTTTGTTTCTGTCTCTTTGAGGCTAACTAGTCTGATTGTGCTCTTGCTTTGTTTACCCCATTATTGTTCTAGCAGTAATCCTTTTTCTTTCTCCATCTTTTATTACTCTTTTCCACTTTCTCTCAATGTGGGTGTGTGGGTGTGTGGGCATGTGTGGGTATGTATTCAGAACTCACTTCCTTTGGGCCTACGATAACTTCTTTTGACTTTGTCTTATATTTTTTTCCACTTAGGAGAGTGGTCTCTACATGTGTAGATAGTAATTGAAATCATAAGTATGGGCAAGATTATCTAGTGAGGCATATAAACCATGAAAAGAAGGTTGAGGACAAAAGTGAAACCTGGAGTTACACTCATGGTTACTGAAAATAGAAGGAACTGAAAAAAGCGGGATGCTAGAGAATTGAGTTTGGGAGTAAGAGAATGAGAGCTATAAGGATAGAATATTAGGGTCGAAGTAGGAATATCCCTTAATTTTCAACTCTAGTCTCATTTCTTTCATGGTAGCTTTACAACCAGCAGCCTCTTAACTGGACTAATTACATGAACTCTTTGCATCATTTACTACTTTTTTTAAAACCCTCTCTTCCTATTACCTCAATGTGATTTAACCCTAAATATCTCTGGCCCTGTGCTTTCTTGTCTTTGTATAACTCTTGGCTGTATCCTTCTATTTGGATGCATTGCCATGAACTCATATGTGGCCTACCTAAATAATACTCACTGTTTTATCCTCCCAAACTCACCTTTCTGCCCGGTTTGTCTAATTCTTTCAGCCATTTGGGCTATATCTAAGTGACTATATCTAGTCAGCCAGTCTTTTGGAGTCATCTCTTGTCCTTCTTCTCATGTCTCGCCTATTCGTACTGCTGTGGTCAGTCCTTTACAACAGTATGAATGACTAAACACCTAGTTGGTGTTTCTTCCACCTTTCCTACAACAATGACCCTGACTAGTCATACTCTTAGAAAATTATGTATAATTTGTCATATTCCTATTCACAAGCTTTCAGTGGTTTCCTAGTCCCCATAGGGTAAACTCTGTAAACTCCTTACAGTAAGCATTCAAAAACCTCCAGCTATTTCTTGTGACTCTCCCAAATCGCTGGACTAGTCTATTTATTGTTTCTTAAACATTACTTCTCTAAGTACCCTTTCCCTCCACTCTACATGATTAAAGGTTAACCTTCTTAATATTTTTCCAGTCCAACTACATTAGGCCACAGTGCTTTCTTCTGAATTCCTAAAACAAGCTGTGTGTTTTTTATCAAAACACCAGGCTGGTTGTGTAATGGTTAGAATACGTGTAGTTGCTTAGAGCATCATTCTGCAATCAGTCTTAACTAGGTTCCACACTCAGTTGCTGTATAAGGTCAAGTTGTATCACCTCTTTGAGCCTCAGTGTGAAATTGGGACAATAGTACCTATTTCATAGAACCATTTTCAGCATTAAAGAGATTATTCATATGAGGTACTTAATACAGCTCAGAGCCTGGCACTATAAGTGTTCCGTTAATGCCAGCCAGTTTTATTAATCATATACTGGTTTGTGTTACTAATTATCTTTATATTATATGACCTGTAATTTTAAATATGTTTTAGTCACTTCTTTGTATTTCCAACAAGACTGGCATAATCATTTGCAGCTATTCAATATTTGATGATTGTTGATTCATTGGTACATAGTACATCTTAAATTAAGGAATAGAATATTGTCTTTTAAATAAATATTTAATTTTTAGACATTGAAATGCTCTCATAATTAAAACTTTAAACATGTAAATATATAAAATTGCTCATGTCATTTTAACTACATACTTAAACATTAGATTTTTAATGGTAAGGGTTTTATAAATGAAATTTTGAAAACTCCTTTTTTGTCCTGTTCTTTAAATCACAAGTGAAATTTTTTACAGTAAGAAGAAAGAGGTGCTTTTTTAGCTGGCTCTCCTTTTCTTCATGTAGTGCTGTGTTTACCTATAAAGAAGAAGCTTTGTATTCAAATTATGGTCCCTATTTCAGAGCAAAATGGAACATTTGAATAGTGTAAGACAGGCTTGTTCAACGTTAACATTTTACTTTTAAAATAATTATTATTCAAAAATAATTTGGTCAACATTTTATCTCTGATTTTAGAGCCTATCAAGAAAGAAGATTTCTTTCACAACTCATCCAGAAGTTTATCTCTGTGCTGAAATCAGTCCCACTTTCTGGTAACTATCTTCTTTTACTCAGCTTATTTGTGAAGTTATTTAGATGCCCCAATAAGATTTACTAATCTCTATTCTAAAAACTGCCCTTAGAATAATTTTAAATTGTAACGACAAAGTGTATGCCCTCTCCTTTTCAAATATATTACCACAGTATTGTGACTGCCGTAAAAAATTCACATTAAAGGCATCAGCATGGTTATTGAAATGTTCCTTTATTTAGCAAATATTTTTTGAGCTTGCTCACAAGACCCAGATCCTGAACAAGGAGCTGGGACACAGTGGTAAACAAGACAGTCACAGACCCTATCCACATGGCATTTACAATATGGTGTCAAATAGTGTTTTCAAGTCACATAAAATACTGTTTGGAGGGGAAGAGGAGAATTTTTTTTGAGATATGTAGTACAGGACGAAAAGGGAAGAATTTCCCTCCATTGTGGCCCTCATTTATTGATGAAACAAATATAAGTAAATACTATGTAGAATATAGACTTTAAAATATCTCATGGTTATACTGTATATAGATGTATAATGTGTATATACTATAGATAGAGGTGTGTGTGTGTTAATGCCTATATGTCAAGCAGGGCTAATTACATTATGTTGGGTTTGCAAAATTTTATAAACATTTAGTGAACGCAAATAGTATATTGTTTACTTAATAAAGGTGTATATATGCTATGTAAAGTATGTCATTGGTTAATGATTTTTATTTTTAATAATATAATTTATTTCCTATCTAGAATATAATCTAGTAACAGCCCTATAGGTACACCATATTTATATTTCTGCATCAGATATTATAGCTTTTTTAAACTGAAATACAACAGAATTACTTAAAAATGCTGAGTAATATTTTAGAACTTCAAGTGATATTTTAGAACTGAAAATCATACCTAGAATTCTCTGAGGAATAGATACTAATGCTATAAATCAGTTATACCTGATTTGGGACATAATATTACTACTAGCACTAGTATTAAGAAAAAATTTCATATGCTTATAATCTAAGTCACTTAATATATTTAAATCTTTCAGTTAAGCGGTGTAAAACTGGAAAGAAGACTTAGATGTGGCATTCTTACAACAATTAGTAATAATGAATGCTTAGAACTGCTGATATCTGTAATAATTAGGGTCATAGAATTTGATGTTTTTTAACTATGGAATGTTTAACTAGGGTCATCTAGAAAAGTTTAAAAATCAAGTAACATTAACAACAGAGGGCCTGCAGTAATTTTAACAACATATAAACCACTAACTGTTGCCATTGTTTACATTGTCAGAAAACAAAATTTCTTAGATTGATCTAGAACTTCAATCAAAATTTAACTCGCTTGCAAAGGAACAAACAAGATGTCGAAAACAGTATGTTGGTTCAGAGAGGGTATAAAGATGGATGGATTATATAGTTAGAGAACAGAAAACTAATTTTTAAAAGAATAAGGATTGTAGTTTCATTTTACAGAGTCAATCAAAACAATATGTCCTTATCAGTTGGTTGTAAAGGAAATTTGTGTAGGATGATCTGAGATGTCAGGAATGCTATCAGAAGAAAAAAACATAATACACATAAGAAGCAAATGATAAGGATATATTGATGTTTGAAGTTATAATACTGATTCAACTCTGAACATTACCAACTAGGGCTAACTAATTTGAAAATGCAGTTTTATCCACCAGAGTTCAGAAGTCAAGCACCAAACATTGCATTCAAATTTTAAATAGGCATTGCCAATAATTTTCTCAAGCTCTAAACAAAAATACAGAATACAGAGTTTGCTCACTTTTTAAATTTTGGACAAAAATATATAATTTTTAACCATAACAAGAACCAAAGATAGCAACAGAGAAATGATTTTAATGGATTGAATTTAAAAGTCGATCTTGAAATTTTTTAGTTTCAACAGCAATGTAAGCTGGGGTACATCTCAGAAAACTTGGATCCAGTTCTAACTAGCCATTACTTTGTTCTGTATTATCAAGTCATTTTCTCTGGTCCTTGGTTTCTCACCTGGAAAATAGCGAGCTATAATAGAGGTCTCTGAGGTCTTTTCCAGCTATGAAATTCTATGGTTATATAATTTTAGGGTCTGGATTATTGACATAGAAAAGTTTCAGTTAACAATTCCATATATTAATCGCAAAAGTATTCACTTTTCTTTCTTCACATAAGGACTTTCATTTTCCAAATACAAATAAATTCAATAAGTGGATTTATTTAAGCATTTGTAGGGTGCTTTCTACAGGTCTAGCACTGCGTTAGTCACTGCTGGAAGTCCTTGGACTAAGCAGCAGTAGGGACCCTGAAATTATCTCCTTTTTAAATTGAAACAATCTTGGCAGCATGGTTTTAGTTGGTAAAATGGTAGACCATTTCCTGGCATTAGAGGAAAAAAAACTTGTACTCTGAAATTATGTCATGTCACAAGGTTGTAATTAAAAACAAAAATAAGTATTTTTTTAAAACAGTATATTAATGCTCACAAATAGCAGAATATAAGATGGTGATTTAAAAAATATTTTATTGCTCTGTGTATCATTGGCATTTTATTGTAAAAAGAATACATGTACAGTGAAGAAAAGGTCAAAAATTGTTTCATTAATTAGTTTGGTATGTGTCTTTCCCATTTATTTTCTATGCATTCTCAAGATATATGTATCTTTTAATGTATACATGTACACATATATGTATGTATTTTGCATATGGAAGAAGTTCTAGAAGTTTAGTATATGAAGAGAATAAGGAAAGTGGGTTAAGAATGACATAAAACTGCCTTTCTAGTTTTAATATTTCCAAGGTTTTTCAAAATCTAATTCAGTATAGATTTTTAAAAATTAATACTTTAAAAATATTTTTTAAAATTTATTTTTATGTATTTTTCTGATCCAAGCTGTGTTTTTCTCTTATTTATGGAACTAAATATAAGATTCTTCCTGTTTTTGAAATCTGGGTGAGGTCTTTATTCTGAATCATAGTCCAATCTTGATGAATAAGGGACAAATGGCTTTGTTTAAATAACTGCCAATTTTAAGATACAGTACCACAGAATGACCTACATAAGAAAATTCTAACATATTTTCTCTGTTATGTCTAGAACCTGTCACTATGGACAAAGTTCATTACTGTGAAAGATTCATTGAACTTATAATTGATTTAGAGGTAAGAAGTGTACAGTGACTTTTCTATTATATAATCATTAAGGAGGCTAAGATTAAACATATGACTACATATGAAATATTTCATCACCTCGAACTGGCCTTAGCTTATTTGTATTTATTTCAAGGTGTCTCATAAAGAAGAAAGTCAGAAGCAATTGACCCTTGAAGTTTTCAGTTGGCTACAGTTTGTAGAAAAACATTAGTTAGTATAGTTATTAAATGTGAGTACAGCAATGGCAGTTTATATTTTGTCACATTTTAATACCCCTTCATAGAGTTTTAAATAGTGGCTGAAGTCATGGGTTTATGGCTGTCTCTTTAGTAATCTCACTTTTTTAAATGTGCCTAATATTGTTGATGAAGAAAAATATAGCTGCTATTGTCAATTTTTAAAATTAAGATTCTTAAAAAATATTTCATACTATTAGGTGAAAGATTTTGATGGAAAGTTCAGTTGCAGGTTGGTATAGTTCAGATTGAATTCATTTCCATTCCTTTCCCTCTTTAATGCAGGAAATTGAAAGAAAATCCTTGCTGTTTGTTCCTTATCTGGAAAGGTAGCGTGGTTTCTTGACATAAGGATTAGCATATTGGACTAGCACTCATCCATGAGGTCTTCATTCAAATTCTAGCTCTGTCAGTAACTAATTTATAACCTCTGAGAATCTCATAACCTCATCTATAAAAATGAAGCTGTTTGATTAGATTAGTGTTTTCAAATTGATTGTCACAGTTTCTCAGCATTATCTTGCTGACTGTTACAGGGGCATGTGGGAAGTAGAAACCAAAAAAGGAGTCTCCATTCAGGTCCCCATTCCCTTTTCTCTAAAAGCAGCTCTCTTTTTAAACCTACATACAGTACATATTGAGATTTCATATAGGAGTTTGTTTGAAAACTACTGACTGAGATATCTGTGAGATTTTTTTCAGTGCTGTATTTTATTGGGAAATATTAACACTGAGTTTATTTATAACTTGGCCTTGCTTTGTGCAGTATCTTTGGGAAACTAGAGGGTACTTTGGATGTGATTAACACTTCTGAGTTAAATACCAGTAGATTTCACTTCTGGCTGCAGAGAACCCGCAGACTTATTGCTGTGGTGTTTATGTTTTCTAGGCCCTACTCCCCACAAGGCGCTGGTTTAATACCATCTTGGATGACTCCCACCTTTTGGTTCACTGTTACCTTTCTAATCTTGTTCATAGGGAAGAGGATGGCCATCTTTTTTCCCAGGTGAGCATTGATGTACCTGTACATACTTATATTTTCATTTCTAAATTGATCTTTTCTTTGCCATGCAACTGGGAGTACCAGGGCATGACACAAAATAAATTTTGCTTTATATTGAATTGAATGATAAAAATTTCCTAATTAGTCATTTTAAAGTAAAATTAAGTCTTAATGTATAAAATGAATGCATTCTTATATAGATGGCCTCTAGGAATGATATAATAACCTTTTGTTAATCACATGTGATATTATTATTGGACTAAATTATGTGAGAGATAGTCCCACATACATATTTTGATTTTATGTCAGTAACCAATATAGAATATAATAGATCATGAGCATTAATTTCAAGAAAACGATGTTCTAATACCATGCCTCTCTTTTCATGAGATGATAGTGACAGAGGTACTTGTTAATGTGGCAGCGTATGTGCATTTAGTCAGCTTCCTTGAGTACGAAGACAAATGCACTTTGTTTGCTGACTTGCAGAGGAGGATGAACTATTAGGGTTTTAATGTCATCCAGAAGAAAAGTCTTTTAACAGACTTCTAACACCTGCCTTTCAGTGAGATCATAGTTTGGCATATAATTTTTGTGTTTATATATTTTAAGAGTTCTTTTATCTTATATCTATGAGCATTTCTTTTTTGTCTCATTCTCTTAGTAAATCCTAGCAGTTTGCTGCATATATTAAAATCCTAGTATCTGATCTGTCATATATTAGAATTAAGAATAATAAAGGTAGCTAATGGACTCTGTTCCACCACAGGGGAAAGCAGGCCTACGTTAGCAGAAGGAACTAAGCCAAAGAAAGGGCTTGATGGCCATGGAGACTATGAGAGAAATAGATTATTTAGCTTTCCCCACCTTGCTGTTTTTCCCTCTTAGAAGCAGCACGTAGGGAAGAGTGTCTCCAATTATGAATTCCAAAACCCTTTTTCAGAATATTCTAAGTGACATGATAAGTAAAATACCTCAGGAGTTCTCTCTAGTGGTATAGTTCTGTAAATTTGCAGTGGTATAGATTTCTCTTTTTCATTAAAGTGATTGGCTTCCTTTGATTAGATCCTTAATATCGCTTTACTATTAAGATTGATGTTGTTCTCTGTGTAAGTAAACCATGTTTATGAAATAGACTTAACAATTTATTCACAAAGTACATACATACTTATTCTCACATAAATAAAACATGTTTGGATATATTCTGAAATGTTTGTTACAGTGTTTGTATTCCAAAGTTTATCAGCACCTCTGAGCAGGTATAGGGACTTGTTTATTATTTTTAATAAATAGTGTTTATTCATGCTTTCTTGCTCTTTCACACAGCTTATTAATTTAAATGTATCCTTTTAGCTTTTGGACATGCTTAAATTCTATACTGGTTTTGAGATTAATGACCAGACTGGAAATGCTCTGACAGAGAATGAGATGACTACAATTCACTATGATAGAATCACTTCTCTACAGGTAATTGAAATTCATTTTGGCCTTTGCTTCTACTCCATAAAGTTAGGTCATGAATAATTTAGGTTTTATAAAGTACAAATAGAAAAAAAATATTCATTTAATAGAGTTTTTATCTTGAAATTTTAAAATATTGCTAATTGTGATGAATTTGTGAAAATAAAATGGCTTTCTTTCGAAGTCTCATCCTGAGACTCAGTATACTGTTCTTTGACACTCAGAAATATTAGCTACTTGGCCAATCTGGTGCATTTAAATATTAGTTTTATTTTATGAAAGAATATTTCAACATATGACAAAGTATTGTAAGCATTTGGTACATTTTGAAGATAAACACAGGAAACTTACCAATATAGCTCAGATGTGAAAAAAGTTCCTGTGTGTTCTATCATTAACCTTACCTATCTTTTAAGCTCCACTTCCTGTGGTGGAAGAAAGAAGCTTTTCTTTGTCAGTTTAAAGTAATTCATTTCTTTCTGTTTTAAAAGTCATTTTTTGAATAAAAAGACTTAGTCAAACTTAAGTGCAGTTATCTTTCATAATCAATAAGGAGTCTCTGCCCTGCCTCTTCTTTCCCAAAATAACTTCTGGGTACATGGACACACTAAGATAGCCTCATTATTTGGAAGAGGAATGATATATCTCCACACTGCCCCAGCTCAGACGTCTTGTCTTGCTTTTCTCAGAGCATTAGTGTTTTTCTCCGTCTGCCTCTGCCCTTGAAGTGATCGATCATAGCTGGTGTGACATGTCGTCTGTTCTCCTGGCACAGGCAAAGCATGATGATTGCTCTTAAGGCCTTGGCTGTCTCTCTGGTGACAAGTCCCCAACTTTGTTCTTGATGGTACTGGAATTCTGAGAGCTGACTCTCATTCATTTCCTAGCTTAGACACCTCACTCTCAGCTATGGGTTGCAGAGTCATTTTGTCATCGCCTATGATAATCCCATGGCAGACTCATCCATAATCTTGGCAACCTTTTATGTAATCCACTGTGTAGTAAATGAAAACTTCTAGATCTTCTCTGTGCCGCATGGGCATTAAAGAAAAACTAGGAATGTTACCTCACACTTTCTTATCAAATAGCATAATGCAGCTATTACTGTTTTTTGTTTTTTGGTTTTTTTTTGTTTTTTTTTTTGCATCTTAAACTATGTTGGTTGAGGGCGTCACCCTGCAAGGTCCTCTCTTTCCAGAGTTCCAAAGTAAAGCAGGTCATGAGCACACTATGCTTTGGCCTCTCCCTCAAGCTGTCTCTTCAGTGGGAATTTCTCTTGAAAACTGAAACTTTCTTTTAGTTTTATTAGACCAGTTCTTGATAATAAAGTGTTTTATTTTGTTTTTCTCCCCTCTTATCAATGAAGCTGGCTTTCGTGTATATGCAAAATACAATTTTAGAAGTAAAAACTGAACATTGAGTCTGCCTTTTCATTCCTAGAACAATTCTAGTTTTTTGCCATTGTATTGAATGCTTACAGCTGAGTAAGGCAGATGTCACATTTGAGAAGCATATAAAACAGAAGTCCATTAATATGTTTAAAAAAATATTTCCATTATATAGTATATAAATTGTAGTTGATTGTATCAATAGGTAGATATTAATTATTATTATTTGCTCTTCTTTTCTAGAGAGCTGCTTTCGCACATTTCCCTGAACTCTATGATTTTGCCCTCTCAAATGTGGCAGAAGTAGATACTCGTGAATCCCTGGTCAAGTTTTTTGGGCCTCTTAGGTAAGACAACATGAAAGGAAAACTGAATTATAATTTTTTTCTTTGCTTTTAATTATTTTTCACTGCTTTAATTAATGTTACTTCTTATGTTACTCTTTGTTGACAACTAGAACTAGTACTTCTCTTTAGCATTTGGCATCTTCGAGTCACTTGAACCTATCCATCTTCTCTTTGTCTTTTGTACTTTTTATATTTTTTATATTTTTTTTTATATTTCTCATAACATATGGTTTTCCTAGATCTTAAATTTTTCTTAGAATAGAACATAAAGCTGGTTTCCTATCAGTCATAAACAACATAAGACAGTAACCCCCAAATGTTTATCATACAATAGTCCCCCCTTATCCACAGTTTCACTTTTTGCAATCTTAGTTATTCCTGGTTGTCCTCAGTCTGAAAATACTAAGTAAACAATTTATAAGTTTTAAATTGCATGCTGTCTTGCCCAGGACATGCATCATCCCTTTGTCTAGCATATCTACACTGTATACAGTGCCTGCCCATTAGTCACTTAGTAGCTATCTCGATAATCAGATCACTATTGTAGTATTGCAGTGCTTGTGTTCAGGCAACACTTATTCTACTTAATAAAGGTTCCAAAACACAAATGCTAGCAATTTGGATATGCCAAAGAGAAGCTGTAAAATGCTCTATTTAAGTGAACAGGTGAAAGTTCTCGACTTAATAAGAAAAAAAATTGTATGCTGAATTTGCTAAGATCTATGGTGAGAATGAATTTTCAGTCTTGAAACTGTGAAGAAGGAAAAAGAAATTCATGCTAGTTTTGCTGTCGTACCTCAAACTGCCAAAGTTACAACCATAGTATATGATAAATGCTTAGTTAAGTGGAATAGGCCTTACATTTGTGGGAGGAAGACACGAACAGAAAATGTGTTTCAGTTGACAGCAGCATGTTGCTCCAGAAAGCATGACTCCAGCAAAGGATCCCCTGAAATAAGAGATACCAAACCATTTATTCCAAGTAAGAGATGGTTATACAAATTCAAGAATAGGTTTGGACTGAAATATATAAAAATTACTGGAGAGACTACATCTGCCTGTGAAGAAGCTGCTGCCACATTTCTGGCAGAGTTGAAGAAGCAGGCTAAGGAGAAAAGTATATGTGTATAGGAAAAAACAGAGTATATATTGCGTTTAGTATTATTCAAAGTTTCAGGTAACCATTGGGGTTCTTGGAACATTTCTTGTGGATATTAGAGGTATGACTTAGGAAAATTTTTGCATGTTTAAAATTTATGAAATTAGTAATATTCTCTGGCACTTAGCTATGTGCTAATATACTTTTTAAAAAATAGTAAGAATAGCATACATACATTTATTTATTATGTGATAAGCACTCTACCAAGTATGTGAATAATTTAATCTCGAAAACATTTATGTGAGAGATGTAGGTACCATTTTACATATAAGATGGCTGAGGCACAGAATAGTTAAGTAATTTGCCTAAGTCACACAGCAAGTAAGTGGCAGAGATAGGATTTGAACCTAGGTAGTCTGATTTCTGAGCCCTAACCTTTAAAAAACTTTTTTGAGGTATGCTTAACATTCAACATTATATTAGTTTCAAGTATACAACATAATGATTTGATATTTTTGTATATTGCTAAATGGTCACCACAAGAAGTCTAGTTAACATCTGTCACCATATATACAGGATTTTTTTTTCTTGTGATGAGAACTTTTAACATACACTGTCTTAGCAACTTTCTAATGTGCGATACAGTATAATTAACTGTAATAATTATGCTGTACATTACATCCCCATGATCTATTTATTTTATAACTAGAAGTTTGTATCTTCAATTCCCTTCATCCATTTGGCCCACCCCGCTCCCCTGCCCGCTCCTCTGGCAACCACCAATCTGTTCCCTAGATCTGTGAGCTTGGTTTGTTGGGGGAGGGTTTTTTGTTTGTTTGTTTTGTCTTTTAGATTCCACATGTAAGTGAGATCATACAGTATTTGTCTTTTTCTGTCTTATTTCACTTAGCATAATGTCTTCAAGGTCTATCCATGTTGTTACCAATGGCAAGATTTTATTCTTTTTTATTCTGAACCTTTACTTTTTTTTTAACCACTATGTTCTATTATATCCTCATTGTCCTTAACTCTTAGAATTTGTTTAGTTAATTGGCTTTTTAAATTGAAACAAACTGAGGTTGGCTTGGTTGTTCATTGTCACGAGGATTTAATAATAACTCTTGTAATAACACATAAATCTACTTCCTTCTTTTAAATAACTGCATGGGTTCCATTGAACACATCTTACCGTACTATTTTAAAATTACTCTCCTATTAACAGATCATTAACTTTTTAATTTCTGGCTATTACAAACACTTTGGCAATGACGTCTTTTTTACTTCTACATAAATTTTTGTTACTGAGTCCCAGAAGCAGAATGGCTGACTCAAAGGGCTATGTGTTTAAAATTTGTTATATATTACTAAATTTCCTTAAAAAAAATATACCAATTATATACTTAAACCAGCAGTGTATATGGGTTTATTTCTCTACCTACCACCGTTAAATTTGTCTTTAACTTTACTGATCCAAGGACAAACAAACCCTCATTGTTTTACTTTGCATTCTGTGACTGTATTGGGGAAATTGAGCATCTTTCTATTTTTATCAACCATTAACATTTCTTCTGTAACTTCCTTCTTATTATTCTTTGCTACTTTATATTGTATTCCTTGTCATTTTTTTTTTTTAAAAGGAACCTTTATATATTCTGGATACTAATATTTTGTCTAGTTTGTGTTGTAATTATTTTCTCTCAGTTTCTCACTTTTAAAATTTATGGTATATTTTATTGTTATAGATGTTTTAAATTTTTAATCACATCTGTCAATCTTTTTAATAACTTTTTTTATATAGATTATAAAATTATAAGATTACAAAAAAATATATTTTTTAAACCACTTTTGTAGATTTGTTTTTTTTTTACATTTAATGGTGTTGCATAATCCATCTGAGGAATTTATTTTTGCCAGTAGAATTCCTTTACACTCTTAAAAATTATTGAGGATCTCACAGAACTTTTAAAATGTGGATTATAGCCATTATATTTACTGTATTAGAAATTAAAACTAGAAAAATTTCAAATACTCATTTAAAAAATTAAAATCTGTTACATATTAGCATCTATGTTGTTAATGAAAAATATATTCTACAAAATGAAAAAATTATAATGAGAAGTGTGGCATTGTTTTATAGTTTGGAAATCTGACTCTGGATTCAATTTGCTATGAGATATTTTGAAGTAAATGAAGAAAACACAGCATTTTATAGAAAGAAGGGGTATTTTAATAGCTTTTCAAATAATTGGGAATATTCTTTGATATATCAAAACTTGACCTGATATTTTCTTAAAAGTTAATTTTAATATAATATCTGAAACTGTGTTAAGGAAGTTTCTGCAATTAATTGCACAGAGTGGATTAATTTTAGAAATGGAGAGAGATGCATTTCTCATGAATGAGAAGACTCAGTTAAGGTGTAAGTTCTGCC
This sequence comes from Eidolon dupreanum, assembly GCA_028627145.1. Lineage (NCBI taxonomy): Eukaryota > Metazoa > Chordata > Mammalia > Chiroptera > Pteropodidae > Eidolon > Eidolon dupreanum. The sequence goes on from CM053509.1 coordinate 59,689,679, forward strand.
CAAATTGATATATAAATATAATCCAGTTCCAGTCAAAATCCCAGCAGGGTATTATATAGAACTTTATAAGCTTATTACAAAACTAATATGGAAAGGCAAAGGAGCTAGATTTGCCAAAATCATTTTGAAAAAGAACAAAGTAAGAGAATTTCCACTTACCTTATTTCAAGACTTACTGCGTAGTTACAGTAACCATGACATTATGGTACTGAAAAAAAAGATAGGCATACAAATCACTGAAACAGATTCTAGTTTAGAAATAGACCACACACATATGGTTGGTTGACTGTTGACTAAGGTGCCAAGGCAATTCAGTGGAGGAAGAATAATCTCTTCAGCAGTGGTGCCAGAATAATTGGACATCTATGTACAGAGTAAGAAACTTCATTCATACTTCATATCATATATACAGATTAACTCAAAATTAATTGTAGATGTAAATATCAAAACTAAAACTTACAGAAAATATAGGAGAAAATCTTTGTGATTGTAGTTTGTGCAAAGATGTCTGTAAATACCAAAGCACAATACATAAAGGAAAATTATTGATAAATTAGATTATCAAAATTTAAAACTTCAATTTGAAGACATTTTTAAGAGAATGAAAAAAGTCCAAAACTGGGAGAAAATGTTGGCTAAACACAAGACTCAGGAAACAACTTAATAAAAAAATGGCTATAGACTTGAACAGATATTTCACCACAGAAGTTAGATTTCAGTAAGCCTACATCATTAGCCATTAAGGAAATGCATATTTAAATCATAATAAGACACCGTTACATTCCTATTGGAATTGTGTATAAAAACAGTAATGTGTTGACTCTTGACAAAAATGTGGAGCAACGGAAACTTTCATACATTACTGATGGAAATTCAAAATGGTAGTGACACTTTGGGAAAATTTGAAAATTTCTTATAAAGTTAAACATGCACTTATTGTGTGATCTAGTAATGTCACAGACATACCTAAGAGAAATGACAACTTATATTCACACAAGAATCTGTACACAAAGGCATATAGTGGCTTTATTTTTATTGTCAAAACTGAAATACACAAATCTCCTTTAACTGGAGAATGAATGAATACACCGTGATATATCCATATAATGGACTATTACTCAGCGATTAAAAGGAACCAATTACAGATACACACAGTAATGTGGGTGAATCTCAAATGCATTATGCTGAATGAAAGCAACTAGTGTCAAAAGGCAACATAATGTATGATTCTACTTACTTAACCTTCTGGAAAAAGCAAAATTATAGAGATTGAAAACCAGTTGGTGGTTACCAGGGCCTGGGATAGTGTTCAAGGGAATTTTGGGAGGTCATTAAACTTGTAGTTAAGTAGTGGAAACCTGTCAAACTCATAGTGGCAAACACAAGTTTTCCAGAATTCCAATTTTTCACTTGGAAGTTTAATATCTTTGGCAACAAGTACAGTCAGTTGTTTTCCTTGAAGTTATAGGTTTATTTTGTTTAAATCTGAAAAATCTAACATTTATACAAGTCTGAATAACTATTGTCAGTCAGTCATTCAAGTGAACATGTACAAATGTGTACTTCCCACTCAGTCACACAGAATTTTTAAAAAATGGATACTCAGGAGTCCAAGTTTAATAATAATAATAATAATATTTTGCTGCTTTATCAAGGAAATTCTTAAAACTTTTTTTTAACTGCATTTGACAGTGAAGAATGCTGTGACTACTTATAGTACTGCTTGGTACCACCGCCTTGATCTATGCCAGCAATTTTACCCATCTTTGCTTTTGTACTATCACTGCATATTTAAAGACAGTAAAGAAAAACACACCAAGTCTTATTGTTAACATAAAGAAAAGTGTCCTTGCAGACTCCCTGAAAGGATCTCAGGAACTACAGGAGGTTTGCAGAAGACACTTTGAAAACCCTGTATTAGGGGTTTAACTTTCACTCATGACATTTTATATTTGCTTCTTATGTCATAGGATTATAATTACTAGGTAAAACTTTTTAAGTGGTCTATAAAATTACATGTTTCAAAAATGAAGTAAGTTAATAAAATATTATAATTTGAATTTTTTATTCTGCAGTTCAAATACACTCCACCAGGTGGCATCATACCTCTGCTTGTTACCAACTCTTCCTAAAGCTGAAGACACAACTTTTGATAAAGAATTTCTTCTAGAATTGCTGGTAAATACATATTAATATCCCTTGAATTTTGCATGTGGTTTTAATCTACTTTTTTGAATCATTCTTAAAGATATGGTACAGATTTTTTTCCGAGCTAAAGATTAGGTAAATAATTGCTTCTTTGGGAATTATATCATTTAATTTTATCAGATTTCTTTTCTCAAGACTTTTACCTCTTAAAACTGCTTTATGGCAAGAATTTATTCCACGCAAACATTTATGAACAACTTCTATATCTGGCACTGGATTCAGGCATTGAGGGTACACAGCTGGCACCATTCCTGCCTTTTAAGAGCTCACAGTTGCACAAACACACACACACCTCTAGGAGAGGTGCCTAGAAGTAAAATTATTTTATTGAAGCATGTGCTTATTTAAAAGAGAAAAAATGTAGCCATATTATCCTCCAAAAGGTGCATGTTCCCACCAACAATGTATTAAAAGTATGTTTCCATAATCTACTACCAGCATTGAATGTTATGAATTCCCAATTTTTGTCTGTCCTAAGGGTAAAAAAATAACAATTTGTTTTAATTTTTTTTCCTGACTGCCAAAAGGTTAGTTGTTTTTCATGTTTCCAACTTTTTTTATTCCTATATAAACATGTATCATATGAATATATATATATACATTTTTTACACACATGGAACAATTATGGGCACACTATTTTGTGACATATTCCAAGCTAATACTTTTAATACAGGGTATAAAATATAATGTAGAAAGGAAGATGATATACTAGTTTTTTTAGTTGTAACAGGAAACTACTTAAAGCAGGTGTTTTAAGCCTGGGGACAGGTGTTTAAGTGCCATTTGGAGAGAAATCCTTGGAAAGGATTTTAAATTAAATATGGAAAATACTTTTTATGGATATATTTACTTACACGAAATGAATGTTCTGGGGAACCACTTTGCCTTCTTTTTTACGAATTCCTTTTCGTTGTCGCTGACTGCAAGTACTTTCTAAAAATTCCCTGTCCTATTTTCTGACAGTGTAAAATCTCTTGTAAGTCAGGTTTGGGTGATTAATAATAAATCCTTACTATAGAAAGAAATGAGGATTTTTCCAGGAATCTTTCTAGTGGAAAATAGGTTTGAGTATAAAGTTGATCTTATGCCTTTTAGGGTCTTATAGCTAGGATTTCATTCTTAAAATTTAGATAGTTATGCCAACAGAAAACAATTTTAAAAATTTATAGCACTCCAGCATTATCTTTCATTTTTCCCTTCTAAATGATTTCCTCAGGCTTTGGATTTTTCTAATATCTAAATTATGATTAAAAGTTGAAATATACACATTATTTAGATGTAATCACACTATCTTTCCTAAAATAATACTCTCTCTACTGGCGAGAATTGACACTTTTCAAATATATCATTATTTTAGCATTTGTTAATTAGGTAATAAACTTATTTCTGTACATGAGATAGATTACTCTGATATTAACAATGAAAGAGTACAAATATCAAGTCCAACTCTTTCATTTTACAAAAAAGACTGAAGCCAGCTTATTAATAAACTTTCCTAGATTGTTTAGCAAGTTAGTACAAAAACGAAAACTATAACCTAGGACTTAAGGGCTCCCATATTTTTTCTTACATCGGTGAATGCTGACTGCTGTGGTTTTTAAGATCTTGGCATGTGCCAGGCACTTTGACCCTGTTTTATAGTATTCCATTTCATTTTCATAAGAAACCTGAGAGCTGAGTGGCATTTTATCTTTTTCACTGAAAAGGAAACTAAGGTCAGGGAGGTTGAAGTAACTTACCCAGCTTTTACATAGCTCATAAGTAGAGGTGCTGGGAGTTGAACTCAGATCTGATTCCAAAGACCATCATGATTGGTATCACCTTCATTTTGTATTTATGGAAGAGAGGGGAAAATCTCTCATTAAGTGCTACTGTAACTGAAAGACATGAAGTTTCTTATTCCATACCTTTGGTGAATTGTCTCCATAAATTATTTTGATTAAAACAAAGATGCTTCTAACTTTGCCCGAACCTGTTTCTTTTAGGTATCTCGTCATGAACGTCGAATTTCTCAGATTCAGCAGTTGAACCAGATGCCTTTGTATCCAACTGAGAAAATTATATGGGATGAAAATATTGTCCCAACTGAGTATTATTCAGGGGAAGGTATGATAAGTATAAGATCCAGTTGTAACAAAAAACTTAGTTTAGAATTCATCATATATAACTGAAAATACTCCTGTGTATTATATATATTTGGATAATTTTATGGTACCCCCAAATTCAACTTTAGAAGCTAGAAATTATTCAATATTTTGAATGCTTGCATTAAGGATTTTTATTAATTTGAACCATGCCCTAATTGTGTGTGTGTGTGCGCGTGCATGTGTGTTTAAGGAGACCTAATAATACAATAAGCTTTTCATTATGTCACTATAATAGGCTTTGTTTGGTAATACATTATTTTTCAAAGCCTTTTTTTAAAGCTTTTTTGAATTCCTTGTAGAGCCAGGTAATAACCACCAAAAAAAAAAAAAAAAAGAAGAAGAAGAAGAACATCATTATTAGTTAATAACAAATCTTTAGTTTTGATTCAGAATGGTGTTGCCTACTTCATCCACCTACCTATTTCAACAGATTTGTTTCTAAATGCTTTGCCATCCTCTAAGGATGAGAATTCACCATAACTGTATGCCAAAGTGCATTCTGACACATTTTGAAGGCATATTTCAAAAAATTTCAGGAAATCTTTTGAACAACAGTATTATTGGAAGAAATGTGTGTCGTTTAAAAACATCACCAGTATGTGTTGGTACATTGGTTTAAAAGAAAAATCGTTACTTTAGAGTTACAACCTGAAGCTATGACACCATAAACCCAGTTTATTAAAATTGTACTAGATTTTAGAATAGGCAGTATTCATACCTTTCAATGTTCTGACAGTGGTTAATGCATTATTTTCTCACTTTTCTAATTCATTCATACTAAAAGCATTTATAACCATATGTGTATGATGACATCAAACTCTTTAATCAGTCCCTATGAGGCAAATACCAGTTAAGAATATTTTGTCCTATAAATAAAAAGTTATATCCTTAAAAAATGTAAACAAACTTATATCTAGGTTTTGGTACTATTCAGTGATGCTGGTCTGAGCTTAAACATTTTGCTTAGTATAAAGTATTACTTTTCTTGCATGCTTTTGATTAAAGATGTTAAATGAAAGGAATACTTATCAAAATTTAAGTCTTTGCACCTTTCATAGAATGAAAGTATTTCAGAACCATATTAGTTACCAGATGACTTGACTGTAATATAGCTGCTTTCAGAGATTGGGCTATATCTCGCCATTGTTCTTCATTGACCATTGATGGGTGTGTGTTGTGGGGCGCAATATCTGATGCTGTGAAATAGGCAAAGATTAAAGCTATTCCTGCAAGCCACTTCTTGCTCCCAAGGAGAGAAAATAAGTGTGAAATTGGGACAGAAATAAAAAAACACACACACACAATATAAGAATTATAAAGAAAACCTTTATAAAATTTTTAAAACCTTTTAAAAACCTTCTATTATAAGATAAACTCAACTATAGAAAGCCACACAGAATATATGTAAAGCTTCACTAATTATAAGGGAAACTCCATGAAACTCTGTAACCACTTTATCAGCTGTCCCAGAACTCTACCATGTGCCTCTTTCTAATCCCTGTTTCCTCTACTGGAAAGTAACCATTTATTTCTTGGCTTTTATAGCCATTGCTATATTGTATTTTTTGTAAAGTTTTATCACTCATTTGTGCATCTCTAGACATTATAGTCAGTTTGGCATATTTTCAAAATGTCTTTACAGGTACCTCCTATATCCCTTCTTTTTCTTTCTGTTGAAGAACCTTCATTGTTTGCTCTGTATAGTTTCCCATAGTCTAGATTTTTCTATTGACTAGCAGCATGTCCTTCGTGCCTTATTTTTCTTGCAAATTAGCAGCTGGATGCAGAGACTTGATCAGGCTGAGGTTCTCTCTTTTTGGCAAGATTCTTGGTGATGGTATATTTTTTTCATCAGGAGGCACATAGTGTCTGGTCGATTCTCTTTTTGTCTTGTTAGTAGCCATTGCTGTTGAACACCTACATTTGTCAATTCAGTAAGGGTTACAAAATGGTGACATTTTAATTGTCTTTTCTTTTTTAATAAAAATACATTATTGAAGGAGATACTTTCCCTCACCTATGGCCTGGAAGCCATTGAATTAGATTTTAAGTCAGAGTTTACTAGCATAATTGATATGAAATTTTTATATATCATTGTTTCTTGCTTTTAACTGCATAGGGATGATGGAAATAATATGATTTGCCAGTAAAATGTGTTTTGGATTCTCTGTCTTTTTTAACCTTTCGATATTGCACCGATTGCTTTGGTCACTTATTATCCAAGGGAAATAGTGTTAAGTGAGGATAATGGAAAGAATATTATTCATTGATACAGTGAGAGAAGGGAATTAACTCCAGCATAATATATAACCAATACCTTACCCTTAAAGTCTAGCAAAAAGGCAAAGGTTCAGATCACATTAGGGATCATTGGAGATAGATTTATGCACTATAGTATACTAATTCAGTTTTTTTGGTAATTTTGTCTTGGGCTAAGTTTATAGAAGCATTATTTATTTTGAGATTTGCAAAATGTAAATGAGGTGGTAAAGGAAGAATTTTTAAACTACCTGAGACAGCATTAAAGCATTAAGATATCTTCAGATATGTTTTAGAAGCGCTGTTTACATATGAATCATCGATATGCAGATTACATGTATTAAGACATTCATCCTTTATTTCCAGTTCTTAATAGACAGCATTTGTTAACTTGGTTTCGGTTCTGTGTGAAAATAAAAATAAGACCTTATCAAATATGGTATATTTTAGACATCATTAAATTAGCTTCTTACCAAATTTGTGATGCCTTTTTTATTTATAGAGCAGATGTCTAATTTTGAAAAATAATGCAAATATGGACGTTCTTTTTTCTTTTCAGGTTGTCTTGCTCTTCCTAAGTTGAATTTGCAGTTTTTGACTCTTCATGATTACCTCCTAAGGAATTTTAATCTCTTCCGCTTAGAATCAACTTATGAAATTAGGCAAGACATCGAGGATAGTGTCAGCAGAATGAAACCATGGTTAGTAAATCAGTTCTACTTGCAATGAAGATATGCAAACAGTGACTGACATACTTCTGTCAGAAACCTCATAAGTGTGTTTAGAGTTAATATACTTGGCATGAAGATGCCCTCCAAAATATGAGATATTTATTCTTTGAGAAATTCTTTAATGTAAATTAGAATGTATTAACAGTGCCAAAATATAAAATATCGGGATACTTGGAGGTGGGACTGGGGATAAGGGAGGGGAGGTCATCATTCTTGGGGAGGGGAGTAGGTTGGGCATTAGAAAAGGGTAAAGAGGAAAGGGTATGGGCTAGCCAGCAGGCTTGTACTAGGGTAGGACAGTTTAAGTCCTTGGAGAAGCCTATGATAAATGAGTGTTCTGCCCTGACTGCTCTTGTGGCTATCACCGCCAGTCTCAACCAGCCTTTCTAAGGAACCTGGTGGGCGACGAGGGGACTTTCTGAACGTTGCATGGAGCAGAACACTGGAAAATCTTCCCTGGACCTCTGTTCATTGATTGCCTTGAAGAGACTAAATCATCAGCATTTACTTTTAGGGCCAGTTGAGTAGGTCTTGTTATTTGAAGAACTCTTCTGCTTAAACTCAACTCCCCACCTGCTAGCTCAGTCCTTTAGCTAAGAAAAAGCTTTCATTCTAGTTACTGTAAGCAGCTGTACATTAGGAGATTTGTGCACGTTAGTTTCAGTTTTTAGACATGACTGACTGAGTAAATGCCCTTCATTCACTAGTTCATTCTAAGTATGAAATTGATGGAGATAAGTTATATTTCACAAGTGACTATCAGTGAGTAAAATAATTCTGTAAAGTGGATTTTCATTGCATTGTAGTCACACTATGCGTACATATACAATTATAGTGCATTCTGTATGAAAAGCTAAACATATTTTGAAATGTAAATTGATTCAGGTATCTTCAAGGTGTCTCTGTTTACTAATTACAGAGAGCTACATGGACACAATGATTATGATCTTTTTTTTTTACTTCCATGTTTTATTTCATACACAGTTCTATTTTTTTAATTATTATGTAAATAGTTATTCTGGGTAAGACTATAGAACACAAGCATAAAGTATTTTTGACTTAATAATCAGTTGAGTCAGTAGGCAAGCAGCGCTGTGAAATTTGTTCACCCACTGGCTGATCATCCCTGCCCACAGCTTTGCTGATGTTATTGCCCGTTGTTTGGATGCTGGAGGAGTGCTTGATCAGAAAGCTTCCTTAGAATTTATGGTTACCTTGTGGTGGTAACATGCTCAGATTTTGGACCTAATGTTGGCTATTTTGCAAAGTAAGGATTTATTAACTAAGCAGCTCATCAAATAGAATTCACTTATATTTTACTTAATTAAGCAGCAATACTTATGCTCTATTAATTTAAAAAAAACTTTTTACTTACATTATTTTCTGCTGGGGGAAGATAATTCACTTTTTGGAGTTAACTTGTGATACTGAATTTTTCTAAATTTTCATTTCTAATTGTTCATAATCAAAAACTTAAAAATGTTGATTTCTGCAGTGAGACAGGTCTCTCTGCTCCATGTATCCTGACAGTAGAAAAGTAGCAGAGGCATTTTTACTCATTGTATAGTTCTAATGATCATGTGTTCAGGCCGCTGAAACTACTGAGCAGGTTAAAAGAGTACGTGTTGATAAAGGGCAAAAGTCTGTACTTTTTAATGCTTCGTGTTGAAGGTAGATTTTATAAGGGAGGAAAAGAATCAGAGAGAGTAGATTAGTGCTTTCCTGGGTGTAGGTACAGGGATTGACTACAGTTGGACAAAAGGGATCTTTTTTAAGTATAATAGAAGTGTTCTGAAATTGGATTATGGTAATGGATGCACAACTCTATATATTTAATAAAAATCGTTGAATTTTACATTAATAATGAATGAATTTTATGATCTATAAACTATACTGTAGTAAAGTTGTAAAAATTAGGAGTGCTGATAGAAAATTATTACAGAGGGTTTAGACACAAGGTAATGCCTTTTAGAAATTGTCCCAGTGTGAACCAAGTCATAGATTGCAAAGCTTTTATTTTTAATTAGTTTCACTCTTTGATGTTAAGAAGTTCTACAATTTTTTGTTTGACACGAAGCCTTTACTTACAATGTAGTTTATTTTGCAAGCATGTCGTTTTTGGCAGTACTTTCCAATTTTGGAGTATTGCTGTAGGTTTTATATTACAGATTTCCTAAATACCCTATTTAATGTAAAAATTAAAGCACTAGTTAGACTAATATAAGAAGAAAGAATGAACATTTGGATGGTAGTGGTTCTAGTTATTGCAAGTAGCTTGATTATTTGTCCCTCCAGTCCCTGGCAGCATCTTTTAAATGGTTTCAGTATTATACTCTAAAGGAGACATTTGTATGTAGATATTATCATTTGCTTGTTTTTAATTTTTCAAATTCTAGCTTGTTCTAAATGTTTTTTGAAACAGCTTATAGAAGTATTCATAGTACGTAAGATAAAATATAAACAGTTCACACTATTTCGATGAAGGGGGGAAAGGATAAGAAAATAAAATAAAACTAAATGTGCAGGATTATTTCATTCTTTGACAAAATGGCTTAGCTCTTGTGTGTATAGAGTTATCTTTTTTCCCCAGGGGTGTGAGGAATATCAGTAGATATTCCTCTACTTCCCTTTCTCTTCTAGACCATATTTACCTGTTTCATCCTATCATATATACTCCCTTTGTGTTGAGACTTAAATTTTTTGTTTTAAGTTTAGAAATAGGAGTTGCTAATGTTAGGGCTTAAATACTAGCTAAATATATATTCTTACTAGTTTTACTTGTCTAAAAGTTGGGGGAAAGTTATATATTATTTGAGTAATTGTCCACTTCTTTGGTTTTCAGGCAATCTGAGTATGGTGGTGTAGTATTTGGTGGTTGGGCACGTATGGCTCAGCCCATCGTGGCTTTTACTGTGGTTGAAGTTGCGAAACCCAACATAGGTGAAAACTGGCCAACCCGAGTTCGTGCAGACGTTACCATCAATCTGAATGTCAGAGACCACATCAAAGACGAATGGGAAGGTAATTTTGTATTTCAAAAAGTGGTTACCTTTTGCTTTTTCAGTTTATATATAGACTTTCACTTAGAGAATTAGCAGAGCACTTTTACTTAAATATTACCTTTTTAAACTTCCTTAAAATGTTGTCCTTAAAGTTTGATTTTAAGAATGACAATTGTCTTTGTAATTATTATTAGTAAAAATATCAAAGATCATATAAGAATAATTAAATGCCTTAACACTTGAGTAAAAAGCATAAAATAGCATTCATACCAAAGTGTTTTGAAAATTGCAGTTTGCAGAGCTGGGTGGAAAGTGTTTTAAATTTAGCAAGCTAATGTTTATGAATTTGTAGGATTAATATAGGAGTAAAACTATTGCTGTTGACTGAAGAAAGAGGGAACACTCATGTAGAGTGAGTAAGGAAAATTGATATTTTTAAAAGATAAAAGCAGCCAAAGTGAAGAGAATGGGAATGAATATAATTTATGGAAAATAAAGATACAACATCTAAATGGGACAAATTCTGAAGGAGTTTTAGGGAGATCTAGCAAAAAACCTCAGAAAGAAATAATAATGATTTACTTGCACCAAAGGGAGGAAGTCAGATAAAGACTCAGTAAAATCAAATGTACCCAAAGATAAGTAATAATTGCAGAGAAATTGAGTTATTTTTTCTATTTTTTGCTAGGCAAGATTTTAGGAATAGGAGTTCCACAATTAATTTTATTTAGGGACAGATTTGTTCAAAAGTACCAAGTCGAATAGAGTTAAAACATCAATAGCACCTATGTCAGAAATGGCACATGAACTGATTTTTAATTAGCACTTTTATATTTTTCTCCCAGCTGTCTGTGAGAGCTCTTGCTGCCTTGTTATAAGAAATGGTAGCTGGCAGATTTTATCTCCTTCCACCTTCTTAGCATGCCAGAAGGAATGGGATAGTCCCTTAATGGTTCAGTTTTCAGAAATTACTGCTTCTGATATAGCTGTTTAAAACCGGAGGGGCTATGTGATATATTTATCACGTAAATCTAAAGGAACCCAGCAGTGAAGCTGGTGAAATGTTTAACAAATGGTCACTATAGTGGGTATAGCTTGTGACAAGATTGTTTCTGTGACTCCTCTATCTGGCACATTACAAATCTAGATTAATGTATATCTTTATTATTGCTGTATCTTGAGAAAGGTATTAAGTTGCTGGAGAAGGTCTTATATTTATTACTTTTTGGAGCTTAAGGAGGTATTAAACACTTTTACATGGTTGGTAATAAACTGAAATAACTTATTGGCTACCCCTAGAAGTAGTATTGAAAGAAAAACTTAACAACAAAAAACGACCCCTTACAGAAATTTATAGAGGACAAATGACAAGTCTATGTTATGGTGTTAAGGAAAAAAAAAGGATGTTTTACCCGAACCCCTTTCTTCTGTTACTTTGGAGGTTGCTATAAGGACATCAGTCTTTTTCTTTTTTCTTTTTTTTCTTTTCTTTTTCTTTTTCTTTTTTTTTTTTTTTTTAACATAAGCCTCTGGTAGAATGAGAAATAGAATGAGTGAATTTTGATGGGAAAGATAGAGAATATTAGGGTATTGTGGAACAAGTGATTTCTATTTGGGGGCATGATGAGGAGAAAAGTGTTTTCTGGGAGGTCAGAGCCAAAATTCAGGGCTAGTACTGATCGCAAATAGAGTAACCAAATAGAAAATAGAGGCAAAAATTGAGAGGGAGGCTGTGTAAACAGTAGTGAATACTGGTCTGTAAAAACAGAATAGCTTTGAAGAGTTTAAGCTAAATACTATAAAACATTCTTCTTGTCCTTTCAAGAAGGTATGAAGCTTAAGCCCTCATCTTCTCTAAAAAAAGAAATAACCCTTTTCCCATTTGCCCTGAGAATACTTGCCAGCAGCTCTCGTGGCTGCACTGTCTACCCCGAGTTAACGCAAGGATTACAGTCCTATCCTTACCCCCAAAGTTTGCTATGAAATATCTTGCTTTTTCATTATTTTCTCATTGCTCTGGCATATCGATAGTCTTTGGAAACAAATGACATCATTCTATTAAAAGCATTCTGTTTTTAGTGGTGGTATTTCCATTTACAAAATATAGTAATTCTCAATCACTGAAAATGTCAAATCCTAGAAAACAGCATTCCTACACGTGATGTTAATGTTCTCGAACAGTTGTTATCTGAAGATTCATTTGATGAATCCAATTTATGTATACATTTCTGTTACATTAGGATTAGAGACAAGTTCTGTTTAGAAATAACTTCAGGAACAGTTTTTATATTTTATTTTCACATTGCAAACCAGTCAGATTTGCTTCAGTATCAAAGAGCGTGTTTGTGTAAAATTAAATTAACACTGGCAGCGAACTGCACTTTTTTTTTCTAAACGAGAAATGGGTTAAGGAAATTGAAATGCTGGTTTCTGCTCCAGAAGGCACATTGACAGATGGAGTAAATGCAAATGGTTGAAAGGAAAGAGGTAGTTAAGCTCATTGCAATATAGGTATTTTTAATTTGAATCGAAGACGTCCACAGTAAAATGATCTGCTTTAGGAGGGAACAGGCAGTCATCCCTGAGTGATGCCAAAAAGTGACATTGGTAGGAACTAAATTACTTCTCAGAGCCACTTTTTTGGCTCTAACACTTAGAAGTTTTAATGAGTTGTGGAGATCAGAAGTCATACAGGCAGTACAACTCATATAGTAAATGGTTCCCCTTAGTTCTCATTGCTTCTGTTGCCTCTTTACATAGAATTTGAGAATTAAACATTATTATTATGAATCAGAGTTATTATTTCTAGCCACACTCAAAATCCACTGGACATTGAAAGAAATCAGAATGATCTCAATACTATTAGCTACACACTCACATTGTTGATTTGATTTAGTTGTATATCTTGCTACCAAGGTTATTAGCAAGCAGACTATTTAAATTTGCATTTATGTCATACACTGACTAACAAAATCGAATCAGAAAAAAAGAAAAATGATATAACATTATATGCTGTGTAATATGATTTTATGTTCCTTATTTTCCAATGTCTACTTTTAATATAGCTGAGGAATGAAGTTGAATCCAATTTTTGGTCAAATAACTGAGAAGCCATGGACTTTGGCACAAGTCTATTGCTTGACAGTCACTTACAAAAATTTTCAGTATTTGCCAACTGAAACTACATATAATCATTCTTCTCAAGAAGATATCTGTAAACAGTGCTTTTGTGCCTTGATAAATTTTTCTTGAGTTGACCTTTTTTTGGTAAAACACTGTTAGACTGTTGTTGGAATGACTGATGGATAGTTTAAACTGATGTTAGAAACCTGCTAAATATGATGTAGATGGATTATATGCCAACCATATTTTTGGTTACTTATTAAAAATGTTAAAAATAAGAATGATGACGAGCATCCAATTTTGGAGCTGTAGCCTGACTTGGAGGACTTATTCAGTAACGTATTCATGGCATAGAAGTTTCCAATTTTAAAATATAAAGAGAAACTTTCATTTTAATTGTTATATCAAACAGTGAGCATTAGAGATTATAGAAAAACCCATAATTGTATTACAATGCAAATATAGTCATTGATCACCTCTGATATTTTAAATGTTTGTATCTCTATTCCAAAGATAAAAGGAAGAGAATTTGCCAACAAAAGACTGAAAATAATGATTTTCTAATAAGTGAAAATGTCTTTATCTTTTACCAGGCCTTCGTAAACACGATGTGTGCTTTTTAATTACCGTGCGTCCCACAAAACCTTATGGTACCAAGTTTGACCGTAGGAGACCTTTTATTGAGCAGGTCGGACTGGTTTATGTCAGAGGCTGTGAAATCCAGGGCATGCTGGATGATAAAGGACGTGTCATTGAAGATGGTATGATGATCTATATTTTTGAAAGAGTATATGTACATGATAAATTCTTTTTCCTTTTTCCACCTTAGGTAATATTTTTAGTTGTTTTATATACTAAATCGACACAAAGGATGTTATATAAAATATGTAGAGTACTGACCACACAGTTTTAGAAATAAATAATATGGTCCCTAAACTTCTATCTTAGAAGTGGAAAGGACAAGATATTTTGAAATCACCGTGTTTAAAACTTCTCTTTTTTTAATACTTTATAATGCTGCTTTTGAAAAACCTCAACACCTTTTATAGGTCAGTGATATATTTGCCTAAATTTTCCATCTTAAATTTTACTGGATTTGATTCATTATAGCAGTGCTTCTCAATTGGGAACAGCACTGCCCTGCACTTTGAAATGTGTAGTGATATTTACATTGCCAGGTGCCTGGGGTATGGGCAGGGGTTGGGGATGATGAGCTATTTCAATTTGATGGGTGGGGACCAGGGATGCCAAGCATGTAAACAACTGTCTTGTAGAAGGGAGTGTTCTGCCTGGGATGCCAGAATTACCCCCTTTAGAATCATTGCCTTATAGAGTTCATCAGCGCTTTAAGTTCTTAGGCTTATCACTAATCGCTCTATGAAATTCTTATGTTATCCTAACTTTTTTGGTAATATTTCCTATTAAATCATAACTGAATCCAGTACTTATTTTATAATCCGTTTATTCAACTTCTCTCAGAACTTAAGTTAGCTTCTTTCATCTGTGATTTCAAGATCATACCATTACTAAAGTGCTGATAATTAGGCCACTCTTATCACTAAAAAAATGAAAAATAGGAAGGAATGAAAAATAGTTGGTGTAAACATAAGACCACATAATGTGACCAGAGTTGGAGGTCTAAGACAAAAAGAGAGGGCAAAGGGCAAGGAAAAACCTGAGTTTTTAGCCATTATTATATAAAATTCCATTTCATAACAGTGATATTAGATATGGAATATGGAAGGACAGAAAGAGTGATGAGCCAGGTAATTACAATATGTAAGGCAATAATAAGTAATAGGAGTGATGAGTGACTCACAGAAGAAAAGTTTTTTGACTTCTGTGGCTCCTATTTTATTTGAGGACATATACAAGTAATTGCAATTCATGGCATTGCATCATAAACATTACATAACTGTTCTTGGAAGAAATACTAAGAATTAGAGAAAGGAGAAAATATTTTCAGCTTCTTAGAATTTGAAATTGGTAAGTGGAAAGCATTTTAGTCGAAGGAATGGCTGGAGTCAAGTCTGGACAGTTTACTCATCATTTCTAGAAAAGGAATACTGCTAACTGACATTGATATTTGAAAAGTATACATTTCATTTAACAGACTTTTTAAAAATGTTTAGGACCTGAACCCAGACCCAATCTTAGAGGAGAGTCAAGAACATTTAGAGTATTTTTGGATCCAAACCAGTATCAACAGGATATGACCAATACTATACAAAATGGAGCAGAAGATGTATATGAAACCTTCAATATAATAATGAGGAGAAAACCAAAGGAAAATAACTTTAAGGTAATTTGGGGGCTATATAACTAAAAGTACTATGCCATAATTTGAATAACTGTTAAGATGTAAATACTTAAATACTAGGTTTAAAAATAATTTGTTAAGAAAATAATGATTACTGCTTTTGATTCGAAACATTTCTCTTAAATTCTTTATATAGATTAAATATAAAAACTTAAGGAAATTTATTTACTAAATATATTTTGTCTTTTCATGAATTTAGAAACTTAAAATATAAATCCAGGTGTTTTTTTAAAGGTTAGCCTCCTTCCTTGCTTTTTGTATATTAGATATTCAGTTAATGCCCCTGTACGAGGTAAAGAAAACATTTCGTTTACTTGTTTACTGGGAATTCTTTTAAAATCAGAAGTAGGTGTACTTCCATATCACTTTAAGAATATTGCTGTGGACGCTTGGAGCCCTGAACTACTCTATGATATAATGTATTTATACTTTACACATTAGTGAGAAAAGAGAGGTTTGGGGGCTAGAGTTTTACTTTTATAATAACTTGTGGAGGAAGTAGTTTTAGTAAAGGGTTTTACTCTTTAAATTATTATTTGAAACTATATTATCAAAGTTAAACATTGAGCAATTCTTGTATTTAATAACGGTAGCTTTTGCATAAGTGCCTTTCTCTCTCTCTCCCAAACACAGTGCTTCTTAAACGTTATCATTTTATTACCTTTTTTTACCCATTGTTGTGATTAAAAAAAGAAAATTTCATATACAAAGAAATTTATTCCACATCTCAGCCTGTTGAAGATGAAACAGTAGAAGTATTCTCGATTTCTTTTGTCTCATGCTCCACAAGCTGATCAGTCAGTCTGATTAGCTTACCACCTCCACTGATGCCATGTCCAGGATACCTTCATCCCTGCTTTCGTTTTTGACTGCTTCCCACCATACCAATTGAATATCAATTATACCTTGGTACCCCTCATCATCACCATAATGGTTTCCCATCGCAGTAGAAAGTTGTTACCGTAATCCAGGTGGCCCGTTCATCATCTGTCTTCTGGCTACCTCTCCAACATCATTTTCTCATACTTTTCCCTCATTTATACCATACTGGTCACACTGAACTTTTTGCTGTTCTTTAATAATTTAAGCCTTTGCACATATGGTTTCTTTTTTATATTTTTTATATTGGACCTTTATATTTGATGCCTGTTGTGTGTCTGGTATTGTACTAAGTCATATGGAGCTAATAAAGATGAGTAAGAGACAGCTTATACCTTTAGGGTCCATAGACCACTAATAAGGGAAGTTAGAAATATAGACAAATAACTATCATGAAAGCTCAGAAGATGCCAAAAGCCATAAGAAAAATGGAGATAAAAGTGTCATGGAAGTTCAAAAGATGCATTCAGGTTCCGATCCAAGACAAAGGAAGAATGATTAACTTGGCTGTGTTTGGGAAAGGAAGAATGCTCTTTTGATAAATTTGGTATTTCATTATATACCTGGGTAGCAGCCCTCATTTATCTCCTCTCTCTCTTCCTGTTTGTACAGCCTGTCCTGATCTTTACTTCTTACTTGAATAGTTGCCCCAAATAGCCTCCTCTGTCTCTACCCCATTCTCCTCATAGTCACCGTTCACCTGTTTTTCATACTGTTCCGCTGATATTTCACTCTGCTTCTAAAAACATTTCTGTGATGTTACATTAATGATGATATAAATCAAAGCTTTTTCACAAATTCTTTACTTGAGTTAAACTGAAATGCTGCTTTCCTTCATGAAACCTTTCCTAATATCAAAAGTATTTTCAACATCCATCTCTCACCTACTTCGAACTGTGTTCCTATTGTATTTTGTAATATTCTTTTCTATTTGCCAGAATATTTCTATTCTCCTTTGTTTCATTGTTATCTCTCTATTAGAATCATAATTATTTGTCTATCCATTTACTCATCCCATATTTAAACTATCCTAGATCCCTGCTCTCATGGAAATTATATTCTAGTGGGGATTAGACAAGTGATAAACAAGTAACCAAGTACATGAATAAGAATTGCAAGTAGTGAGTGAGAAGTGCAAAAAAAATGGAACAAGGCAATGTGATAAGAGTGTGGTTAACAAAACTATCCTGTTATTTTTGTTATCCTTTTGGATTGTATAGCATTTGCGATATAAAAATGGCTAGTTTGCTTATTTTATCCTTTGAATAGCCTAGCCTTCTGATTTCCATATGTGGAATAGATCATTTTGTTGAAAGAATTATTGGAAAGTTATAAGAATTTGCCTTGGCTTTTAATAATTACTTTTGACTATGTAGATATTAAATACTGTAATGACCTTTTATTGTAGTCTTAAATCTTTCATCATGAAATTTTATTTGACATTTCATTTATATCATTTTCACATTTTTTAAATTTTTTATTTCTAACAATGCCAGTTTTAATATTTCTAAATTGTGATGTGTTTCACAGTCAAGGCACACATTAATGTGCTTCTGGTTGTATGTGTTCTTAGCATTGAGAAGCTGTGGAATATAAGGGGGAGAAAACTCTGGTCATTGCTAAGGAAGCATTTTCTTTAAGGGTTTGTTCTATGTTTCTTGCTATTGTGTGGACCTGATTGGATTTTCATCCTACCCAACAGAAGTCAAGTGGTAAACTCATTTATGACATTCTGTGTAAATGAACTCCTAATGGATAAACTGTTCTTGCTAAGTTTGGTCTTTTGTTTAACTCAGTGTATGGTATCAGCTGAAAATATAGCTGTTGATTCAGTCTGGCCAAACACCTGTCAGCAGAAAATAGCTTCTTACCCTGAAACACATGGGAATTCTGGATTAGTGTGGCCAGCTCTGCATTCCATTGAAGCGCAAATGTTTGAGATGTCTTCTTGACACAATTTTTTTCTGTCCTTTTACTGACAGGCTGTGCTGGAGACTATTCGGAACCTGATGAATACTGACTGTGTGGTACCTGACTGGCTGCATGATATCATTTTAGGTTACGGGGATCCAAGTAGTGCACATTATTCAAAAATGCCCAATCAGATTGCCACGCTCGATTTCAATGATACATTTCTCTCCATTGAGCATTTGAAAACCAGCTTTCCTGGTCATAATGTTAAAGTAACTGTGGATGACCCAGCTCTACAGATACCCCCTTTCAGGTAAAGTCAGGCTTTCTGTAGACAGTCTGAGGCCTATCAGGACTGTAGCTCAAGTAAGCTTTGAGTAGAATATCTGGATTTTGTTTGGGCAGTCTTTATTTTCACCATATAATCACTGGGGTAAAATTATTTTATTTGACTCTATTTTTCCTTCTTTGTGTAATAGCTATTTTAAGACTACAATAAAAGTACCTTAATCAGTAAATGCCTATTGTTGGAAAAGTACTATATAAGTATATAGTATTTACTGAAGAAATGGTAATATGCTGTATTTCCTAATTAATATACTTAGCCATATAATTTTGAACATGTTTTCAAGAAAATACTTTTCTTTTAACTTTGCTTACTTTCACAAATTTTAAATACTTACAGTAATTGCATTTGACATTAAAGGAGCTTTAGTTTTAAATTTGAGTAGAAGTAGAACAAAGTACCTAAAGCACTGATTGATGTTTCCTGATTGCCATATAAGGTTTAGTGGTAATGCACTCAATACACTGTGGCTGGTAACAAAGTATTTACTTTCTTGTTTGGAAATTAGAACGTACAGTTTTTAATTGACTATTGAATATAAATATAATAATTTAACATATTAAAAACATGTATCCTTTTAACACCCATACCTTGTCTTCCTCCTATCAATGGCAGAATCATTCTTCTAGTCACCCTGTCTTAAAATC
Organism: Eidolon dupreanum; assembly: GCA_028627145.1. Lineage (NCBI taxonomy): Eukaryota > Metazoa > Chordata > Mammalia > Chiroptera > Pteropodidae > Eidolon > Eidolon dupreanum. The sequence goes on from CM053509.1 coordinate 59,709,252, forward strand.
TCAGCATTATTTTTTAATCTTTTTTACTGCTATAACTTGCTGTTTCTTGTAGATTCTGCCTTAAGCATACTTTTTTTATATGTCATTCCTGACTGCTACCTCTGTAGGCCCTCAACACCTTCAATCTGTATGTTGGCAGTGTCTTTGATGCCTGTTTCCTCCCTTGACCCCATTATATGATTTACTGGTAGAGTCCATTTGACTCCCTAACTAAAAAGCTGATTTTTCCAGTTGCTTATCAAAATAACGACCTTTTAGCCTCTTTGGTTCTTAGCATTTGTGGTGGGTGGGGGTGGGGGTGGGAATATATTATCTGTCCTTTCAGAATGGGAAGAAAGACTGGAAAAAGCACACACACAGAATTAACTTGTTTAGTTTAATTTTAGAGTAGTCATTGATATCCCCAGGTACCTATGGGGAGTTGCCTCTTGAGGAGTCCCTGACCTCAGGCTAAGAACTTTTGCTTTAAAGGCTTGATATTCCAAAGGTGTCATAACAAGGAGCCAGCTTTTTTCTCCAGCCTATTTTTTCTTATCGTATCTTACTCTCCAGCAAAACTGGCTACTTGTACTTGAACCTCTGCCGTTACTTCTTCTTGGAATATCTTCCGTCCTATGTTTGTCTGTCTGAATTCTTCGAAACGCATCACAGATGTCACCTTTCCCATGATGCCTTTTCTGATTAAATGAAGGACAATGTATAGAACACTTTACAGTACCTGTGACATAAGGATAGTTTTTTCTTTCATGCTCACTTAATCAAATGACTGTTTCTAATATGAACAGCCTTTATACACATCTTACAGCTTTTAAATCTTTTTTCAAAATTTATGTACAGATAAGGAGTTCCTTTAGGCCATAAGTGTTTTTTACTGATCTGATTATCTTCTATACAATGTCATGCACAAGATAAGTACTTTGTAAAAATTAACAAAGTTTTTGGTCTTGTAGGATAACTTTTCCAGTAAGAAGTGGGAAAGGGAAGAAAAGGAAAGATGCAGATGGGGAAGACGAAGACACTGAAGAGGCAAAGACCTTAATTGTTGAACCTCATGTTATTCCTAATAGGGGTCCTTATCCTTACAACCAACCCAAACGGTAATTTTTTGATTCTTTAAAAAAACAAGGACACTTCTGTCACTATACCTACTTTCCTTCAGTCAGCTGGCCAAATAGCTCAGACTTTTTTGGACATTCCATAGTCATATTTCAAAAAAAAAAAAAAAAATTCGCAGGTACTATAAGAAATATTAGAGGGCTACCTTAATTTGAACACAGCATTCTTACTTCTTGACCATATGTCACATACAGCAGCTACCCTTGTGCATGTGTGCCATAACTAATAAAGTGACGTTATGTGTCTGGTATTAGATTGGGAACTAGAACTTTAACACTCCAAAATGAGGTCTGGGATGGGCTCAGTGTGTTAAAAAAATAACTAGTCTTTTCACAAGATTCAGTTTTAATTGGTCTGTGGAAGCGTAGGGGTGAAGAGTCATTCAGAAGAGATTGGTTCAGTCATATAAGATATAAAAGCTCTATAGAGCTGCTGTACAGCATTGTGCTTAAAGTTAACAATATAACAGTACTGTGCTGTACATTTAAATTTTGTTAAGAGAGCAGGTTTCATGTGTGATAGAGTAGAGAAGAAATTGGGAGAACAGGGAGAAATGCAGAACAGATGTTGTCTAAATTTTTACTAAATGTCATTCATCTATATTATCAACCAACTTTTTACTTATTCTTATTTGCAGTAATACAATCCAGTTCACACATACACAAATAGAGGCCATCCGAGCTGGAATGCAGCCTGGGCTGACTATGGTAAGAGAATAATTGTTATACATGTTCTCATGTGGATTTAGACTATAAGTAAGCATCAGATTGTTGTATGGATATAGAGATCTCGATACTCATTTCAGTGTTCATAAATAAAGTTTTATTAGACCATAGCTATGCCCATTTGTTAATGTATTGCTTATGGCAGCTTTCGTGCTACATCAGCAGAAATTAAATACTCGCAGCGGAGATTGTATGGGCCACAAAGCCTCAATACTTGCTTACTGGCCTTTTATAGAAAGTGCTGACAACTGATTTAGAAGTGTGTTTAATTTCCAAGTTTTTGGAGATTTTTCTGTCATCTTCCAGTTACTGATTTCTGGTGTAAGTTCATTGTGGTCAGAGAACAACATATTTTATATGATTTCAATTTTTTAAAAAATTGGTTGAGGTTTGTTTTATGGCCCAGGATATGATTTGTCTTAGTGAATATTCCATTTGCACTTGAAAAGAATGTATATTCTGTTGTTTTAGGATGGAGGAGTGTCCTGTTATGTCAGTTAGATTTATTTGGTTGATGATATTGTTCTGTGCTTTTCTGTCCTTGCTGATATTCCACCTAGTATTTTGTTGATTACTGAGAGAAGAGTTTTGAAATCTCCAACTATAATTATTTGTCTTTTTCTCCGTTCATTCTGTCAATTTTTGCTTTCCATATTTTAAACTTCGTGGATGTGTACCTACATACTAGGGTTGTTAATGTGTTCTTGGTGAATTGATGCTTTTACCATTATGTAATGTATCTCTAATTCACCTTAATTCTTTAAAGATATTTTCACTGGACATATAATTCTCCACTGACAGTTCTTTCAGCACTTTAAAAATGTTATTCCACTTCCTTTTGACTTTCATGGTTTCTGATGAGAACTCCACAATCATTTTAAACATCCTTTTGCTATGTAATGTATCATTTTTCTCTGGTTGCTATTAATATATTTTCTTTGTCTTTAGTTTTCAACACCTTAATTATGATGTATCTAGGCTTAGATTTCTTTGGGATTCTGTTCAAAGTTTGCTAAGCTTGAATCTGTTGATTTATGATGTGCCAGATTGAGGAAGTTTTTCATCTATTATTTTTTCAAAGACTTTTTCTATATTGTACATTTTTTCTCTCTTTCTAGGACTTCAGTGATATGACTGTTAGACCTTTTAGTATTGCCTATAGATTCATGAGGCTCTGTTTCTTACTTGTTTTAATCTGCTTTTTCCCGCTTGTTGTTTAGTTTGGGTGTTTTCCGTTGATGTGTCTTAAAGTTTGTTGACACCGTCCTGTTCATTATGCTATTGAACTCATCCAGCAGATTTTTTAATTTATTTTATCTTTCAGTTTTATAATTTCAGTTTTCTCACAATATGCTTAGTAGTGTCCTGTTTGCTCATCTCCTTTTCAGGTTGTGGGCCCACCAGGTACAGGAAAAACAGATGTGGCGGTTCAGATCATATCCAATATCTACCACAATTTTCCAGAGCAGAGGACTCTGATTGTTACTCATTCCAATCAGGTGAGAAGAGTGAGTGAGTGAGTGAGTGAGTGAGTGAAAGAGAGAGAGGGAGAGAAGGGGAGAGGGAGAGAGACGGAGGGAGAGAATGAACGCATGCACCCATGTGTAGAATGGACCTGGGGGAACAGTAAACAAGGAGCAGAGACTGCATGAAAGCACAATGGAGATTTCTGCTTGTATGGTAACCTGATTGTAGTTACACAATACACAAAAAAGCTGATGAGTTATTGAGTTATTCTTGGATTATCACTGGCCATGACCAGACTATATTGAGGAAAATATAAAAACAATCTTATATTTCTAATTGAGGGAATCATATTGTAGAAAAGCGAAGAAGAATATTTGGATATGAAGTCAAATATTTAGTTATCATCAACTTTTAATCTATAGGTTTTAAAATGAATACTGTCCTGTTTATTCACTTACCATGTTTTTATGTCTTTGAAGTTTATAAGTAATAGTGGCATGTTGTACTAAAATTGTGTTGGGGGAGGATCAATTGAGACTATATCTTGATAATAGAAACAAATTATGTATATTTTTTTGTCTATTTAATATAATTTAGTCTGTAATAATTTTTTTATTTGCAAATTCTTAGAGTGAAAATGGATATTTCATGTTATTGTTTTAACATAGTAGTTTTTAGTAAGTTTTGTCATAACTTGATAATGACTTTCTGTAGTATCCTCTACTAATAGACAATTTCAGAGAAGATTATTTTGCAAAAATAGCCAAGGACTTCATTGTTTGCTAAGGCCTTTTTTGATCCTTTGATAATAAAACCATCCTCTTTGATGTCTATCAAATCATTTATTTTTCACAACCGTGTCATTTGCCTGACCTTGATTTGCTTATATAATTCAAGCAGTTCTCCAACATTACTCTAATTTACAGTGAAATCTTGCGGGGGTTTTTCTGAGATTGAAGTGTACAAGTATATTTTGCCCCCTAAATCTGTATGGTTCCTGAGTTTGGATAGCAAAGGTTTGGATAGTGAGTAATGTGATGTGGTCTGAGCTGTTGGGTCTCATGTTTTGAATGGAAAGTATTAAGAGTTTGGATAGTGGGGTCTTTTGGTTTTTTGGGGTTTTTTTTTTTTTGTAATTTATGTTTATCTCTTCAGTTTCTGAGCTCTAAATGCTTGAATTTTGATGACAAAAAATACCTATACTTACCTTATATATAACCTGGATGTTTACGAGATTGGACATTGACTTATGGATAGGATTGGACCGATAGTAAATTAGGAGAGATATCTGAGTGGGAGCTAATTTTTAAATGATGTCTTCATTGGTGTATCTTCTCATACTAGGAAACTTGCCTTTCTTCAAAACCTGGTAACTGCAGATATTCAGATAAAGAATACTAAGATTTGAGGGAACCCTAAACATATGAGTATTTCACAGGTGACTTCTGAATGGCTTTCATCAGAAGAATTTATGATGAGTGCTCTGCCCATTGTTGAATAGAGACTTTAGACTTTCAACCTAAGGTTTGAATGATGCACTCTACCTTCCAGTCTGCGGTCCAGGTTTGAATGATGCACTCTACCTTCCAGTCTGCGGTCCTCGATATATTCTACTTCCACACTCACCACCTGAGAGTCCTTTCCACCACAAAAACTTTTCATTTCTTTATAATCCATGGAAACTCTTTTGAGTGAAATGAAACTTGGTGTGGTTATTAGTTCTTTTAGTAAGTGTTACTACTTGGGGGAAGTTGAAACTGGGCCAGAACTTATCTTTTCATAAATTAGAAGCAGAGATTTAGTGATTAGGTTAATTTTTATGGTTTTTAATTTTGATTTGGCTAAGTATTCATAGGTAGAAATATCAGAATTCAATAAAAATATTTTATTTAAATTGTAAATTGCCTAATGTGTTTCCTTTTGTGTTTCAATAAAAGAATGTTTGATTCCTATCTGACTGAGCATTGCTCATTCTTTCTGTACTTCTGAGTGATTTTGTTACTTTTAAAGAAGTACTGAATCTTTAAAACTCAACACTGTCCTTTTTGTTTTATGCTCCAGGCCCTGAACCAGTTGTTTGAAAAAATCATGGCTTTAGACATTGATGAGCGCCACCTCCTGCGTCTTGGTCATGGAGAAGAAGAGCTGGAGACAGAGAAAGACTTCAGCAGGTGAATAAATGGGGATGAGTTTGAAACGGTGTATAAAAGAATTTTTAACTTTTTTTTCTTGACTAAATGATTGATTCAATTTAATTCTGAAAGGTTCTAAGGTAACCTACTTACACGATAGATTGACCTAAAAGTCTAGTCATAATCTTCCTCCACTCACTTTGTGAGTTTATGCCATTTTTCCTCAAGCATGCAATTATTTCAATGAACAGATTTACCTTGTTCATTTTAAAATTACAGATTGCAATTTGCTTTCTGTTTATTAAGGTAATTTTTAATGTTGCCAAATTCAAATCATACAAGTTTGCATGATTCCTTTTCACATTTCATCCAGTCATTTAATTTGCATGTATTTTAGGCACCAATTAGGAAGTTGATTCATTTAATGAAGTATTATTAAAGATTAATGATAGTATAAGCTTTGGGGTTGTAAGTATTATTTCAGGTACTTATTGCCAGATTTGCTGGACTTTATGTTTAATATTACATATTGTGAAAGTGACTAACATTTTATCATTCAGATTTCTTCTATTAATATTGTGTTTATTTCCTTCACAGTTACTTTATAAAAGCTCATTTTATTTATATTTAAATCCATTTTTAAAGCATAGTTTTAGACAATAGGTATAATTAACAACTGCACACATTTAATTTTTAATACTGCCTTTGGCTATGAACATGGTATTTGACTAAATTGACTATAGACATCAAAAGACCTAAAGAATGTTGAATTATTATATGCTTGTCAATTGGGTATGTTCTTTCATTTCTTTCCTATTGTCATAATTTTTAAAAAAATGGTGAATATTTCACTATAAAAGTAATATAATTTTCCCTAAAGAAAATTTTTTAAATCTAGTGAGTCAGTAGAGGGAGCGACCATTATTCTACTGCTCAAATTCAAGTGTTTGTTAGTCTTTTTAAAAAATAATCAACTGTAATCATGCTGTTGTTTATAAGTATATGCAGTTTTTTTAAATTAGTAGACTTTTTAAAGTATAATTTTAGTTTACAGAATAATTGAACAAATATTATATAGAGAATTCCATTGTATGTTGCTTTTTAAATTCAACCTTATGTCATAAGAGTTTTAGCATTTTATTATAAACTCTTTATAAACATCCTAAATTTTTTTCTCATTACTAAAGTGTTCATTGTAGGAAAAGTTTTAAACTATTGATAAGCAAACAAAAAAGTTAACCTGGTATAATGTTTATATCCTTCAAAGTTGGAAAATTTTTAAAAACATCGACCTTTTTAAAAACATCTTTTTTTATTCTTGAACACTGCTTGCTGCTTTAAAGGTGAATCTCTGAACTCTGGAGCAGCCAGAAACATGAGAAAACCTTTAAACATGAGAAAAGCAGTGTTTACACTATTTTAATCTCTTTTTTTTTTTTTAGTGTTAAAGGGTTGTAGTAGGCATTTTGTTATGGTGGAAAGAGTATGTACAGACTTTGGGATCCTATTCTGGTTCTACTCCTCTTTTTCCTAACTATATATGTCTGAGCCAGGTATTCTCCAAATTTCGGGTTTTTTTACTCATTCAGCAACTATTTATGAACCTACTAGGTTTGGATGTCAAGCCACATGCTGGGATGACAAAGAATGGTCAGATACATTTTAACCTTTCAAGCATTTAAAATGAATTTACTTTTATGATAGTATAAGACAGTAATACGCAAAACAGCCAGTCTAAACTGTACGTTCTTGTATGGTCTGTGATGAGATGAACTAGCCCAGAATGCACTGTATTGTTTCCTTCTTCGTAAAGGTCTCATTATAGGTGGGAAAAAAAACAATAGCTGAATTAAATGTAGTATTTAGTGATCTAGTTGATTTTCCTTCCTCACAGAACACTAACACATTTGCAGATTTGCACTGATCCATAGGGTACACTTTAAGTAGCTTTGGTGTAAAATAAAAAAAGAACTCATACTTATATTTAAATATAAACTATGTTTTCTATATTTTTTTCTGTTTGGCCATTTATAGTTTCTGTTATGATTTTCTTGAATATTTTGTTGACAGTTTCCTTGCAAGTCTCTTCATTACATAATTTTGCCTTTTTTGCTTAATTGAAATTTCTAGGTATGGAAGAGTTAATTATGTCCTGGCACGAAGAATAGAACTTTTAGAAGAAGTCAAACGATTGCAAAAGAGTCTAGGGGTTCCAGGAGATGCTTCATATACTTGTGAAACTGCAGGCTATTTCTTCTTATATCAGGTAAGAGATTAAGAGGTTTTAAATCATATTTCATTGTAATATGGTCTTCATTTGGAAACTGAGATGGGTTCTTGATATCCTTCTTGTAAGCTTATTTTTTCAGTGAGTAGACTAAAATACATATATTACCAGAGCAGTATTTGTGAATGTTAAATGTTTGTGTTTCCTATAATCTTCAGTTTTCTTTGCTAGCCTTGCTTGATGGCTCATTCAATGAAAGGTCAATGTTGATACTATTTAAATTTTTTTAATTTTTTCTTTCTTGCTATTGAAAAGTTTCTAGTCTTTTTCTTTTTTTCCATTACTGTAGAGGGATAACTAAATATTCTAGCTACCTAGTGGTAACAAAGTACAGTTTAGTAATTTTTACTGCACATATTAATCATCTGATAAAAAACCATCTCCTTTCAAATTTCAAAAATAATTATGTTTTAGAATTAGTATTATTTTTTAATTGGTTTCAAGTATACAGTACATTGGTCAGACATTTATGTAGTCTATAAAATGATCCCCCTAATTGCTCCTCTCCTCTGGTTTTTCACCTAGCAAGTGTATTCATGCTAATTGCATTTCCTGTGCTGTGCTCCGCATCCCCGTGACCATCTATCAACTACTAATTTGTACTTCTTTAACCCTTTACTCCATTCTTCCAGCCTCCCAATCCCCCGTCCCTTCTGTCCGTCACCAAATTATCCTCTATATGTGTGAGTCAGTTTTTGATTAATTTGTTCTTTTTGTTCCTTAGATTCCGCATATAAGTGAAATCATATGGTATTTATCTTTCTCTATCTGACTTATTTCACTAGCATAATAACCTCTAGGTTCATCCATGTTATTACAAATGGTAGGATTCCATTTTTTTTAACGGCTGAGTAATATTCCATTGTATATATGAACCATACTTCTTTATCCAATCGTCTGTTGATGGGCACTTAAGTTGCTTTCATATCTTGGCTATTGTAATTTGTGCTGCCATGAATATTGGAGTGCGTAGATCTTTACGAATTATTGTTTTGGTTTTCTTTGGATAAATCCTCAGGGGTGCAGTTGCTGAGCCAAAACGTATACCCATTTTTAATTTTTTGAGAAACCTCCAGACTGTTTTCTGTAGCAGCTGTACCAATTTGCAATCCCGCCAACAATGTATGAGGGTCCCCTTTTCTCTGCATCCTCTCCAACACTTGTTCTTTGATTTATTGACGATAGCCATTTAGATTTAATTTTAAAGTAAGTGTTTAAGTTAACAATTCTTGTGACTTCAATATAGAGGTATGCTTTTGCTTTCGTTAGGGTTAGTCTTTTGGGTATGAAACCAATGAGAAAGCCAAATAAAATGAATAAAAATAAACTTTAACTTTAATGGTCAGTTGGTTTACTAATAATTTTAAATGGACCAAGTCATAATCGAATAATGAACATTTTTGTACAACTCGTCCTCTTTGTACTAATGTTTTTTGTATATTTTAGATAGAAATCATAACATTGAAATTTTAAAATGTATATGTAAGAATGCATTTATGCTGATTATAACTGGATACACAAACCAGTTGACTCCATTTAAAATGAGCAGATTTTCTGGTTTCTTATGAAACAGAGAAGATATGCATCATCTTGCAAAGTAGTCTGCATTAGACTCTGTTTAGAACTTTGAATAATGGAGTAAAGATCATTCCAAATGCATATTTGGCACAAAATAAAAATCACTAGTGTTTAAATGAAAACTACTTTTAAAAGTAGGAGAAAGAATCTATAAATTATAGAGACTTAAGTAGTAAATTTGGGAAATATGAACTTAAGGCTTCACAGTATAAATCAATAATTTTCAGCATGTAAGAATCACATTGGGGAAGTTGTTTAAAAGGAAATTCTCAAGCTCTATCCCCAGAGATTCTCTTTCAGTAAGGGATGGCCTCCAGGAATCGACATTTTTATTTAGCTTCTCATATATTCTGCCTGAGGACCACACTTTGAGAAACACTGAAGTCGAAACATAAAAGACCTGGGAGAATTATAGAAATTGAGATTAATTAAAGGACTTTATGGTAGAGACATAGTTAACATTATACCAGAATATAATTGAACTATATCACAAAAGTCTTAAAATGATCTTTAGTATGTATACTCAGCCTAACCATAAGTTCTTTATAAATGTACTTAAGAGAATTGGAGAAATTATAAAGACCTGGGAGAAGGATTGACAAATGCCAAACTTATTAAAAAACGCCTAAAGCTGGACTTACCATATATGGGGAAAAACTAAAATTATGAAAAAATAAAGAATTTCTTTGTTCGTTTTAAGCATAATAATAAACTATCTTGAGTATACATGGAGAACCTGAAAAATCTTCAATAAAGCCCCATAAGATCACCTTGCAGTTCTTTCTCATTTCTACATTTTTGATTAAAAAGCCTTTTTTTCTATGATCTTAAAGGTTACTTTTAGAATAGAAGGGCAATCACATTGGTGGCTTCGATAAGAAATAGTTCCATTGGTGCTTTTCTTTTCTATTTTCTTTACCTAGCAGATCTTATTTTTACTAAATTTCTTTTTAGTTTTTCATTTAAAACATAATAATTAGCTATCAAATTTAACCTCAAGTGCCTTTTCCTTATAGGTAATGTCTCGTTGGGAAGAATATATCAGCAAAGTGAAAAATAAAGCTAATACATTGCCAGATGTTATGGAAGTCTCCACTTTCTTCCCTTTTCATGAATACTTTGCAAATGCCCCTCAACCCATTTTTAAAGGCCGATCTTATGAAGAAGACATGGAAATTGCTGAAGGATGTTTCAGGCATATTAAGAAAATCTTTACTCAGCTAGAGGTAAAGATTTTCATTTCTTTTAACTTTCCTTTAAGGTTTTAAATTTAGTTTGTTTTTTTTTTAAGTGAAGTAAATGAAATATTCAAATCTTAACAAACCAGATTGTTACTTTTTAAGGGAACTTATTGGAAATATTTATAGCTCTAGTTCAAGAAACAAGTAAAAATTAAGATATGAATTGAATCCCCATTATGCTGGCTTTTCTGGTGTAAAAGTCAGAATATTTAAGAAAGGAACACTTCCATTAAGACATTCCACAATTGGTCTTTGAACTGGAATTTGAGACTGCCATATGGCCATCCTAAGTTTTTCATGCCTCTTGACTAGTAGACAAAAAGAGAGATTACTGTTTAGCCAGGATGAACGAAAGGGACAGAAGAATATGTCTGGAACCAGGGACCACCTGGATGCTTCCTCTTTCTCTCATTCCTTATGGAAAACATCATTGGAAGATTATAGCTATCTGGGAAAAGGATCATATTCAGGCTCAGATTTCTCAGTGAGAAGGTTTAGGATCACTTTAGCGAAAAAGAGTGGAGACTTTGTCTCTTTTGTCTTTGTATCTTTTAGATGTGATTATATCCCTACTTCCTAGTATCTGTCACCTAGTAGATGTTTAGTAAATATTGATATGTGGTATGAATAGGTGGATGGATGAGTGCATGGTAGATACAAAATAATACATAGTATGATAATAATGAAAATTTAAGACCTGCAAAACAATATTATAGTATGCTTATAATTACATAAACAAAGTAAAAGAATAAAAACATATTATAGTAGCTCTCTAGGGAGGAGGTGGGAAGAAGGGTATGCATTTACCTCCCCTGTACTTGTAATGTTTTAATTATGTAAAAAAAAAAAAAAGTTTTAAAAATGTCCGAAGTAAGTATGATATAGTGTTCAGGTTTTGATAAAACTTGTCATTAGATATTCTGGGCTTGTTTGTTCTTCACATTCATCTACTGTCAATCTCCTTCTTTTGTTCTATGGGGGAATCTTCTCTCATGGTCAGGGGTGGGGCTGATCCTTGAAGGTTTAATTTCCTGTCTTCCCATGTCAGCTGACCTCTGGCTGAGTTTAGCCAATGAGAAATGTGGCAGAAGACAAGAAACAAAGATATTTTTCCACCAGCTCTCTTTGCTTTTGGTTTCATGTCTTTTTCTATGGCTCTAGTTTCTGCTGGCCTTGCCCACCATGGTTCCAGTTTATTCTGGTACCTTACTCGCTGGATTCTGACAGCACTGCCTCCTCCCTTTATCCTTCTTAGCCTAGGAATGGTCACAGCTTCCTGCTGTTGCTAATCTCTGGGTTACTTCACCAGCCCTTGGTTGGTTTTTCTGCTCCTCTGTCACCTTCATAACCAGTACCCTGCATTAAATTCCTTTTGTTATAAATACTTGAAATAGTATCAGTATTCCTGGAGGGACCTTGATTAATACCAGCACTCTAGTGATTGATAATTTATTCAGTATTCTTGTTAACATTGTGTATGTTTTGCCTTATATCAAAAACAGTCCAAAGTGTAGCTTGAATATCAGCTATTACTTGAATTAAAGTAGTATCTAATTAATAATGAAAGAATTATGATTCTTTAGGCTCAGCTTATGTGATATTTAAGTTCTCAGGAATTAAGTCTGATTAACTGGATTATGTGGCTGTATGTATAAACTATGTTTATTTTCCTAAAATTGTCTTTCACTGCCCCCTTACCCCCCATAGGAATTCAGAGCCTCTGAACTGCTTCGAAGTGGACTGGACCGATCTAAATACCTTTTGGTGAAAGAAGCCAAAATCATTGCCATGACCTGCACTCATGCTGCCTTAAAACGACATGATTTAGTCAAGTTAGGTTTCAAGGTAAAGTCTTAGATTGTAGTTCCTTAATTCTTCATTTGTTCAGCTGTTAGTTTTTTTTCTTTTCTTTTTTTCAACCTATGCCATTTTCCTTGAAAATCGACTCACCTCTTATCGAGGTTCACATTTATAATTACCTAAAAATGTCTCTTAAAATGACAACAACCTCTTATGTTTATATTAGTGAACTCTAAGTGTAATTTTTCTAAATCTAGTTATCAGTAATATGTCCATTAAGTAACATTATAATCATGTGGTTGTCTAACCAAATTCTAACACTTGTTAAGGTAGATTAATTTAATTTCACTATGTGAAAAAATCTAACAGAACTAAAAGCTATAAAAATAACATTCAACATTTTTCACCTATTAAACATCTGTACACTTTTATTCATGTTTTAAGCACACATCCATTCCCAGTTATTTGTTCATTCAGTAAAAGAAAAGCCTGCCATGAGAGGATATGGAATACTCTTAGATTGTAAAATGAGATACTAAAATGACTTTATCGTATCATAAAGACCAGAGAGGTAAAGGGCATGATAGCCTGTTAGCTCATGACATGGAATGTAATAATTAAGCAGTAAATTTAAATTCACTGACTCTTTGTGACTTTGCTAGTAATACTGACCCAAATTCTGATTTTTAATGTAAATCATTTAACTTCCCATCAACTGGTTTGAATTCAAAGTTAGCAAAGCATTTGTTGTTAATGAAAGTAACCTGACAATTTTTAAATGTTATGTGCTCAAGGAAAGATTGGTGCTAAATAAATTCAAGGTGACAGAATTGTTGTTATCTTGGATGAAAGATTCCTTAGCTGTAAGGTAGGACAAATATGATGATATATTAAAAGGTACTGTGAACTTATCCTAGTGGTGTGAACTTACCCTTTTGCAGATTGTTAGTGAGAATTTTTCACCTAAGTATTTTATTCTGTGGCTGACATGTATACTTTGAATTTGATATTTAATCGTATCAGTTTAATTTCAAAGGGAAACAATGCAATCATAATTAGCATATTATGCTTTTATGCAGCTTTTCATAGGCATACTCTAAAAAACATTACTTTTAGCTTATCACATTTTCATTAGTCATTTTCTTTACTTATATTTTACTACACAAGATAGTTCACTTAGAGTGCTGATAGTATCTCTTAGATTTTTGATATTTTTAATTTTAAGGGTTTTTTTTAATCAACCTTTACATGTATCTGGTTTAAGAGTTTAAAATCTTATATATTACTTTATATTTTAAAAAGTCAGTCCCTAACTCCCCAATTCTCCCCAGTTATCCAATCTTTCAGCTCTTTTAGTTTTTCCTTTGTTCTTTTAATCTATACCAATAAAGAATGTTACTTTTCCATTTTAAGTATTGTCTTTTGACTCTGTGCTGTCCCCAAGGAGACATGCATGCGTATTCATGGGCTTTCTCCTTCATAATACTTCCGATATATTTATGTCACAATTTTGCTTTGTGATTAAAAGCTCATCTTAAAAAAAAATTATATATTTTTTTTATGTTAATTGCATTAGATTTTCAGACTTTTTCAGAAAGCAAGCTTTTTAAGCTGTCTTCTTTGAGCTTCTCCCAAACTGTTTTACATATCATGTCTATTGTCCTGAGAGTCCATTAAGGGACTTCTTTGAAAATGTGACTTTTTGAACTATTCCTTCTCCTAATCTCCTACCAGGATGCCCTAATTAATCATTGTTATAGGGAAATTCAGCATCAGATAGAGCTACGAGAGAAGACATCCAGCCACATGTCTAAACCTTTTTCAATTAGAAACAATGCAGAATTGAACTTTAATTTTCATCATGTCCAGTGGAAATCCAGTTAAGCTTCCAATCTTGGACAAATACAGATACAAGCATATTTTGATAAAAATGAGTAGCACAAAGATTATAAGACATATAAACAATTAGTTTAAAAGAAGAGAGTTAATTAAGCATTAGGAATGAATATTATCCCCTTACCTTCCACTTCCCTAGAAAACAAAATAAGAGGAGCAAACCTTAAAAACAGAAAACAAAAGAATTCTAATATTTACTTATTGAGATTCTCAAAGAAAGTATCTTACCAATAAAACAAGGAATAAGATATACTAAGTAGCAATCAGAATTAGAAGTAGAGGGAAAAGATAAACCATGTTGAGAATAAATCTAGAAGAGAGTTGGGTAGATCAAAGAGAATCATCAAAGAAAGAGTGAAATTGCCCAGTTGGAGAAAGACTTGACTTTTTTTATTATTTTACAAATGTGCAGTACCTAACATTACTGGAAACTGGGATCATGGCAGGATACAGGTATCAAACAAGTAAATATAAAGATAGAATTACAAATTGTGATTTTCTCTGAGACAATGGAAGAGTCCTGTGAAACCCGCTTTAGATTGGGAGGTCAGAGGAGGCCTGGATACAGTTGGATTTAAGTTAATACTTCACGAGTCAGAAAAAAGCCAAGCAGACCAGAAGTAAAGAGAGAATAATAGCATGTGCTGAAGGCCTGAGACAGGAATGGATTTGCCGTTTCTGAGAAGATGAGATAGATCGACGTGCTTGAAGCTTACTAAGTAAGGAGAAAAGTGACATACAATGTAGGAGAGGATGGCAGGAGCCAGATTGAATATAAGCCCTAGTTAATACGTCTCTTATAGACCATGTTAAGGGATTTTTCCTGAGATATTTGAAAGCCAGTGAGAGGTTTGACACCAGGAGGTATCAAGAGATTTAGGGGAGGCAAGACAGGAAGGGGAGGGGATAGTGAAGAGAGAGATTGCAGGCAGTAGTCCTAGTAGTGGCTTGGACTAGGGTGATAGTGGTAGTATAAATGGAGAAAAATGAATAGATTCAGGAAGGAGTTTTTGAAGGTAAAATTGACATCTTTTGATGATATATTGAATGCCGGGGGTGAGACAGAAAGGGATTATTGAGTGCTGAGTAGGATTCCTAAGGGAAAAAAAATACCTCAAAATACTACCTAGAGTAAGAGTACTAAGGGAAATGACCTCATATATAATCATAATTCTTGCTTATATAGAACTTAAAGAACTGAACTGAAAATAACTAAATTGATATATAATACAAGAAATGATATATGAGATCTCCTTAATGTAGAAATGTATATTTCGGAGGCTTCCCTGAAGTTAAAGACGAGTTGGAGAAGCAGAGGCATAATGATATATAAGATCATGAACTTTCTGTTTGAATCATGTATATGTTACTATTTTTATCTGAAGTTGTTGGGTGGTTTTTGTGGTTATGGTAGTAGTTGTTCGGCTTTCAAACTCTTTTTGACAAGTTTTCTTTTTTCTCCCTTTCTTAGTATGACAACATTTTAATGGAAGAGGCTGCTCAGATTCTGGAGATAGAAACTTTTATACCTCTTCTTCTACAGGTAAGATACAGAGATCTGAGACAAGGAAGATAGAGTTTTAAGAATTCCATGGGGAAGCATCAGAAAGCTAGATAATTTTGGGATGCTAGGGGTGCTACTTGCCATAATTGTACATTCTCCTTAACTTCATTATGTTTGGTATTCTATTTTAAGCCTATAAACTCCCTTTAATCTATTCACTAGTTATTTAGTAGTTTGTGTTGTTTCCAGGAGTACTATTTAAAAATTCATAGTTTATCTCTAAGTTTTGAAAAGACTTAGTAATTTTAATCAAGAAAATTGTATTTTGATACAGTTTAGAGGGAAGAGAAGCTATTTTTTCATTTCTTTTTGTTAGAGTTGTTTCTAGAATTGTTTTTGATGTTTATGCTTAAATTTTTTGAGCTAAATGATAATGTTTAAGAATGTTTCTTATTGCATAATAGTCTTTACTGTGGAAGCAGTGAAAACAAAATGTGGAATTCCCAGTTTAAGAATAAAGACTGCTCTAATTTATAGATAAATCACGTTCCAAAATAGTTTTGTAAATCAAGTTATTTGGGACTTGGAATATATTTTATCAAGATATGTTTCAAGGAACAAAGGGACACATAGAGTAGGGAGTTGAAGTAGTAGTGTAGAAAATTAAAGAACGTTTGATTTTTACTGCTTTGGTGGAACGGGGCATTCAGAGCTGGCTCTTGGCATGACTGTGATTATGAGGTGTTTACCTTAACATCTCTCCATTTCCCTGCTTGAGAATCTGTTTCTATGTATGCTTTGCCTAACTCTGAACTGAGCTTCTCAGGTAATGGTACTCATGCTCGGTTCACAAGTCATTCTATAAATTTTCCAGATTCATCATTGGCACTGGTGAATATGAAGAATTAATAAGCTAATAAAGCCATTTTGTAAATAGCAAAAATCTTCTTCAATAAATCAGAGACTCAGCAGGAAAATATATTAATTACAGTATTTTGCATTTCCTGCTTTTCATTTCTAGAATCCTCAGGATGGTTTTAGCCGACTGAAACGATGGATTATGATTGGTGATCATCACCAGTTACCTCCAGTCATAAAGAACATGGCCTTTCAGAAGTATTCAAACATGGAGCAGTCTCTCTTCACTCGCTTTGTCCGGGTTGGAGTTCCTACTGTGGACCTCGATGCCCAAGGGAGAGCCAGAGCAAGGTAAAGGAGCCCTGGGTAAGGGGATCGGGGTACTCCGATTTAAGGACATCAGTTCTGTGATCCAGTGGTTGGTAACATCATCTGTAGAGACTCTTGGCATTCCCTGCTGTTCAGTAACTGGCCATATGCAAATTTGAAAGCACCTTCATCACGGGGTATAAATTGACCAAATTACTTCCTTCACTTTATTCACTGAGATTAATTTAAGTGACTTATAAACTCAGGGCTTTTTTCCAACGTTCCCTCCCCTTTCTTCATGCCCCCAAAAGATACATAGTTAATATCATTTTGAAATCTAAAGCAAAAAGTGAACAAGAGGGGAACACACTAATTATTCGTAAAGTGTACATGCTTCATCTCATAGTTACTTCAAAATTTTCCTCAACTTACAGACTTTTCCCTGATATTTTTAGTTTGAGCGAAGATAGCATTTGCCTCAGAGAATACAATGAAGCCATCATTTCTGTGATATCATCTATCTTCTGCTTTGGTTACTTGAAGTAGGGAGGCCAAGGATGAAAAAGCATTGCTAGAAAGATGAGCATAAAATGAGTAACATAAAGATTAAGAGAAAGAGCACAGTTTCTTAGAACCCCCTTATGTATGCTAAAAGGGATTTTGCATTGCTAATATTTCTTGTTTGGGGGATTTGTCTTTGGAAAGCTTGTGCAACCTCTACAACTGGCGATATAAGAATCTAGGAAACTTACCCCATGTGCAGCTCTTGCCGGAGTTTAGTACAGCAAATGCTGGCTTGCTGTATGACTTCCAGCTCATCAATGTTGAGGATTTTCAAGGAGTGGGAGAGTCTGAACCAAATCCTTATTTTTATCAGGTAAGAAAAAACAGAAACTTTTAAGTTTATTTTGCATTTGCCAGGCCGAATTACTATCTAAATCCATGATACTGAAACATTTGGTTCACCATTGAATAAAGAAAAGTTAAATCCCTGCCTCACAGACATCAAAAACATTCAATTTTAGAAGGAGTAAATATGTACACACAAAAAGAAACTATAAGCATACTAGAAAGAAAATATTGATGAATGTATTATGTTGGCATGAGAAAGGTCTTATTAAGCAAAAATCAAAGGGAAAATATTGATTTAAAAAAATTTACTTTCAACATTTAACAAATGGTTGATGTCTGAATGTATATACAGACATCCCAACAACAAAAAATGTAATAAGGACAAGAATGTGCAGTTCATACAAAAATTATATAGATTTATAGCAAGTACAAATCACTGGAATGTATTTTCACCTCTCATAACACTCTGTTGAGGTAGGTTTGGGGAAAGTCTATACTCATGCAATGCTAGTAAGAAAGTAATTCGGTAGGCAAATTGTCAATATGTATTTAAAGTGCAGTATTCTCATTTCTAGGAATTTATCCTAAAAGAAAAATTGGATAAATTTGCAAAGACTATATGCTAACATGTTTATTATATCTTTTCTCTTTTACTGCAAATTATTTTGGAAATGAGAAACAAACTAAATGTCTTGTCAGTAGGAATTATATACTGAATAGCCACCAAAGAATAACATTATAACTCGGTTTACTGACATTAAAAATGTTTATACTATATTAAATGAAAAAAGTCAAGTTACAAAGTATATTTATTTTAAAAAGGAACAGTATATAGAAATAAATACTGATAATCTATATTAAAAGATCTGTCAGTTTGTACACGGAAAGATTTGTTCTTTTATCTATATTAGAGTTGATGCTTACATAAAAGTAGTTTGCTATTGAAAAGAAAATGGAAAGATTTACACAGTCATGTGGCTTCTTTTTCCTCCTGTCTTTCAAAGAACTAGAAAACTTAAGAACTCAAACAGTCACCAAGTGTCACCAAAATATAATTTTTCTGAAGACCTTCCTATAATTTTCCTATTGCCTTGATATGAAATACAGCTTCTTGTCTTTCTGATTTTCATGTTCTGTTTATATTCTTATTTTACTTTCTTCTCTCATCTGTTACTTTCAATTTAATCTTCTGAACTAGACTAAAGAAAGAGGCTGGATATGCCTCCTCTGACTTTCAAGTTCAGTTAAGCCTTGGTTTTAAGCTCCTTCCTACCAACTTTTAACCAGAGTCTCTGACGTTATACTAAGCCAGACTGACCAATTTGAGACCACCTAAAGTGGTCTGGTAGAGGTGGCAACCATTTGTGTAAGAGAACTAACACATACAAAAAAAAGTATGAAGTTTGAAAATGAAGGAAAAACTGTAAAAATTGAGTGTTGACTACAGTGCTGCTAGATGTATATGCTATTAGACTACATTTTCTACTGGCTTCTAAAATTACTTTTCTCCTTTATGTTTAATTTTTTTTTTTCTATAACTATAGTTGTGGTGCATTGTAGCAAAATACTAGTGATCTGTATTGTGATTGTTGTGGTCCCAGAAACATTAAGCCTTTAAGTTGATTACTTTTATTTTATGATTGTTTCATATATTACAAATATATGCAAATGTCCAAGGGTAATAATTACCACATTATTCTGTTTTTATTTATTAGTGTTAATCTAGGATAAGGTTATTCATCAGTTTTATGTAAGGTGTCTACATTATTAACTCTTCAACTCTTAAAGTGTGATAAATGAATAAATCGTGCTAATTAACCATGTTCTCTATAAAATTTCAACAGAAGAAAATAAATACACAATCTGCTTATGCTTGCATTTCAGAATCTTGGAGAGGCCGAATATGTAGTGGCACTTTTTATGTACATGTGTTTGCTTGGTTACCCTGCTGACAAGATCAGTATTCTAACAACATATAATGGGCAAAAGCATCTTATTCGTGACATTATCAATAGACGATGTGGGAGCAATCCATTGATTGGAAGACCAAATAAGGTAATTTTATGAATATAATATATTCTCTTATTCATGATGTTGGCAAGATGGAAAGATTTATATTTATTATGAGTTATTTATATTGTTCTACTTTGTCTCTTTGCTATCTCTTTTTAAGAAATGTGAGAAAATGAAATAATAGGAACTGTAAATAATTCTGGCATTCCTATCTGACAGTGTTATTGGTGTGCTATGGAGATTTTGATAATAATTAGAAATAAATATTTCTAAAATTTTTTGTTAGTATAATGATGGATAAAATTTGTAGTGACAGAAAGCAGATCAGTGGTTGCCTAGAGCTGGGGGGTACAGATTTGATGACAAAGGGGCCTGAGGTGATGGAAATTTTGATCGTGGTGGTAGGTATGTGGGAGTATATATTGTCAAAATTTGTCCAATTGTACACTTAAAGTGAGTATATTTTATTGTATGTAAATTAAACTTCTGTAAGGCTGATTTTAAAAGAAATGTTTTCTTAACTTCCCAAAGGTAGAAACCGTGAATTATAGTTTGTGCAAGATAACACATTTAAACTTTTTGTTAAATTAATGAAAAAGTAAATGCCTAAGTGTCAATATTATACTGAAATCTTCCTGAACTTCCCTATTTGTACATTTTCAAACTGAACAAAACTACTATGAAAGTTACTTGTGTATTTTTTGACAGCAATACTATATAGATAAGAACTAGGAATATGTTAAATAATAAGTAAGCAAACTGAGTTATCTTACTGGGCATCAAACTGGGATACAGTAATAAACTAAATGCAGTCACTGCTTTCATGGAGTTGACCATTAAATCTGCAGATGTAAAGATGAGTGCTATAAGTGTGACTATCATAGGGACAATAACTTAATCTGGTTACTGTGGTTTCTTAGTGTTCGTTAACTTGTTCTTTCAAATTCAAGTGGTTGATCATGTTTCTTTGGGGACTGATTGTTTTAAGAGAAAGATTTCTTTCTCTAGCACATTATTTAAGTGATCTCTCTAAAGTCTTGTTACTGTGCTTTTGAAAATACATCATATTTACCATTTTTTCTCTTTAGGTGACGACTGTGGATAGGTTTCAAGGTCAACAAAATGATTATATTCTTCTTTCCCTAGTACGAACCAGGGCAGTGGGCCATCTGAGGTATGTAAGGAAAATTTCATAATATTATTGAACTTTATTATCTGCTTCAATTTTAAACTTCTGTGGCTATGTAAGTTTTTTTTTTTTTTTTTTTTTTTTTTTTGAAAGTGTAAAGTATAATTAATTGTTATGGCAACTTTTGGTGTTTTTTTGTTAGAATGTAACAATATAAGACTCTTTATATAGTGAACCATAGCCATTGCTTCTGATTTTTTTTTTGAATCTTAAATGTTTTACTCTTACAGCCATGCCACCCTGAACAAACCTAATCCTATCTGATCTCAGAAGCTAAGCAGGGTTGGGCCTAGTTGGATGGGAGACCACCTAGGAAGACCAGGTGCTGTAGATGTAAAAAATTAAAAAAAAAAAAAAAATAAGAGATTGTAAGCTAACAAGGTCCTTGCAATCTGTGAGGTCAAAAGGGTTGCCTTGCCTAAAAATATATAAATAAATATTAAAATTTAAAAATTTTAAAAAATAAATGTTTTAGTACTTTAAACTTTTTTACTCTTCAGGAACATTCAGAAATAGCATTTTATCATAAAATGTTAATATATATTCTATATCGGTTGGGAAAATGTCAGAAATTAAAGGAGGCAAGAGGTAAAAAGTCTCTCCAGAATGAATTGTTCATTGCATAGGATCTCACTTTTCCCCACACAGTCTTTCAGCTTTGGTATTAGAGGATAAAGAAACCATTTGTTCTCCCAGAATTAAGAATTGTCAAAACAAACAATAATCTGTTTTTATCATTCGTTGTGATGTGTTTATGTGCTAGAGATTTATGGGAACAATATCTTCTTATTACAAAGTAGCCATTTAGTTTTATATGAACCTTCATCTCATAATACTTAATAGCAAAACTATATGGAAAGTTCATTTTATTATTTTATTGATTGGATATAAAAACAAAATTCTCCAAGCTCTCATACTGTTATTATGAAGTCAGGATTTGTTTGGAGCTTAGCTTAGTGATCAGGTTCCATTAGACTGATAACTTATATGTAAGAGTAAGCAAAGATGTAATATTTTAAGAAATCGAAGACTATAGCATTCTAAAATACAGTTGATTTTGCTTACTTATGTGTCAAATATGTATTTGGGGACTAACTTTTCTAAAAAGTTTCTTTTCTACAGTGAGAGTTATAGCTGCTGTCTGAATGGGCATCATTTTTACATAATTAATATCTTTCAAAAACTTACAGTATGAGTACATGAATGATGCTTCCTTCCCCTCTCCCCCTTTTCTATTACTCTATAGTGTTTGCCTTTTTCAGATTCCCATGAGTTTAGTTCTGTGCCATTTTTTGCCTGACTTTTCTGGAAACTTAAAAAAAAAAAAAGATGATAAAATGCTTATAAATGAAGAGTTAAAAAACCCTGATTGCAATATTGTCATACATATCAAAAATTTTTAAGCAAAAATATCATTATTTAAATAATCAGTCTCATTTGTATTTGCCAAATTTGGTTTTGAAAGTCCACCTTCTTCAATGGGGGTGCTGGTGATGGAACTGATGTTAAAACATACAGGTGAAATGTCAGTTTAACTATTTGTGCTTCTAGTTACCCAAATAGCTTAGTTATCTTAGCTAGAATTTTATCAAACTCTTCATAGGATATTTTGATTTACAGAGATAACCTTTCATATCTTTTCTTTTCTAATATTTTTCTCAAGTTTCAAGACCAAAGAAACCTACTTTCTTCCATATTTCTTTTAAATAATAGCTTCATTGAGATATTATTTACACACTATACAGTTAAGTATACAGGTCAGCGATTTTTAGTATATTCATAGTTATGCTGTTATCTTTACAATTTTAGAACATTTTCATCACCCTAACAAGAAACCTTGTATTTATCAGGAGTCACTTCTTCCCCCTCTCCCTCAAGTCCTTGGCTACCACTGTTCTACTTTCTGTCTCTGTCGATTTGCTTATTTTAGACACTTCATAGAAATGGAATCGCTTGGCTTAATGTGTTCAAGATTCATTCCTGTTGTAGTATGTATGAGTACTTCATTTCTTTTTATTGCAGAATTCCATCCCCTTGAGTGGATATATCACATTTTATTTATCCATTTATCAGTTGATGGCTATTTGAGTTTTTTCCATTCTCTGGCTGTTATGAATAATGCTGCTATGAACATTCATGTACAAGTTTTTGTGTGGACATATTTTCCCTTCTCTAGGAGTAGAATTACTGGGTCATCTGGTAACTCTATGTTTAACCCTTTAAGGAACTACTAAACCGTTTTCCAAGTGCCTGACATGTTTCTTTTATCCCTATTTTTTTTTTTAAACAAGTGATTGTGTATAGCCAGTCTGTTCAGCTTTAGTTCCAAAGACCTGTATCAGGACACTGGAACTAGTTAGAAGCCAGAGTAGTAAAACATTTCCAGCCCCTTTACCAACATTCATTGTTCTTGTCCCCCTCTCCCCCACCCCCATCCCCCCCCCCACACACACACACAACCACCACCTGATTCGAATAGCCCAGGTAACAATAGAAATGCTTGCAAATTATTCAGTATAAAGCAGTGAAACTAACTTTCCTGTGTTGTTTCTTGATTGGGGTTCTATCAGAATGATGGCTTGCTGTTTAACAATGCTCTTGCTGTCTAGCCACATTCTGAAGACATGGTAATTCTCATTGTCCAGGGTCTCTAAGGAACCCTGTCCACTTACTTACTTTTTGCCTGTAGTTGGTCGTGTTCATATTGTTCAGTCATTCATTTAACAAATACTTTCAAATCGATCTATTATGTGGTAGTGTGTTGGATTCTTGATACATAGCAGTAAATCCGACATTCATGGTCTCTACTTTTAGAGTAGTTGGTGAGACGTTAAACATATCCTTAGAAGATACCTATATTTGAATCTACAGAAGATGTTAGTCTGACTCTCCTCATGTCCAATGGCGAGCAAGCTTGTAAAGCCACTTTACTGCACTGCAGCGCTAAGGACTGGAGGGAAAAATTTCCTCAGAGGGACCAGTCCACTGTCATTGCCAAAGCATTGTATCTGCACTCTGTCTAGAGATAAAGAACTTTCTGAATCTGAAGGGGAGAACTGAGCATTATAACACAGTGATTACTATGAAAGCAGTTGTTTGGATCCTCCTACCACCACTACCTCCTTTTATCCTGACAGCATTGTTTTAACCATAATTTTCTTTATAATGCTTGCATGAGAACTCATGATAAGTATTTCTAGCCTTGTACATCTACTTACCAGTGTTGGGACCATCCACCTTAGCATGAACCCCTTGGGGTTCTAAGGAAATGTGGAGAAAATAAAAAACAATTTGGCTTGCAGTAATCAAAACGATAATATTTTCTTCATAAATCCAGCATGAATCCAGTGTGTCACATATGTAGAAATTCCTCAGAATGCTACTACGAATGGGGTCTGTTCACTCCTTCTACCTGGATACCTACCCCTCCTCCCCGCTCACATGCAGGAACATAACTTATGTACACTAATGTCATTCAGTACCACCTGGTAAGAGAAACTAGGTCCCTACCAAGGTCATTAGTTCCTGGTTCTCTGTCATATTATCATATGATCTTTGTAACATTTAATCTCTGTAACACTCTTAACACCTTCTTTCATTAGGGGTGATTTTATCAGACTTGATCATTATTCATGAAAGTCTTTTTTTTGTAGAATACTCGCAAATATAAATAGCCATCTAAGAGCATCTTAAGAAAACAAACTGTCCTCTGTATTTGAAACCAGAGTTATCTTTTCTTATTAAAACACATCCTGATAGTGAGGTGAAATTAGACTTAATAAAAATTAGACTTCTTTTATAAATGTGTTTGATTCAAATAAAATTTTAAAAATATGTTTGTTTTAAAAGATAAAACTGGCATAATTCATTAGATAGTCAACTACACGTATCATTGGGTCATTCAGTTTAGCCATTTTTATTACTGTATGTGAACATCTAATACTTATAGGCCAGTCATAGTGCCTAGGTCCTAGAATAAATACATGAATTAGACATAGTATTATGTTATATCATCATACTATATTTCTGTTTATGTTTGTAATTATTATTATAAATAAGTGTAAAACAGAATGGTGAGTTATCTAGGAAGTAAAATATTGCCTTGACAGAGAGGCTGGGAATTTGGTAGGTGAAGAAGTAGAAGGAGGGTTGGTTCAGATTGACTCAGTGGTGGTGACTGACAACTGAACTGTGTGCCATAATACCAGTATAACTACTTAGACCTTTTTAATCAGTGTCTTAGTTATTTTGTGATTACCCTCCTCATTCCCTCTACAAAATGAACATAGAGATTAGTAATATAGCATTAACTTTTTCCTAGTCACATAACATTGAATAACAATGTTTATTAAGTTTCGAAGAAGCTTAACCATTTATTGTCACAGCTTAACAGGAATATTTAGTGGAATATGTAAGAAAAAGAAGAAATGTTTAAAAGCTGCATAAATATGTTATTAATCTTGATGTATTTGAATTATTTTTGTATGTTTCCCAAAGGGATGTCCGTCGCTTGGTGGTGGCCATGTCTAGAGCCAGACTTGGTCTTTATATCTTCGCCCGAGTATCTCTCTTCCAAAACTGTTTTGAACTAACTCCAGCTTTCAGCCAGCTCACGGCCCGCCCACTTCATTTGCATATAATTCCAACAGAACCTTTCCCAACCAGCAGAAAGGTAAGACTTATTTTTTCATTTTATAGAGCAGCATTCTCTTATAGATAACCGCATTACCTAGGAACATCATCCAGTCACTAGCTTGGAGTACTACTTACACTAAAGAACTAAATTAGATTTCTGTATAAAAATAATACATGCCAGTATTTATCGAGTACTCACTATGTATCAGGCAATTAGCTCTTTACCTACATTATCTCATTTCATCTCAGTAACAGCCCTGTTAAGTAGGTTTTCTTATTAACCACATTTTACATATGAGGAAACAGGATTAGATAAGTTGTTTGGCCATGCATCTCTCGTAGATGGAGAATCTGAGATTTAAAAAATCCAGGCAGCCTGACTCCAGAGTCCATGTTACTAATCATTGTACTATAAGGCCTCTCTTCAGCTTTGTAACAAGAACTTAACTAATTACTTGATAACAGGGTAACAATAGTTTTTCACTCTTGAAGAAGGCTTAAGAAGCTTACATTCTGGGGAAATGTGGGGGGAAGAGAACATATACTTAACAGAAAGATATACTCAGAGAAGTGCCCCTTCCTCTTCATCCATCCCTGCTACCATTTTCTTATTTCGCCTTTCTTTCCTTTCTCTTCCCACTCCCCCCCCCCCACTGGTAACCAATCTTTAGTTTCCGGTTTATTCATTATATATTTCTTTTGCACGAAGGAGCAGATACCTGTTTATTTTTTTATATTTTCTTTCTAACACGAAGGTTAGCATACTGTATAGACTTGGGCTTTGCTTTTTTTCATTTAATGAAATATCCTAGAAGTTCATTGGAATTTAAATAAAACTTTTAAATATTCACAGCACACTTTTTCACCTTCCCCCCAAAAAAGATTAAATTCTCTATGTTTGTTTTATAATAATGCTAGGTACTTTTTTAACTGCATTTTTTAAAAGAAATATTGCTGTAGAGGAATAGGAGGAAAAGAACAGAGAGATATGATAGGGTGGGGACTTGTAAAGCCTTGAGAGTCAGTCTCTGAAGTCTGGTCATAATACTGTTGCCCTGAGGTTCTCAGTCTTTGTGGGTTGATTATTAAACAGAGAGATTCCTGACAAGAGATCGGGGGCAGAGCCTCAGTGTTTTCAGATTTAACTCACTCAAGTGCTTTTTGTCCAAGTGCTGCCAGGGACACACCTGGAGAAACGTGGAGTGCAGATCACACAATACCAATGAACAGAAGTTTTAGAAACCGTGTTTTACATGACATCATGGATTCAGTCCCTGGGGGTCTGAGGGCTGAGAGCATCTCCGTATCCTCTGCTCAAGACAGTGTTGAGGGCAGGGAGGGTTGCACGGCTAGCACTGTGGCTCAGAAGAGGCAGCTCCCAGCAAAGCCACCAGAAAATAAGCAAACAAATCAAAACAAAACAACAACAAAAACACTGAAGGTTTCAAAGGCAGTGTTTTAAAGCGTAACAACATGGCAGTCTGCACACAGATGTTGTGTCCATTGCAGAAAGTCACCATTATCAGGCAATGCTACCATCCTGCTCAATTCTGAGAAATGCTATTTAAGTGTACTAAATATTCCTAACTTTATGTGCTTAAAAAACCTTTTTCTTGATTTTTTTTTTTTACCTTTATGGTTTTCTGAATTATTCTACAATAAGAATGAGACTTTATAAACATTTTATGATTGACTATAAATAGGAAAGTTGTTCATTTTTATTCGACAGTGGTTTAGGAAAAAGTACAAATTTTGCTCTTCATTTACTTTACCACTTTACCTACACTGGTAGAGCAATGTTTCTCAGATTGTTGTCAGAAAACAACTACATTAGAATCAACTCATTCTTTCTGACGTCCTGAGTCTACATCTGGGAGCTTGGAGCCCAGGCCTCTCTGATTTAACATGCTTCCTCAGATGGTTCTAATAGAGACCAGAATTTACACTTTAGACTACTATTTGCCAACATTTTTTACTGTATACTTTATTAGTAAAAATTCTTTTTGAATATTTACCTTCATGACTACCTGTCTATATATTGTTTGCTTCTTATTGTAAATGTTAGCTTCTTATTTTTTTAGAAAAACAAATAGGAAGAGCAGTTTTAATATTTTTTTTCTGATTAGTCTTGAGAATTGCCTTTGGAGCATACACAATATTAAAGACCACTACGTAAGATGTTTATTTATTTTTTTTCCTATTCAAATGACTGCATATCTCTTTTTCTTCTACCTTAGTTAATAGGCCAAAACTCATATTTTACTTACCAGCCTGAAATTGTATTAAAAGCTAATGACTCTTAGTTCCCTCCTAATCTCTACGTTCTCTAAATTTAAATTGAACCACCCTTCTTCATGTATTCTTTATTGGACTCTCATGCTTAATCTTTATGTCCTCTAAACTATAATAGTGCTTATACATAGGATGGAGACATGGGCTTCTATTGGAATGTTAGCTTTTAGTGTTTTTCACTCTATACTTAACCTCCTTTTTGCATTCTTCTAGAATGGGGAGAGGCCATCTCGTGAAGTACAGATAATAAAAAACATGCCTCAAATGGCAAACTTTGTGTACAACATGTACATGCATTTGATACAGACTACACATCATTATCATCAGGTGAGTTTTCTCAAATCATTATCATCAGGTGAGTTTTCTCAAAACCGACTCTTACTTTTCTTGCTGTGGAAAGAATCTTTTCTGTTGCAGAAGAAATTGTTTTTAATTTACTTTAGTTGGTATGCAATGTTATATTGGTTATTTTAGTTTGATGTACAGTGTAGTAATTCAACATTTTTATACTTTAGTATGATTCATTACCCCACTAATTCTAGTAATCATCCATCTCTGTGCAATGTTATCACAGTATTATTGACTATATTTCCCTTGACTCAGAATAAATCTTGAAATACTTGATTCCTTGTAGGAAACCAAGTAAACCGAAGTAGGTTGTTATTATTCATGTAACATCCATACTTTTAAAACATCTTTATGTAGTTATAATTTAACATACATTAAATTTCACATATTTGAAATATACCTTTTGATGTGTTCTGAGATATGTATATATCTGTGAAATTATCATCACAGTCAAGATAATGAACATGTTCATTATCCCCAAAAGTTTCCTCATGCCTCTTTGTAATCTTTCGCCAGACCTTTCTCACCTTGTCAGGCAACCAAGGATCTGCTTTCTGTTGTCATAAGTTAGTCTCCATTTTCTAGACATTCATGTAAATAGACTCATACAGCATATAGTCTTTTTTTCTAACAGCATAATTATTTCAAGATTCATTCATGTTTTTGCATGATCAGTAGTCCTTCCCTTTTTATTGCTGGATATTATTTCAATGTATGGATGTACTAGGTTTACCCACTTACAGTTGGGTAGTTACCAGTTTGGGCTATTACAAATAAAGCTGCTATGAACAATCTTGTACATGTCTTTCTACCTTTTCTTGGGTAAATTCCTAGAAGTGGAATAAATGATATAGGAAGTATGTATTCAACTTTTTAAGAAGCTACCGACCTGTTTTACCAAGTGGTTGTACCATTTTATTTCCATTAGCAGTATATGAGGGTTCTAGTTGCTTTACATCTCACACACACTTGTTAGAGTTAGTCTTTTTTTTATTTTATCCATCCCGGTAGATCTGCTTGGTCTCATTGTGGTTTTAATTTTCATTTCCCTAATGACTAGTGATGTGCAGCATCTTTTCATGTGGTTATTTTCCATCTGTATGTCTTCTTTGAGGATTTATCTGTTTGGATCTCTCACTCACTTTTAAAATTGAGTTGTTTTATCATTGAGTTTTGAGACTTTTTAAATTTATTCAGACTATGATTCCCTTTTCAGATCTGTGTTTTATGAATATTTTCTCCTGGTCTTAGACTTTTTTCATTTTTAAGTGTCTTCCAAAGAATGGAAGTTTTAAATTTTGTATCAAGTAGTTCTTTTATGATTTATGCTTTTTATGTCCTAAAAGAACAGTCTTACCCAGAGTTACAGATTTTTTCCTAATGTTTTCTTCTATCAATTTTAGGTTTGCATTTAGAGTTAATTTTGAGTTAACTCTACATTTTGAGTTAATTTTTTATATAGTGCAGGGTAGGCTTGAGTTTTATACATTTGCATGTGGATATCCAATTTGTTATAGCACCATTTTTCCTGAATAGACTGTTCTTTCCTCTGTTGAATTGCTTTGTCACTTCAGTTAGAAAATCAGTTGACCACATATGTGAGTCTATTTTTGGGCTTTCTGTTCTGTTCTATTGATCTGTGTATCTGTCCTTTTGCAATTACCTAACTACCTGTATTAGAGTGGCTTTATAGTAAATCTTGAAATTAGATAATCTGTGTTTTTTAATTTTGTTCTTCTTTTTCAAAATTGTTTTGGCTATTCTAGTTCCTTTGCTTTCCTATATACATTTTAAAATCAGCTTGTCTATTTCTACCTCCCCCAAAAAGGTTTTAATTAGTATGTTCTGGAGAGTAAGATTGCTTAAGATCAATTTGAGAAGATTGACATCTTAACAATATTGAGTCTTCCATGATTATGTTTCTCTCTACATTTATTTAGGTCTTCTTTGAATTCTTTCATCGGTATTTGGCAGTTTTCAGCACAAAGACCTTATATATTGTTAGTTTCATCTAAGTATTTCATATTTTTTGCTGCCATTATGAATGATGCTTTTGTAAATTTTTAAGTTCCCAGCTGGAGAAACAGATCCTGAGGAGAGAAGCCAAGCCTTATTAGCTCCAGACTGCCAGGGGTAAAAGGGGACTGAAGATATAGAATTGCTTCAACTTCTGGTCGAGCTGGACAGAAGCCTTGTACCCTTTTACTTTCTCCCTGCCATGGCTTTGTCCCAAGGCTTGGTTCCTCCCCACCCCTCACGGGCCTCCTTGAATGACACTGGCCCTTCTTGAGTTGGTGTGTCAGTCATTCCTAACCAGCCACTGTATTTTTTGAAGTATTAACAGTCTGTTTTTTTGTAAAAAACCTAATAGGTTTTCATATTGTTTGTCCCCTCTTAAGATTTGATATATACTTTGATCATTGTTTGTGATATCTGTGTAGGCATATTCTCTGAGTTAGCAAAACCTAGACCATTGTCATCAGAGTTGTTTCATCTGTAATATAAAATGGTTATAAGTGTTTTTGGAGAACTGTAGAATGAACAGTATTTATTAGGAAGGTAATGTTAATGTTAGAGCTTGACTTATAAGCCAGTGTTTTTTTTACTAGAGTTAGTTCATAATGATATTTTTCTTTTTTTATTAGACTTTATTACAGCTACCACCTGCTATGGTAGAAGAAGGTGAGGAAGTTCAAAGTCAGGAAACAGAATTGGAAACAGAAGAAGAGGGCATGCCTGCTCAAGCTGACATACCCAGTCTAACAGATGCCAGCTCTAGTCAAGAAACATTAGCCTCTCAGACTGAGCCCACCCCTGATCAGACAGGAGCTAGTTCCAATCCAGAAGCCATCTCCACTCTATCAGAGATCACTGCTGCTGTGGCAGGACCCGAGGCTGTACCATCAGAGGCTGACACCCATCAAGAGGCCACATCTGCCCCAGAGGAGACCAAGTAGCCAGACGGTAGCCTTTCTTAGGGAGGACATTTCATTTTTAAAGTCTAATTAAGTGAAGTTGCTTTTTGTATTTTGTATTTGCTTCTGCCATTTTAAAGGTAATAATTAACGTTCAGTACTAATTTTTGTTAACTGATTTCAATGTTTGTTCTTGGGTATATTAAAAAAAATTGTATGTGTACGAACAACTCCAGTTTCATTTGTTAAGTCAAAATGGCAAATAATTATTCCTTTGACATTTTTGTCATTGAGTATATCTTTAATCATACCAACATGAAAAGAATTTTCTATAGAATGTATAAGGCATACTTTACATTTTTAATGAACTTATCTAAAGAAAAATATGGAATCCATATTTTAACCATAGATGCCCTTAAACAAGTATTGAAATTGGGGAGGAAGTAGTTTCTTCTGTCATGGTATCAGATGTTCAAGTTGTGTTTCCTTCTTTTTTTTTTTTAACTATGCTCTACTATCTTCCTTGATGTAAAGGAATTAACAGCCATAGGATATATAGGTTTCTCAAATCCATCAAAGAGGTTACATGTATTTCCTTCCCCAAAATTTCATAATATATCAGAATCACCTAGGGTGTCTGTTTCTTCTTGGGGCCACTCCAGACCCAGTGAATCAGAGTTTTAGGGTTAGACCCCAGGAATATCTATTTTAGCAGGTGTTTCAAATATTTGAGTTGCTGGCAGAGTGGCATCGGATAAGGCTGGTGAGGCTGAGCCAGGATTTGTCATTCAGCTGTGCAAGAAGAATCTGGCAAATCAATCTAGACAGGAAGAAAGATCCAGAGTCTGGTCAGTGACAGTCAGTGAACTTAACTCCTGTGTGCAGGATAGAATTCACCCAGTGCAGAGATTCCGAGTTTTCTGCCCTCTTTAGATCTCTTGATAGGTAACCAGTCACAAAGACCCTAAAGTAAAATGTGCTTCAGATTTGGGAGGGCAAAGGTACTAGGACCTTGCTACTGAATCTCAGTTTGCAAATCAGCAGCATCATTGTGCACTGAAGCTTGCTGGGAATGCAGATGTTTGGGCTCTACCCCAAACCTATTAAGTCTGAATCTGTGTTTTAGCACAGTCTCCAGGTGATTCATAAGCACTTGCAGTTGCAGAAGCACTGTATTGAGATTTCTGTGCTGTCCTCACATAAATGAGAGGTAGAAGGATGATTCTCTGGTAAAATGAACTGAGAGTAATTAATGTTTTCTGACAAGTACCTCTGTTTATAAGGTCCCTGGGCATGGTAGCCAGAAAAGAGATCATTATGTATACATGGGGACGGAGCAATTGCCCAGTAGTTCTCCCCCATTTTGACACCTGCTAGAGTGACTGACAAAGCATTTCCCCAAAGTAGCTTCTCTAGGACATGTACCTGTAGGCTTGACCATGTCCAAAGACCCCTTGAAAAAATAAATAGGAACTGCACACTGCCATTGAAATTCTTCTGATCCTGACAGTTAGAAGGAATGATGAATTCTTTAGGAAATTAAACCCAGAAGGTCAAGTCAGTGATACTGGTAATATTTTCGAGTAATTAGTGTTTGTTCAACTCTACCAAGCTGTCGTGGATATGATTCAGACTCTCATCTTACAGTGTGTCTTACTGCATTAGAACTCATGTAATCGTGTAAATGTTGGGTGAGGAAGGCGAAAATAAAAGTGACGGGATTATGAGGAGAGTAAAATGCCAAGGAAAACTATACTAGGAAACCTAAGTCTGTTTGTTATCAGTAAGGATTGAGCCAGGTAGTCTGTTACATAATTACTCTGATTATAAGAATTTGAAAGCAGGTGTTGTGGACATCTGTATGAGGACTGGGCACTCACTGAATTATTTCCATTTGTGAATTTATAGTATCAGGCTAAGCAAGAGGGAAAGAAGTTTTACTGTATTTACTGTCTTTCCTGGAAAAGATTGATTTTTCTCTTTACCCTTTAGAGGATATGAACCATGATACCTGCAACCAAAATAAGCAAACTTCCATGCTGCTTTCTCATTAAGTAAACCATTTTCCAAACACTATAAATCACTCTCTGGCTGGGAGACCATACTATTTTCTTTGCTGCTTGATTTTCTGTCACATTAAAAAGACAATTTAACTGGAAGATGGGTAAGTCCTTTCTCTTTGTCAAGGAAATTTTTTAAAGGGTTATGGTGATGGGATTTGAATTATTTTAAATTGTTTATTCAGAAGAAAGGCCAGTGAGTTGCAGTTGACTATAGAATCATGGAATTTTTAAAGGAACTTAAAAGATCTACTCTTATTTTAAATAATGAGGAAACAGAATCAGATAGTCTTAGCCAGGGTGGCAACTGTGGAGAGTGGGGTGGAATCCAAGTTTACAGTCCTAGGGCAGTATTTTTTTTTTTTCTTCAGTGAAGCACGCAGAAATGATGGCTTTTTTTTTTTTTTAATTTAATTTATTTAAGTTTTTTTATTTAGGATTACTACAGACGCAGGTACTCTAGCCATGTGACCATCTCAAATGTGTGTTTCCATCGCTCTTCATCCTGTTTTTCGCATCTGAATATGCAGTGATTTTGGAGTCTATTTTTAAAAGCAAACCAAAAAGATGCATGCAAAGAGAATGAGCATGAAATGAAGTAATTCAAGTATTTAGACTTTTTTTCACAAAATGCTGAGTTAAGAAAGTTCATTACCAGCAGTTGAAAATAAATAGCTCCATTGATTTGGGCAAATGAATGAGAAGATGTAAACATTATCAGGTCTCTTGAAGTTGGTGCGATAAATGTTGAAATGTTTTGCTGGATCCTGAGAGAAATGGTTTAAATGGTCATTTACGCTCCTATATAAAATAAAACTTTTTATTATCAGGAGACAGCATGATATCGTAAAACAGACTTTGGACTCACCCAGCTCTGCCTGGCTCAAATTTTAACATAATTTACTCATCAGTATTTGGTTTGACCTTGGTCTGGTTTTATAACTTCTCCAAGCCCCAGTTTTCTTTATTTACAAAATAAGCAAAATGTTTGTTTGTTTGTTTGTTTGTTTATGAGGTAATATGTATGAAAAATCTGGCACTTAGATGCTCAGTAAGTATTAGTCACTTTATACTTTTCCCAAAATATTTGAGACAGAGTAAGATTTTTGTCAGCAAACCTTCTGACTTTGTGCTTAGCTATGCCCCTATTCAGGAAGCATGGAGGATGAGGAAGAAGGGGACATGTGGTGGCAACTGACCTTTGAGAATCAAGAATCAAGTCTCTTGACGAGAACCCCTGAAACAGTCCATCGTGACATTGAGGAGGGTCTCTGCCAAAATTACAGTTCTGGCAGCACAACATAACCAGAGGGAAGACACTAGGGACCATCATGCTTCTGATGTATCAATAACTTCTGTTCTGAATCCTATACTTCCCCACCCCCAGATCATCTATATCATTGTAGCTACTTAGCTTTGTGCTTTGAATGCGCCTTTTCCTTTTTATCTTGCAGCCACCCAAATGGTATTTTTATAGATGTTTCTCAATTAAAATTAAGATTTTTAAAAACGCTGACCCTTTCACATGAGCCAGAAGACCAATTAAAGACAAGCTGTGCCTTGCTTCCCTTAAAAATTGCTTCGCAGTTAGCCTTTGTAATTACAAAGCAATCATGTTGATAGATGTTTAAGAATAATGCAACTGGAGCTGTACTGAGCCAAGGATGGAAATGAACACAATGAGACCATTTTTTCTTCTTCCATTGGGACTCTAATGCCCGAGAAAGGGTTTTAATTCAGTGGGATCCAGAAGCCTTGGGCACTTCAGTTGTTTTTTTTTTTTTTTTTTTTTTTTTAGGTAAGAACAAACCAGAGCTCATTCCCAGGAGCACGATTCAGAGTGCAGCGTGGTTACTGCTGACCGACCTTGTGCCAGCTTTATTCAGTTAGCTCTCTCTCCTTTGGCTTATACTTATTTCAGTGGCCGCTTAAACTTTTGTACTTAAACACACAAAGATGGCTGATCTTATTCTCTCTCTCTCCCTCATCCTCTCCCCATGTGTGTGTGTGTGTGTGTGTGTGTGTGTGTGTGTGTGTGTGAGTGTGTGTGTAAAACCAGGAAACTCTAGTCTTGAAAAATACTCTGAAAAACATGCTCCATGGTCAAATTTGGGGAACATAATGAATTATTTCCCTTTTGCAGAATTACAATGCGTTGTTAGCTAATTAAAGGTTCTGAGGATTCCTGCTAGAAAAAATCATATTTAACTTAATTTAACTTCACATTTTCCAAATTTATTTGACCACAGAACTCTTTCTTTTTTTTTCTTTTTTAAAGAAGATACCTTAGGGAACTAGCTCCACAGAACACAGTTTGGGAACCAATATCTTTACAGGAGTAATTGAACTTCACTTCCTCCTTAGAAAATTAAGGGAATCATAATATGCCACTCTAAAATATGCCAGTTTATCGTAAGGATTATTTTGAGTTGAAGGCAACTGAGAAGCAGTGGATGCAGGAAGAAGTTTCTTCCTACTAATGCTTTCTAAAAGCAGGGCATAAATTTCCCTTTGAAAAGTTGTCTCCTCTCTCCTGCACCAGGAAGAGAAAAACAGGCCTTATCACTGAAAACAGATGCTACTAAAATGAGTTTATATAAACAAAGTTTAAAATAACCATTTTCTTCCATCGGTCTCCCCATATATTTACTTTCCCACAATTTACCACCCCTAAAAAATACAAACCTTTTCATTTGCCTTTTTACTTCACAATTTATCACCCTTTGTTAAAATGGTATATAAGCTTCCAAGCCTACTGCTTCTTTTAGGTTTTCACTTCTGTGTAGTCTTTGCCCCTGGGGAAGTAAAATTTAAAATATCAGTTAAATTTGCTCTTATGCACTTGGCCATTTGGGTCCCCAACCCTGCCCAGTTTTTAGTTCCATTGTTCACAAGTATGTATGCTTTTTCTCCTGTTAATCTGTCTTTTGTTAGTTTAATTCACAGGTCCCAGCCACGGACCTTAAGATGGTAGAGATAGATTTTCCTTCCTACAAAAAAAAAAAGGGGGTGCTCTAATAGATTTTTTCCCCTATAAGTAACCAGAGGCTGAAGTAACACAGCTGAAGAAGAAACTAGGGCTGAAGTGATTTGTACAAAATGTCATATTGTGGTGTAATTTGTTGAGTGTTATGTGGTATTAATAGCAACATCCTGAAAATGCAAATGAATAAAAGTTTGATCAATGTACCGTGACCTTTCTTCATGTGAGCTTCTGATGAAAAGATCACTGAGCATTCTCTCTATTTTAATTTTAATTTTAGACTTCAGCTTTTCTCATTCCTTACCATGCAGTGAAAACAGTTTATATTTCCAGTGTCTCATTTTCTCAATTCTTCAAATATTTATTTCTTTAAGAAGGTTAAGTTTTAAAAAGGGGAAAGAATAGCCAATAGGAGTGGACCAGAAATAAAAGAAGAAACTTAAGGCAAATATAAAAAAATGGAGAAAATGTCCCTTTAGAAGGATGTTTAACATGGAGGACCCCAAAGGTTGCCTTGCATCAGACACGTTGAATTCTCTCTATGTCGATCTCCAGGTGACTGTCCCCGTGATTCCCTTCCTCTCCATCTTTGACTTACATTGCACACCCACCTGATACCCTTTCTTGCAGTAAATCTAGGTGCAAGAACCTCAATGGTAGCTGCTTCTCCTTGGGAGACGCCTAGTATAATATAAAAAGCTCTTCTGAGAAGCTAATTTTATTAACGTTTTTTTCAAAAAGTCAAGAGTTCTGGATAGGAAGTGGTCATATAAAATACTCTATTTCTTTAGTTCATTGGTTCATTTGACCACGGGGGCAGGGTTCTTCTGGTTTTTAGTTTAGTTGTTTACAAATAATGTGCTTATTATATTACTGCATTTTTATTACCCCTTTGCTTCTAGCAGCACTTTCCAGTGTTGGTTTCTTCTAATCACAGTCTGCCCCAAGAATCTTGTGGAGCAGGAGTAGACTTCATTAATTTGCATTGTATTTTGCTGGTTGACTTCTTTTCACAGAAGTGAATTGCGTTAAATATAAAACGTTGGAAGATACCTATGAAACTAATTCTTGTGCATTCATAGGCTATTGAGTGCCTACTGTGTGATATGAAACAGTACCAGAAACAACCCTATTAATTCATAGACAAGGACATTGGATAATTTGTCTAGGACACCACAGTCAATGAACCAGGACTAGAACCACAATATGACTTTCAGGTAAATCCCTTACCGTGCTGTTCTTTAAACTTACTGGCTTGAGACAAATCAAAGCAGAAGGAGCAACACTTAATTCTGCACATGAGTAAGACAAGCCTTCTAAAGAATTCCTCCCAGGGTTAGAATACCAGAGAGGAAACCATCTTGCCAGAATTAGGATAGGAAATGAGAGTTCTGTAGAAAGTATGCTTCAGTGTTTACAATGTTTATACTTAAGGGGAAAGCAAAATTAATACTTGTTTCAGTTTGAAAAAGGTATGAGAAACATAATGAGAAAAGACTAGTAAATAGTACTTAATCTATGCCTCCAAAATGCTAATTATACTAAAGCCATTTGATTTTTAAGCAAAGTCAGGTTAAAAAAACAATAGTTTTTAAAGAGCATAATATATAATAAGTAGAAAGATAGAATTTACTGAGACTTTAAAATTTCTGTTATACATCAGCTGATTCAACCTCCCAATTTAACTCTACCTTTCACCAAACCAGCATTAGCACATTTGGGAGCTAAAAAGAACATCCAAGTGAGTTAAAGTTCTCAGGAGTAAAAGTCTACCTTTGAAACAACTCAAAGTAAAATGTTCTTATACAATTACAGAAGTCGATTGTGCTAAGTTTTTAGAAGCTGCCACTGCAACTCTTGATCTCTTTAAACTCATTAAATGAACGGGCTCATCTGAGCAAGTAGAGAATGTTTAAATATAGTCCTGGCTTTGATGAAAAGAGTCATGAATGTCAGCTGTCATTGGTACTTCAGGAATTAAATTGATCAGGTGGTTCTCTTAAATTGCCATACAACTATTAATATTGGGCATGGGAAGTGACATTATTCCTGTCTAGAATTTAACAATTACAGGGATTACCTGCCTGTAATCTGAGATGTCAAAGAAAGTGGGAGATGCTATATATCAGTAGGCATTTTGGGATCCTGAGGAATAATTTAATAACATATTGTACATAATGTTTACATTTATTTTTAGGACAAAACGACACTAGAAGAAAGAGGGTATTTTGTGTGTGAAATATACAAACTCCTTTGGTTCTGATGCTGCCATGCGTAGGCCACGTTTTCCTGTTAGTAAATTTTTAGTGAAGTATATTAAACATATAGAAAAGTACACAAGTCATAGGTAAACAACTCAATAAATTTTCATAAAGTGACTACAGCCATGTAATCACCCAAATCAAAAAAACAGAACACTGCCAACTCCAGAAATTTCCCATTTGGCTCCTACTAATTTATTCCCTAGCAAAAGAAACACTGTTTTCTGTCATTAGTTTTTCTTGTTTTTGAGCTTTATGTAAATGGAATCATACAGAATGCACTTTTTTGTATCTCCCTTCTCAAGTAGATTTCTCTGGATAATGTGGTATAGGGATCACAACTGACTGAGCACTATCAAAAAATCTTTTCCCTCACTGTACTGTGGTGTCACTTGTGATAAATCAAGCGATTGTACATGTGTAGGCTGTATTTCTGGAATTGTTTCATTAGTATACTTTTCTATTCTTGTGCCAACATTTCACTGTCTTAATTATTGTAGCTTTATAATAAATCTTGGTATCTGGTTGTGTATATCCTTTGGCTATATTGCTCTTCAAGATACTGGCCACTCTTAGTCTTTCTATACATTTTAGACTTTTATTGTCAATTCTACAAAACAAATTTTAAAAAAACTAGGAATTTTATTTGGATTGCATTGACTATATAGATCAGTTTGAGGGAAATTGGCATCTTTGCCACCTACGATTATGGTATCTCTTTTTGTTTACTTAGGCCTTTTTAATCTCAATAATGTTTTGTGGTTTACTATCTAAAATCTTTGCCGCCTTTTGTTAAATTTATTCTAGATATTTGACCTTTTTATGCTATCCTAAATGGTACTTTTTAATTATATTTTGTAATTACTTCTTACAGGTATATAGAAATGCAATATATTTTTGCATGTTGACCTGGCACGTAGTAATCTTGTTGAATTCACTTATAATTTATAGATTCTTTTGGATTTTCTGCATACATAATTATGTCATCTGTGAATGATGCTAGTTTTATTTCTTCCTCTTTAATCTTTATACTTTTTATTTCCTCTTTAATCTATCTGCCTTTTATTGCCCTTTTCCTCCTATTGACCTCTTGAGGACTTCTAGAACAAGGTTAAATAGAGGCAGTCAGAATGAGTATTTTGGTTTTTTCCCAGTTGTTAAAAGCAAAGCTTTCAATATTTCACCATTAAGCATAGTATTTGCTCTAGGTTTTTGTGGTCCTCTGTATCAGATTTTAAGAGTTTCCTTCTATTCCTAGTTTGCCAAGTGTTTTTTTTTCACTTTTAACACAAATAGACGTTGAATTCTAAAATATTTCTGTATTCAGCAAGATGATGATTATATGCTTTTCTCCTTAATTCCATTAATGTGGAGAATTCCACTGATTTTTCTATTGATTAATTTTTTCTCCTGGTTATAGGCCAAAATTACTACTCTGAAATGTCTAGTAAATTTTTATTGGATGTTAGAAATTACAAATGCTATGTTGTTAAATGTTTGGGTTTTGTTTTCTTTCTTTGGGTACATTAGTATGCAAAAGGTTGGGATCGTCTCAATAAGTGTCCTTTCTCTTAAGTCCTGGACATCTCAGCAGGTTTCTAATACCTTCAAGCACATTTTTCCCTCTAAATTTATCCAGGATTTTTAGTTGTTCTTGGTGAGTAGTGGTTATGCTATTCCATCATAACTGGACTGGACTACATTCGAGA
The DNA here is from genome assembly GCA_028627145.1 of Eidolon dupreanum. Classification (NCBI taxonomy): domain Eukaryota; kingdom Metazoa; phylum Chordata; class Mammalia; order Chiroptera; family Pteropodidae; genus Eidolon; species Eidolon dupreanum. The sequence goes on from CM053509.1 coordinate 59,749,422, forward strand.
TACGCTAATTTAATGCCTCATTGTACCTATTTTTGTAAAGTCTCATTTCCCTACTGAACTTAAGTCTCTGCAGAATCACCCTTAATCTTTAGGTTGGTGAGACCCTGTCTCATTCCTGATACCACTTGGCTCTTGTCATCATCAAGGAACCTCTATATCTCACCTGCAAACATAGCCTTATCCCTAATCTCTGAATCGTGGGACTCATTAGGAGTAGATGAAAGAGCCACCCAAGGCTAGCCTTGTGATCCAAGCTCCAGGTCATCCCTGCTGCCAGTTGGGCTCAGGCTTTGGTTGGCCTAAAGTATATATAATTTTGAGGGCCATACTTAAGAAAAAGTTTGCAAAATTATGAATACCAAATTAGGTCTTAGAAGGGGCCACACAAGAAAGGATGCTTGAAATTTGATCTTCATTTGCTTTATACTAACTCTGCCTTCGGTTTGGGTTTAAATTTTTGGTCCTAGCTTTGTTTCCCTATCCCTACCTAAACTTCTGTCTTAATGAGCAACTACACTAAGTCTGGTTCTTTCACACAAGGTTGGTTGGGATCCTGCCCTGGACTTAGATTCTAATTCTACACCTGGCTTGATTATATCCTTAAAAATGGCTGGAAGAAAGGAATGTTCTAAGGTTCTCCAGAGCCTTAACGAAGAGGGACCATGGTTCCAGGAGGAGTCTCAGAGTCAGTGAGAGACACTGAAGCTAGACTTCAGACAAAATTTTAAAGATGTTTACTGGGTATTTACTGTATGCCAGAGACTATGTTTTTACATGCTTTCTCCCCTTTAACCTTCTCAATACCCTTAAGACTTAGGTGTTACTTTAAAACCCCCATTGTACAAATGAGAAAACTTCTCTGAGCCTTATTTGTCCAAAGTCACAAAATTTATAAGTGTGAGAGAACTGGGATTTGAACTTTGACTCCAAAGTCCATCATACTCTAAACTACTTCAAAATATAACCATTTTGTTACATTTATGTACAAAGGCCTGCCTCAGAGGTAGTCTGTATTGTCTGTGATGCTATTGGAAAAATTACTTGTTGATATTAAGATCACCATAGGTCATAAATCTACTTTGTATTAGATGGAAATGATAAACTCTTTAGTGTTTTGCTTACAATATTCGTAGAGTTTGCTTCAGGCAGTTCCTCTTTGGTTCAGTCACCACAGTTATGAAATTATTTATATCATTATTTAAACATTTTAGTTACTTATGAATCCAGTGTCAGAGAAATCTCCATTGGTATTTATTCCTAATTTGTACCATAGTGTATTTAATTTAGAATATCGTAAGGCTATGTGCTCGTGATCATTTCATTATTCATTAAGAGAAGAGTCAGTATTCCTCCAGCACTGGAAGAGAAACCAAACACACTATTTCATCTTAGCAGAATCTGGAGTTGTAGTGTTGCCATTTGACAGCTCTGCTTATGTAATTCAGAAGAAGAGCACTTACTGTTTAACAGACTTTTTCACAGAGAAGGCCTGGGTGTGCAGCACCCCGCCAAGTTTCCTATTAGTTATGGAGAAAAGCCATTTGTGTTCTGAAATTGCAAATCAGCCAGACAATCACCACACAGAAATAGCCGCCATGAAAATAAAGCAGTGCTATATTTGAAGCCTTAATCATGTATATTTATAGACCTGAGTTTAGTTCTATTTGGAAATTTTCACATTATACAGTAACATTGTGATTACCAACATGCTCAGAGGATGAGGGGATGGGATGTTTGATCCACTTAACTTTTATGAGTAATGGGAAGTTAGTCACAAAGAATTTTTCTGTCTGCCCTTTGCTGAATGTCTTTTGAAAATTGCTTTAGTCAGCTCATAAGATCAGAAGGCTACCTGTCAGGTGGAGATGGGGGGAGGGGCCAGGGGAAGAGTAGCGGTGTGTGTTCTCACCAAATTTGTCCCCGATATATAAAAATCCTCCATTAGAGATTCAGTCTTAGGCTTAGGACCCTTTCCCACATTAAAATGAAAAGCACTTGGGGTTGCTAACAGACTACATATTACTATTTTAGGACTCAGCATTAATAAGTTTATCAGGACATTCCTGAGAGAAGATTTGAAACGATGGTGGATATGTCAGGGCCTGGAGTCCTTGCAGGGAGAGCAGTTCACTTGTTTCCAAATACTGCCCCAGCCCAGGCCTGTTGGCAACAGTCTGCCCTTCAGTGAATACAGGTCTCTGATCTGTGACAACTCAGCATTTGTTGGCCCCCTCAGACTCACACAGGCAGAATGACTCATCAGCTTCCTCACCCTCACACCTCCTTCTGTGACATTCGCTGTCTCCCCTTGCAGTCACTCTTGCTGGTCAGAGACAGCCTCATTGAGCAAACACTTGAAGGAGGTGGGGGAAGGGCACATTTGGATAACTAGAGGAAGAATATTCCAGGCAGAGGGAACAGCAGTGTGAGGGCTCTGACCCAGGACCTGTGCCAGGGTGTTTAAGGTGACAGAGAGCATTAGAAGGGCATGGAGGCCAGAAAGGAATCTGCATTGGCATTTGCCACTGTTCCAATTAGTAAGCCTAGAATTCGTTCTGACATCTTTCTCTGCCTCTATCCTCTAGCCCGCTCCTTCCGCAAGTGCTCTGAAACATTTCTCGCAGTGGTGACCTCCTCTTCGTTCCCATTGCTATGGCATGAGATCAGTTCTTCCCAGAGCCGCCCTGACTCATGGCTTTCCCTCCCCAAATCCTCCCTCCATTTGCTGTTCAAGTTAGCCTTTCACACCACATATCACCGTTAACTTCCTCAATGGCTCCCATTATCGATGTTAGTACTACCCGGTACAACTTTCTGCAGTGATGAAAGTTTCTCTATTCTGTGCTGTCTAACGCCTACTGGTGCATTTGAAATGTGGTTAGGGAGACTGAAAAACCGAAATTTAAATTTTATTTTCGATCATTTTAGATAGCCACGTGTAGCTAGTGGCTCTAGGATTAGAGAATGCAGCATTTCTGTGGTTTTCAGTCTTTTGTAAAGTCACATTTCCCTTTGGGAATCTAATGAAAGCTTAATTTCCTTTAACAATTCAGTTACAATATATTTCCTAGAATTCTAATGGTTGGTAAGTTCACGGAGCCCACCCATGTATCCCTAATTAAAAGTCCATGGCCTGCAGGGTAAAAGTCCAAAGCCATTTCCAGGGCTGGAAGACAGACAGCCCTTCCTCAGTCTAAGCTAAACTGGATGAAGGGTCGTCCTCAGCTTCTGGAAGCAGACTAGTTGGAGGAGTCAGTGATGATCGGGTCAGAAGGGCAGTGTTAAGTGTCAAGTGGCACAGCAGAGGGAGTTGAAGGGAGCAGGAGAAGACTGGAAATGCAGTGCCAGGCGGGGCAAGGCAACACGGTCCACACTGGCAGTCGCGGGTGAAGTGAGGCGGTGGTGCCAATGCTGGGACACGCTAATCCACTCGTAGGGACAGTAGCCTCACCCCACGTGCTCTGGGCTGCCATCATTCTGTGCCAGTCTGTCTCAGTTCTCCAAATACAGTTGCTTTCATATCTTTACTCATATGGCCTCTTGCTAAAATGCTCTTTTTTCCTATTGACCTGGCAAACTCCTCATTCTGCAAGGTCAAATCCATCTCCTATGTGATGCTTCCCCCATCTCTCTCCTTTATGAAAGCAATCACTCCTCGGCCACACTCTCTTACTACCTCTTCTCCCAGCCTCCCAGCCACCCAATGTGCACTAGTGATTTTGGAGTCAGGAGGACCTAAATTAAAGTTTGCTAAAGTAGCTCTGCCTCTTGCTAACTGGGTGACCCTGAACCACATTGCCTTAGCTTTCTCATCTGCATAACTGGGGTAATAGTACCTTCCTTGAAGGATTGTTATACGGATTTAAAATGTCAAGATATGGGAATTGACTAATATAACACCAGACGCATAGTGGGAACTCAGTAAATAGTAGCTATCATTACCATTATTATCATCTATCTGAATGGTGGTGTTACTTGCTCATGGGTGTTCTTCTCTCCCACGTTAGACTGGATTCCAGAGTGGTTTTCCTGTTTCCACCACATTAGAAGCCACCTGACATGAAGAAGGAGCATATGACTTAGTTTGCTAGTCAGAAAAGTTCCAGAAATCATTTATTGGAATAAAAATTCTTAGGGCTCCTTTACCATGCATCACATCAGACATACCAATAGTGGAATACATACGTACCATCCAAACTTGCTTTGCATGCTTTGAAAGGTTCAAAAAGATCTGGTCAAGAATGTGCCTTCTCAGTCCCAACATTGTGTGAATCCTCCCCTTTTGGCATACCTTGGTTTAGCAGACTGATGTCAGAGACAACATGTGAGATGGGGCTTCTCGTCCAGCTCTATCCCTGCAAGTTGAGGGAGGAAGATGGAGAGCGGGCATAATCTCCGTGGGGAGAAGACCTGAGACAATGATGACAAGGACCTTGATGGTGGTGGTGGTGGTGGTGACAATGATGATATTTACTGAGTACTTATGCATCAGATACTATGGTATGTGGTTTACACAGATAATTACATTTGATTCTCACGATGATCCATGGTACTGTATTTTCTGTTTTATAGATGAGGAAATTGAAACTGAAAGAAATTAAGAAACACATCCAAGGTTTACACAGTCAATCAGTGGTGAGGCCAGAATTTGAACCAGGATATTTGGATACAGAGCCGATACCTGTGACTGGTTCATGTACTGCACAGAGGTGCTATGCAGAGGGGTGGACCCAGGTTTTGGAAAAGGGGAGGGAGCGGCTGGCATACGGAGTTTTGTGCCACCACCAGAAAGCAAGACAAAAACTTTAGAGGTGTGGAGAAGGGCCTGAGAGACAGAAGATAAGACAGAATCCATTTTGATTACTGAAATACATGCGGTGAGTGAGCTGGTTTACGCTAGCCTCTTAAATGAGTGAAAACTGCACTTGGTTCTCTAAATAATTCCTTTGGGTGACAGTACAGTGACAGATCCTCTCATGTGTTGCTGCTGGGCAAACTGTACCTATCCTTGGGCATCACTGGTAGACAAAACATGTTAAAGCGGCATTCATTCCTCATTCCCACCCTGCTCTTAAGCTGTGATCGCTTTTACCCGCCTACGTAATACACATAATGGGCTCACACACATCAGTTCTGAAGGGGCGGGGAGGGGAACAACCCTCCCTCAATCAAGAGATTTGGCTTCAGAAAAGGATGAATGACTGCCTGGTGCTGACTCACCGCTCAGCTGTGACTGCTCAAGCCAAGAGGGAGGCTGCAGGCATCTGCACGGTGGCCACCTCCCGCTGAGGTGGCACCTGCTGGGGTGCGGTTGCCCACAGACCTCTCTTCTGCTCTGGCTCACTGCCCAGTATCTTCCCTGCGTTCCTTTCTGCTCCTCCTCATCTGAGTTTACTGCAACGCCCTAGTGCCTGGAACTTCTCACTGCTCTCCCAGTGCCCTGTTCTCACTCGCCTCTTCTACCCTCCACCTGAGCCTCGACCCCTCCATTCCTGCACGGGGTAAGGAGCCATTGCTCGTCTCCTTTTTCCTTCCCATTTCCACCTCAGCCCAACTGAAATGTTTTCTTCTTCCTTTGTCTGCTGTGATGGAGAAGGTATCCAGTGGCATTTTAAGCTGAGTCACAAAGCACCAGCCTGAATCTCAGCAGTCCTGATTCAACCAGACCTTTAAGGGCAATTCCAGTCCTGAGCTGCCACGATTAAATCCTGCCTGGAGCATTGAAGAAAGACCTTGGCCCATGTGGACAACCAAAAACACCTACAACTGAGAGAAAAGTGGTGCACGTATTGACAGAGATGTTCACATGGGGAGAGAAGCGCTGTAAGAGAACTCATTAGCTAAGATCATCTGCTTGGTATGCGGGCCCAGCTTTGCTAGGACGTTATTGCCTGCCTTTCTTTTCAGGCTTGGGAATCTAGCACCGCCCCATTTAACCACTCAGGCGGCAGCTTACCTCATGTGCCCATTTGTTTTGAGTATTTGAAGGATGCTGGCAGTCCTGCAGACTTATATGTTTCTGAGGGTCAGCATCCATCTTTACCTGATAAATTCTAAATTCTCACTCACCTGAATGCAGTGACATGCATAACAAAATCTAAACAGCGACAAATTCATAGTTGGGTGTCTTAACTTCTCCTCAGGCATTTAAAAAATGCCATAACATGTCTAGGCCACTATCACCACCACCATCTTTAGAAAAGGTAAGAGGAAACCATTCTAGGGTCCCTCTCACAGCCTCTCTATGCTCCAGACTGCTCACAGTGTATGTAATTCATACAATTTTGGAAATAAAGTAATTAAATAGAAGTTCTGTGCTATTGTTGATTGGAGGGATCATTAAGGTGTTGCAAAAAAGCTTCTTCAAACAGAAAAAAAAAAACTGTTACAAGGAAACTAGATATTAAAGTCTCCCCATATCTTTGTTCCCAGAAAACAGAATGCAGCTGACCTAGACCCAGCTCCAGAGAAGACCCAGCATGCTCACGTTAGAAATATGAAGCAGCAGGATTACTTAGTTTCACAAAACAATAAATACTCACTGCTTGAAGGCAGCCTATAATCAGTGTATTCTGCGAAGATCAAATCTCGAAATGATGACCCTTGAAGAAAAAGTCAACATTTGCACACAAATCCACATTCATGTGACAGGAATAATTTGTACCATGAAGATGGCCCCAATACAGAGGCTATTTCCCGCCCACACCGCTTAAGGGTTACCAACAGCTTCTTAATGAGGCAGAATGTGAGACCGATACTGGAACCCTCTGCGTTCCCTTTACAGTACAATAGAGTGTGGGTTGTCATTCTCATAAAACCTTTTTGTCATCATCATTAAGTTTTGTCAATTAAACAGCCCTTCCAGGCATAGTTATTTGTAGATATCTGGATTTCCTACCCACTGTTGAAAGAAGCCATACATAAAAGAATGCACATGTTATGGTTCCATTTATATAAAATTCAGGAATGTGGTGATGATAGGAAGCCATGGTGATAGGAATTAGAATCAGAACTGTAAGGGAACTTTCTGAGTTGATGGAGATGTTCTGAGTCTTGACTGGGGGTACTGATTTCACGAGCGTATATATATTTTTTGAACTCATCAAGTTACACACTTAAAATATGTGCACATCAGATTTGTAATTCTAAGGTAAAATTTATAAAATTTTAAGTCTACATGAAAGGAAAAAATTACTCAAGCCCTTAAGATTACTGTAATGGACATTTTCTAAAATAGCCACTTCATCAGATATTCTTACCTCTCAGATTTTTAGTTCACTCTCTGTCTCTAGCATCTGAGGATTTCTTTTTCTTACAGAGACTTCTACACACGTTTGCAATAAAATACTGCTTTAGTTTATCCAGAATTTGTAGTCATTTGTCATGGAATAGTTTAACGTTATCCTGCTACACTATCAGCTGGAACCAGATGTCTTTACTTCTTTACTTTCTCTAATGACTTTGTCTATAGCATCCTTTGCCTTGTGTTTGATATATATATACATATATATATAATTTATATATGTACTTACACATATACATGCATACATATATGTAAAAAAAAATGCTATATTCTATTCAGTAGATTTGAGATTTTTATCTTGGGTTAAAACCTGTTTTAAAACCATTGTCCAAAATCCATTAGTGGACAAGCCAGATTATAAATCAGAGATACTTAAAGGTGGTTAACTGTTATCAGTAGTGTCTGTCTCAATCCTATACCTGAATATGGCTAACTGAACAGCACACTGCCCAGTAAAGCACTGAAAAAGAAAGAAAACACCATTACGAAAACCAACATATCCTTTGGGAGGCTGACAGATGGCTATGTCATCTTCTATTCTTGTTTATCTTTTATTCTTTGCCTTACATTTTCCTCCTGTGGTTAGGAGCCATCTTTAACTCTCGCCCCCTCCCCCAAATGTCACATCTAACCTCTTACTTTATTGAGTTTTAGAAAGTGATTGGCTCTACATAATTAAAATCATATAAATCAACATAAAAAAGAACTCAGCTTCATTGTGATATGAATCAAATGCCTCTGAACACAATGAAAATCAATGTTAGGATCATCACTGCTATTTACACTTAGCCATCGTGTACACATGTGATGTTTAGAAGTTCTTCATCTACTTTGGGAATTTCCTGACTGCTGTAAATTTAAACTCTCCATAATATCATTGCATTGAAATTCTCATTTGCAATAAAATATTTAAAGAAGGGAAAATGGCACTCAAACTGTGAAAATTGCATCACTTATGTGAGAAGCGTGCTTCCACTGATAGCATGTGTTAATCAGGATGTGAAATTGAAATATATTTACTGTGATGTTAGAGGTTTTCCCACATTGTGTGTGTGTGTGTGTGTGTGTGTGTGTGTTATGAGAGATTAAAATATATATAAGTATGCTTATGAGAAAATTATACATTATGTATGTATGTATTTGTATGTTTATGAGAACATTATATTACCTGATTCTAAGATTACCCTTTCTCTATTTTAACATTTATAACCATGTACACATTTTATAGAGTGCCTTCTTTTTCCCAAAATATCTGTTATTAAATCAATGGTGCATTTTACAATCACAATCTGTGTGCACACATAGTAAACTGAGACTTTCGGTGGAAAGGGTGGCATCTTGGTAGGCATTTCATCAGACAAATGAGAAATTATTCACAAAATGAACATTTTCTGTTTGTCAGGTTGTGCTTACTGGGGACTACTTCAGATATGCTTTTCAGATAACCCAAGCCCAGAAAAAAAAAACACTTTGAGAAACATTTATTTTACTAAAAACAAAAACAAAAACAAAACAAAACAAAACAAAAAACAATGTTGAATTGGTTTGACCAAAGTTTTAAAAACGTTATGCTAAATGAACAAAAATGTAGCCATTTTTATGGCATAATATGATACATAAATTGGGTTCCTCCAAGAGAAACAATGATAGGTAGAAAAAGGAAAATATCTTTTAAAATTTGAGAAATTTGGAGACTAAATGTTCTATCTTTTATTCAGCCTGTTTTTATTTGATTTGATTTTATTTTTTAGTTCATTTTTATAGGCAAATTGAGCCAAACTGGTGACATATGCTGGGGAGCAAGCTCTCAAATGCTCCTTTTTCAGCCTGTTTTATAGTAGCAAGCACAGTGTTTTGCACATAGTTGATATTCAAATATTTATTTAATGATTGCAAATATTTATTTTGTAAAACTGTATTTACTTGTCAAAAAAGAGGATTTCAATCTTTCAATTAAAAAAATCAGTCTGCAATGCTAATAATTTTTTTGTTGCAGATATGATCTGAGATGCTTTTTCTAATATTTCCTCCTCATGCTCTTGGATGTTACATTAAGTACAGACTAGCTGGAAATTCTGGAGTGCATGCATTCTGAGAAATGCATTGGAAGACCTAAGACTTAACTAACCCCTTATCTTGAGATTCATTTCTTCCCCTCTAGTTAGAAAGGACTGACTACTGCTGAAATCATAAGCAATGTTGTTTTTTAATACAAACTTCATAAGTTGATTTAGTAAAGTAATAATAGGACAATAGAAAATGAAAGCAATTAAAATGAAGTGTGGGCAATTTGAAAACACTAACTCTAAGTGGGAAATATAACTGTAGTAGAATGTAGGTGGTGGCTTTTCTTATTTCAGTTTTAGCACTAACTGCCCAAAATGTCTGCCAAAATTAGCATATTAGGGATAATACCATATGCTAATATAACATAACTTCAGACCTCACTGCTTTATATGTAAATATGAGGACTTTTTAAAATGCAAAATAGAAGAAAATCATGGGCTGTTAAATTTCTGATGGCCATCTAACTGAATATTACAAGACTATAGAAAAACTTAGCCTAAATCCAGCCATCTTTTCTAGTCTGTTGCTTGCAAAGCTGTACATTCTCCAATTCAATTCTATTCAATTTATTTAGTTTCTCCCATATTTTCTAATAAGGTAAATAATAGCTTTGGTTCCTCCCACATTTCCACACAATCTTTTTAGTTTTGTGATTTTGTTTTATTCTTAAAATATTAACAAAGCAAGTTGGAATTAATGTCATTGAGAATTTAGCCAAGATATGGCAAAAGATGAGGGCAGCAGGGTCACACAGATATGGGCCAGCAGACTTCTCTAGAATTCTCAGAACTGCAGGGTGTAGATGAAAAGCCCTGCACAACAGGCAGAGGATCAAGATTCTGCACAGAGTGCACAACCACATGCTCCAAGGACCTTAGAAGTCACCTAGTCTGATGCTAATCAAACGGTAGACCTCGGATCAGCAGACACACATTTTCTCAGAGCTTGTGCAAAATGCAAATTCTCAGCACCCTCCCCACCCCTGAATTAGGATCTGCATTTTAACAAGATCCCCCAGGTAATTGTATGTACATTGAAGGTTACCAAGCACAGAAAGGGAGTGCATAAGAGATAAGCGTTCTCCCTCTTCTCAAGTGTGCAAAAGAACTTTGTCCAGAAAGCTAAGGAACCGGAATTTTGTTAAAGAAGGAAGAGGCTTTTTAATGCTTCTTGTTATGCTCCCCAAACAGAACCCATTTTTGCTAGAATATTGAACTTCATGACAGATGCAAGGTGAACCCCAGTACGTGAAACAGCAGAATACGTAGCTTAGCACCCTGCAGGTCTAACATCAGCTGATCCTGGTTGCTGTAACCCTATTATCAAGCGTAAAATCCCTACAGAGGCCAGAGAGTAGAGACCTATCGAAAGAGCTGTCTGAAGAATGAGAGGAGAGCACAGAACAATACAGGTGACCCAGATTGCTAGGCCTAGTGTCCAGGCTCTTGGGTTGCTTATTAAATATTTCAAGCTGGCGGCAGCTTGGAATCAGCTGTGGTGGGAATTTAGACCACGGAAATCAATAACCACTACAAATCAAGGCTTTATTTTTTTCAAGAGAGCAAGTTTACCAGCATACCACTGTGGAAGAGTAGACAGATCAGAGGAGAAAAAGCCCTGGAGTTAGTTAATATGTGTAAAATGTGAAAGGAGAAATTCAGGAAAGGAAAGCACACGTGAAGTCCTAGAAAATGATGCTACTAGAGATATCTCATTCCAAACTCCTGGTCAGGACTGGCATTTACCCATTAGCTCATTTTAAAAACTCCTTTTCACAGGTCTGTCTCAAGAGTGGGAGTTCATTGAAGGTTCAAAGAGAATGAAGATGGTGTGAAAATGTGGAGAATAAAATCATGAACTGACTAGAGAAACATACAGATGACTGGGCAACTATTGCATCTCATAAGTTTTCATCTGCTGGGGTATAAGCCTGGAGAAAGTGGGTTCACCTAGAGTCGGAGCTTTTTGTCAATCACATGGGTATTGCATTTAATTATTATGTTTGCACCCAAACCAGCCTTTTCTGGTGACTTAGATTTACCCTTGTGTTTCTGATATCATTACCTCTGCTTAAAAAACAAGTTTCTGATAAAGAAAGTGTGTCATTGGAACGTATCTCTCTCTCACTCCTTTTTTGATTAAACTGTTAAACACATTTAATAAGCTATATCCCTGAGCATCTCTGCTTCTACCAGGCTACTTTCCTTAGTTTCCATTGAAAACATCTTGAACTTTTCCACCTCTAATGCTTTGCTTTTTTCTCGCCATTCCCTTTCCCGCCCTCCTTGGTCAACTACACACAGACCTTAATACTAAATACTGCCTCTTCCAGGAAGCCACCCCTGATCACTCTGGCATGTAATAAACTCTACATTTAACATTGATTTTCTGGACAAAGTCCTTGGGGATTATATCTTATATATTTTTTAAAATGAATAGTAGCAGGTATGATCTATCCATTGCAGAGTTCCAGCTACAGAGACTTATGATAGTCAATAGTTGCCTACAGAGGGCACTTGATAAAAATAATACACTGAAGTCCATACTTTACCCCTAGCGCCTGTGAAATACTCCCAGGATCTCTAGGAAATGTAGAAAAGGTGGGAACCTAAAACAGGTAGGAGTACGTGAGAGATGGGGAAGGGAACAATGATACTCAGTTTTGCAGATAGGGGTTAATGAGCAGACAAAAATCTAGGCCCCTTGTTCTCAATCTGTGCCATGCGTGGAATCATCTGGGGAGCTGATACCTGGGTCTTGCCTCCATGAGCAAGGAAATGAGAAAGAATTTTATTCTATGACAGATCAATTCTGTTGCGTTGTATTGAAAAAAAATAATGTATGTGTAAATTGAGGGAAGGAAAAGAAGGGATATGTAGTCTTTATTATGGACATAGAGTCCTTAGATAAAGCATTTCTCAAAACAAGAGAAAACAATTTAACTTCGGCCAAACAAAGGAGGAAAACATCATTAGTGTATCAGAGACCTATGCTGGACTTGTCACTCTGCCTTGCCTTCATAATCAGGGCCAGATTCCTACCCTGTGTTAATTTACGGATTTTCTCTAGTAGAAAATAGAATATGAATCTCACCTCCAAAGTGAATTTGAGATATTAAAGTTAAGGAATACATGGAAATAGAAATAAAAAGCAACTGACTCCCAACCAAAGTTCTTTTCATTAAAGTGTCAGCAAATCTTCAAAGCTGATGTCTCCTATATCACATAAATGGAAAGAAAATAAGATGGCATGAAGCTAGAAAAATAAACACCATGTTTAAAATTAGAAGGTCTTCTGGATCTGATTCGATATAGTCTGATCATTTCATGAGGGACCAGGAGACCAAAAAAATTCTTTCTTCAAGGGAAAAGCCCCACCCAAGAAAAATGTCCACATGATCTGGCCACCCTGCTATCCAGCTGTGCCGCTGTGGGTGTCCTGGAGGCCAGGGAAGTTCTCTGGGAATATTTGTCTTGCTCCCTTCTCCCCAGTTCTCAAGACCATATCTTTTTCTTTACAGCTAATTAGAGATTCATTTAGAATTATCATGATATTTATTTTTTTTCCTTTACCCAAGTAAGGGTAAGGCTATTGTATTATAAATACACCTTTTCCTTGGTTACTTAAATTAGATTTTATGCAATTTGATCTAAAAGCAAAGATTTAGATTGGAATCAAAATCAGTCAATTCTTTTTGCTGACTTGAGCTGGCTGGTATGATGAAAGGAGGGACAGTGATGACATGGTTATTGTCACAATATCCAGTTTAAAACAACCAAGAGGCAGAGAAGAATGCTAATGGGCAAAGGGAGGCACACTTAGAAGACTACTGGGGAAACTGACCCTGGAGAGAAGGTTCGTGAAGGGAAAAAAATGTGTATTATTTTTATCAAGTGCCCTTCTACAGGCAGCTATTGACTATCATAACTCTCCATAGCTGGAACTCTACAGTCCACTCTGGCCCTCATTGAACAGCCTTTGCTACTTGCTGCTGGCTGCCAACATCCAGGCCTCAGAGATGCCTTCTCCTGCATCTCAGACTAAACATCATTGACTGCTCAGCTGTGGGTCTGGACCAGAGCAGGAAACTCACTTCCCATCCTCTAAGTTCTGCTCTTCTACTGGGTGCTCCCAGCAGAGACACTTAGTCCTGGACAGTTTAGTGGGACAGCTGTCTTTGTTTGCAAAATAGGCCTTTCAGCCCAAGGTGTTCACTTGCTCCTATAATAGCTCAGTTGGGATGTTTTAATCAGAAGCTATTTATCAGAAGCATCACTTCTCTCCAGGCTTCAGGTTCTGGTGCTGAGTACTCATTATGCCAGATTGCACCTTAAAGAGGTATAAACTCTCTTTCTGGGGCTCTTGCATCACTGTAGTGTGCCTACTATCATCAGTACCTGATTCAGCAGACGTGCCCGTGGACACCAGCACCTCCTCAGAACTCATCATCACATTATTTCTCAATCACAAAGTCCCTAGGCAGTGCACCTTTTTCTTTTCCTCCTTTGAGTCTTTCTGTTTGCTTGTTGTGTTATGTCTATAGTTGCAGAAGGGGGACCTGGGAGAAATAGGGTGCTCCACCTTGGCTGGACACCGTAAGTCCGATCTGTATACTTTTTAGGATATTGTATTTTTAGTTTAGCTCAATATTCTAAATCTGTCATATATATTATGCCATGGTATGTGATAAGAATTCATTTTCAAAATGAGAATATTCTGTAAATAACTTCTGAAGCATCAAAGAAAATTAAATTATCTTCTCTGTAGTTTTGTGTGGGCGTATTTAAATGAGTTTAATTCTCCTAACAATGGTTGTGTTCTACTTAACAGAAACCCAAATACCTAACCAATTTGGCTAAAAGAGATTTTATTGTGCATGGACATCTTGGAGCAGAGTTAGATTATTGACCAGATATAAAGACAGCTTTAAAAATAGCACCACTAGTTGAAAAAGATCCTAAAGAATGCTTGGAGATGTGATGTCTTTCTTCAAGTCTGTGGAGATTATTATTATGTAGAAATCTCCACTGGGTAAGCAAGAGAAAGAAAAAATCCTGGATTTTAAGCAAGAGGATGCTAAATTAGGTAGTTTTCTTTCTTCTTTAAATTTGTAAAGTTAATACATGCTTCTGAAAAAATATTCAAATAACACAAATATAAAATGAGAAATTTAACAAACCCCTTCCTACTTTGCCTTTCAAGCCTGTCCCCAACTTTTTAGAAACAGCCTTCAGCATTCAAAGGTTTCTATGTACAGGTGAACCTGAAACTTCTCAGTCCTTGGAGGTTTTTACAATCAGTCATGGGAGATGACTTGGGCAAGTGGTGCTGCATCCAGCAAGTGGTGAATTCCGTCACGTCCAGCATGGCTCTAGAGAATGTACCTGAGTGGCAACAGTGGGAGATTAAGAAAAGAAAGAAGACAGAAAACTGGGATGAGGAGGTCCAGTGTCCACTGATGGTGGAGCAATGACATAGTCTTATTTTTGCAAGCTGCTTTTATGCAAGAGCATACAATTGCTAACTAAAATAAGATTATCCCCACCCAACCTACACACCCTGCTATAATCTTTTGCATTTTCGTTTGCTCCAGGCTATGAGCGTACTCCCTGCCTCGGAGCAATACCGCATTGTTCTCCAATCAGTTTGTACTTCCCCATTCTTTGGAGGGTTCATAGAGGTGAGGCAACCCTTGGTTGATCTCACAGATTGCAAAGACCTTGTCAATTTACAACCTGCTCTCCACAAAGTGGGGAAGAGCTCTCTCTCAGATATGTGCCAGCTTTTAATTCATAAAGAATAAGATGTAGCTACCCTTGAAACCACACACACCCACACATGCAAACACACACTTTTCATTTGAAAAAACCATTTCAGTGGTGTCTTCAGTAGTGTGCTTATTTCTGACTACATAAGCTCAAAGTCATCTGCTCAGAAGTACATCATGTCATATGTAGTGGGCATTCAATAAGTACCTGTTGAACAAATTGTAATTATTCCATCTGTGTTTGTGTTCTTTGTTTTAAAAAATATGGTTAGGATAGAAAATAATTTTGCAAATATAGTACAATATACTGAAGCTTACTAATTATTACCCCCTCCACTTGCCCCCCCCCCATTTTTTCTCATATTTGAAGCCTCTCTGTCCCTCTGTAGTCCTGTCTCCCTAACTCACTTACAAAACTATGCAGAATTGGTGTGGGTTGGGGGTGGGAGGGAACCTATGAATAATCAGTTAGCTCTTATGTGCTCAGCTCAAACTCTGTAGACTATGAAGCCTTGCCCAATGCCCTAATTAGGAGTCTCTCTCTTTTCCCACACCCACCCCCAGCCTTTGTTGAATACCTCTTTTATGCTACTTAGCACAGATCTTTTGGTAGATGGTCAAATTTGTGTACAACTAATCTTGGTGTGGAAACACTTTCTCATTTATTCTAATATTCCTTGCTCTACCTGGTACAATGCCTTTCCCAGAGAAGGTATGTTGGTTGAATAGGGAGACTGAATAAATCACATCTTGATTTCAAGGGAACCCTATTTAGCTGCAAAATTGAACTTTTCCTTTTGTTCATATTTACGTCTGCACAATGAGCATCACTGTTTTGATTCCATTTAGTTAGAAATAATTCTTTTTTAAATCATAGAGTTTACTTGACTGAAACATTTTGCTAACTGATTTGTAAAATGAGGGGCTAAGGACATGTTTGAGTTGCCATATAGGCAAAAGCAAGCAGGGAAATTATTTGAAGACATCTGTAATGTTCTCACCTTAAGTCTATCTAGTTCTTGCAGGTATTTCTTTGGTGATATAATACTTTACTCTGGTAGACCCTTTGGGTCATGCTCAAGATTTTTTCTGATCACTTTTCAAGGCCACATTATGGTTTAATGGTTGGTTCTTTCCTCAGGTCTCAGAGGCTGGCTCTTCCTTCTGCAATGCCACAAGCACTCAGACCTACTTATTTGTGTGAGTGCTGGCATTCACATTCAATGAACAACCTGAGAAGATGTTTCGGTTTTTATTTTGAAGCACAATTTCTATTTCCTTTCCCTGGTTAACACTGATGACTGGCTTTAGGAAAAGCCTTTATTTTGATTATGTTTTAATTTATGAAATTAAATTAGAGGCTGTGGTAGTAAAATGAATTGGTTGATTTTAGTCTTAACCAAGAAGAATTTGGAAACATCGCTCATAAAATTGTTGTAGATATGTTTCCTAAAACACCTGTTTTCAGACTCTCCACATAAAGACAAAGCCTTCAGCGATATACTTACATGGTTTAGTTTTATGTTAGTGATAGGGCCCTGTTTTTAGACTGCAATTTTGAAAGAGTTCAACAGCTGAGTTGGAAACTAAAACTCACCCTCTAAAATATAAAAGTGAGATATGGGTGGGATAATCCCTGGGCCAGAGCCTGCTCCCAGTTTGGCATTCTTTAGGCCCAACTGTTGACTAGAGATAATTTAGATTATAATTGTAAAACCAAGAAATGCTTTAATGCAAATTCCTTGCATTGCAAGTCTCTCTTTGAAGAACAAGTGGACATTCTTGCAAATTACCAGAATAGGAAGCTATTTTTCTTTTCTCCACCCAGCCGTTGTAAGTAGCTATGGAAGCCAAGGCCTCATGAATTTTATATCACATTTAGTTTTATTTTAAGGAGGTTAAAATATAGGGCTTTAAAAACTCAACCAGACATGTCATTTTCTTTGTGTTTTCCTCATCAGTGCTTCCTAGTTTACCACAATAAGCACATATTATTTTCATAATGGGGAAAATGTTATTTTAGATTTGCCTGTTATACTTACCATGGTGTTAAGAGAAAAATCAAAAGCTATGATACTATAGAGGCAATGGGTGCTTTCATTAAACAATATGTGCTTGCTTTGAGATAGAAGAAACATACAGACATATTCATCTTGGACTCTCGGCTACCTGTACAATGATCACTCCAATTCCAATTTCAAATAGCCTCTCTATTGTCCCCAAAGTGCATTCTTATCTATCTATACATCTATCTATCCATCCTTTGCCTTGTCTCACAAAATATCTATGACAGCTTACAAAGATAGATAAATACAAGTTAAAAACAGAAGAAACAGAACAATGAAAAATAGAGGTGAGTCTGGAACATAGATCATAATGATTCGTAGTCATGTTAACAATTGGGCCACATATGTGGTTTTCTAGGAATTTTCTTAGCCACTACAAAAGAAAAAATCTGGTTGGTTATTAGATTCAGGATCCACAGGATCAAATCAAACCAGTTACTCATTAGAAGTGCTACTACTCTTGGTTCTAGAGTCAGACTGGAAATTCTTCCAAAAGGCTCATAAAGAGACCATGTCCTTTGATGAACACCCAGGACAACATCCTTGCAACAGAAGCAGTGGTGCCTCTGTTTGTCATAAAGGTGGTATATTTCTTACACGGCCCTCAGTATAGGCTGGTGATATCACAGCAAAGAGCAGTTCCACAAACTGATATCATATCAATAGCAGTTCGGTAGATTCTGCACCTGGCAGTCAGTCCAGGTTCATGTAGAAAGTTTCACCTGGACCATGTGCCCATGCAAATTCTCAAGACAGTGCATGGCCCCTAGTAAATGCTCAAAAAATGTTAGCGATTAGTGTTACTGCTACTATTATCCTGTGTCAGATGCATGCCTCCTCTTTAATGGTAAAGAGATGGGCTCCACATTATGCCAGTGAGTGAAAATGGCTGGCAGGAGCATCTCTGACCTCACAGCTCTCATCTCCTACGCAAGCCCTCTAGCACTTGTGAGAACACGAAATGCGGTCAGGCTTAAGTTGGGCAATGCCACATTTGGGCTCTCTAGAGGCAGGCTTGCTCCAGGTAACACTTGAAAAACTGAAACTCCATAAATAGAGTTACTGCCAGTGTGGGGAGCACGCCAAATCTGAGCTCAGAGGAATACCTTCCAAGCAGAAACCTGCGAGCTTCAGCATTTCGTTCTTGAAGGATAGACTCCTTTTAAGGAATTAAAAAGGCTTTAGAAATCCTTTGTGATTTCCCAGACTTACACCAGGATAGAAGAGAGTGAAAATTCAGCTTTTAGATCATTAGGCCCATGCGACTTCAAGACCCAGAAGGATCTCCCTTCTTCAATCTGCTCCCACCACCCTACTCCCTCCTAGCCTAGTCCTCTTTTACTAAGTCTGATTAAATGGTTCATCACAGTTGGTCCTATCATGTCAGAAGGCAAGGACTGCCAGAATCTGCCAACAACAGAGTCTATTTGGAGTTGAAATAGCCTCCCCCTGGGGGTAGTCTCTTTGCTTGTTGCATGTAGAACACGAGAAAGCATGTGGCAGAGATTAGGCATGCCTTGGTATTGAATTCTGAGCACCAGATGTGTGGGGGTCTGCATCCCTCACAGTCACATCACTTTCTTCTTTTAATGAAAACTGAAACCCAGCTCTAGCCAGAGGACAGTGAGAGTGAACAAATGTGTAGGGGAAGAAAATAGAAATGTTTAGGAAGGCTGGCTCCTCACCACTGTCTGGTCTAGTAAGAGCCTCTCCCTCCCTTCCAGCCCTTGGAATGCAGGAGGGGCTGCAGGAGGAGACAGGGAGGGCTCATGGGGAGGAATTAAGCGTGGCTCGCAATGTTTCTGGCTTCTATGTAAATACTGCGACACCTCAAAAGGAAGAACAGCTGAGATAAGTGACTGCTAATCCCCCAGTGCCCGGAGGAGGCTGGGCGCTCCCTTCCAGATCCCAGCAGATGGTGGATGAAACAGACTTCCCTTGAGGCAAGGGCAGGGAGAACTGTCTCACCTTCTGTTCCTTCAGCTTGCCCTGCACGTCTCCCTCACGGCCTGTCCCTGCCCAGAGGGGTCTCGCTGGCCCTGGAGAGCCCTGGGGACCTGCCCGGGCTCTGCCATCCCACTGAGATGCTCAAGGTCAGCCAAGCTGGACTCTGGCCAGCTTGGGCAGCGTTTAGTAAAGCTCCCTGGGTCTGGAGAGGAACGGCCAGGCAGTGATGCTAAATTTTTCTAGCTCTGTGAATTACCTGAGGAAGTGGGGCGGTGACTTATTTCAAATGCAGATTCTATCTCACAGGGTAAAACCTGGGAATTTGAGTTTCTATTAGGCAGCCCAGGTAATTTGGCTGCAAGTGGTTCTGGCATTCTGTTGAGGACAGCAGTCCAAGTGGACTTGGGGGCTTTTGGGGTAGTTTTGAGGAACAAGATGCAAACTCAGGTGCCTGGATTTGAATCTTCATTCTTTTAGGATACAAATCAGTCTTTCTCAAACTGCAGGACACAGCCATTTCTGAGTTTTGAAATCCCTTTAGTCACAATTCACATCAAAAAAATGAAATGGGGAGATTTGTTACACAACAATTTGAATGTACTTAATACTACTAAACTGTGCAGTTTTAAATAGTTAATAGGATAAATTTTATGTTATGTATATTTTACCACAATTTTTTAAAAAGAAAATATCTAGAATGTGCCACAGAGGATAAAGTCATTTTTATATACCTCAGTGGGCATGACAGAAGCCAATATCAATTTTTGGCTTAAGTGGGTCCCTGAAAAATTGTGTCAAATGAAAATCAGTCATTGAATTTTACTTTCCCATTGACTTATATTTTAAAACACATGAAATAGGGTTCAGCATTATAAAATGTGTAAATTGAGCAGTATCAAAATTCACAAATATCGAACCATTACAGATCTCTAAGGGAAAAAGTGTTCTTTCTTACCATAAAATAATGCATATGAACATACATTTTGTTCTAAGTGGGGGAAAAAAATTGTTTTTAAAACATTCTAAGGGTGAGGATTGTTTCATGAAGCTGGTCTCAGTGCTCTACTAATGTGCCCACCCCCAGCAGGGCAGACTGACCCTGAGGTGGATGGGCTGCAGTTGGCAGCCCCAGTCAGGGAAGTGTTTGCAAAGGATTCAGGTCAATAACCATGGTGCTCAGTGATAAGCTAGACTTTCCAGGAGTTCCTTTTGCACATATGGCAGTGAACATGGGAATTTGCCATCAGCCACTTCTAAGTAGAAACTGTCTTTCACACAAATGTTCATGAACTCCGGACCTACTCAACTTTAAAAACAATGAAATGACACTTCCTCAGGAAAGCTTTCTTTTGGATGCCTCTTTTCATGACTATCTCAGCGATTCCTTCCTTTCTTTCCTAGCATGTACCATAACTATCTGACTTTTATGTAATTGCCCTGCAGTATGAGTTTGGCTTTGTTTTATTTATCACTGTATCTCTGTGACTAGCACAGTTCTTGTCGCATAAATATTTGCTGAATCAATAAATAAATGAAATTGACCCAATTCAAAGAGAGCTACTGCTGCGTCCAAAAGGATCACTATGACCGAATTGTAATAGTTACAATTTTCTTTTATCATCTGTGTATTTTTTTCACTTGTCTCTAATTATTACACTAATTAATAACCCCTGCCAGAAAAGAATTATTATGTCTCTCTTCAGAGGTGATATTTGGGGCTCAGTGAAGTGACTTGCCCAAGACCAAATGTGTAGTGATAGAGGCAGGATTTGAACTCAGGGCTGTGTGGCTATGACACCAGTCCCTTGTCTCCTTTTTCTTGGTTTTTCTGCATCTGCCTGAGCCGAGGTAGCTCTGCTCTTTGCAGGCCATCCATGGGCATTTTCACTGTAAAAGGCCTACTTTGCTGGCAGGGAGAGATCCCAGCCAGGCCCTTCACCTGGCTCCATCACCCAGCTGCCCCCACAGTTTCTTCTCCAGACTAACCCAAACATGGTTGGGGAGCTCAGCAGGGAGGGCCCAGCATTCCCCAGTCTGTACAAGTATCTAATCAGCAGGCCTCCTCAGCATATCAATCCAAGACCACTCTAGAGATGGATGCCTGTGCCCAGTTTTCTATTTTTAACTGGTGTGAACGGGAGGAAAAACACAAGCATTAAAAATCAAAGTGCCAGTCAAGGACTGAGAATACAGGGCACCCCAGGGCAAACTAGTGATCCGTGTCCTTCTCTTGTCTCTGATCTTTTCCCCACTCCTCGCTTCACACTGTCTTTTTGTTCCTTTCTCCAAAATCCCAAGATCCTTCGAAATCTATTTCCAGGGAACTGATATCAGTCATTTTTACCAATGCTCCTCATACTTTAATGTACATACAAACCAACTGGACATCTGGCTAAAATACAGATTCTCATTCAGTAGTTCTAGGGTGAGGCCTAAGATTCTGCTTTTCTAAATCATTCCTGGTTATGACGATACTGCTCATCCAGATGATATATTCATATGATTGAAGTTGCTATCTTCCTGACAATAATATCTGCTCTCTCAGTCTTGTCTCCAGCTAGAATGAAGGTCTTGCTCCCAGCTTACAGATGTTCATCTATCCACCTGCAAGGGGACAAGCTACTTTTGGCATTTGTTTCTTCATTCACTTTGGCAGCAGGGGATCCTTTCCTGGACAAAAGACCAGAGTCTGAGTTCAAGTAAAACCCCAGGAGCATGAAGAGCTACATGATATCCAGGCTGGGGTAAACCTGACCCCTTCTCTAGCAAGACTTGGTCAAGCTCTCCCCACAGGTCTCCTTAAGCCTTGTCCATGGCCAGACCCTGAGCCATGCGTGGGTTGGGGACTAAGGTGGCCTTGGTTAATCTCAGCTTTCTGCCCTAGAGGAGGACGGCCCCAGCTCCCTGAGTCATCCAGGCTGGTGAAGACTAGACCAGAAGGGTGCCCTGTCCCAGGTGTCCCTTTTCTGGCCACTTTGGTGCCCTCTGGGCCAATGAGGACTGCCAGGGCTCTGCTCCTCCAGCTCCTAGTCCTGCAAGATGAGAAGCTGCTGTCACTCCTCCGCTGCCCTGGCCCAGCTGTCGGGACCCCTCATCAGAGGGCAGGGTGCCAAGACTTCCCTCCTGTATGTGGCTTATTGTCTCTTAGGCTGAAGGGGCTGCGGAGGAACCAGCCCACGGCACACCCAGAGAGCACCCCCATCCAGGAAGCGGGAGGGGTGGGAAGGCGACACTTAGTCTTCTCCTGCCCCCTACCCTTCGCCGCCCGCCCCTCCCTAGCTCCCTATTTGGCCATCCCCCTGGTTGCCCCCTCCCCTTCCTTACATGGTCTGGGGGCCCCCTGGCTGATCCTCTCCCCTGCCCTTGGCTCCATGAATGGCCTCGGCGCTCCTCAGTGGTGTGAAGGCGACCAAATAAGGCAAGGTGGCCGACCGGGCCCCCCACCCCTGTCCCCGGCCGCTCCAACTGACCCCGTCTATCAGCACGCTATAAAGCAGCGCGCCCCGCGCCGGGCACCCAGCGCCTGCCGCCGCCGGAGCCGAGCCGAGCCCGACCCGCGGACGGTGAGTCAGCGCCACCCCGCCCGCGTCCCGCCTCCCCGCCCGGCACCGGACCTGTCCACTCAGCCCGGCCCGAGCCGTTCCCCGCGCTCCGGCCACCCCGGCCCTTTTCTTTTCTTTTTTTTTTTTGAAGACCTAACTTTTCGACTTGGTCCTAACTTCTTTTGTGCTAGGTCGTCACAGGAGAGGGGTCCCGGGAGGGGAGCTCTACGGTCCCCCATAGGGTGTCAGGGGTCCCTGATCTTGGGCGCTCTTCCTTCCAGCTGGGACAGAGGCGTGGACCGGGATGGGGATGGGGATGGGGCCGAAGTGGCTTCCCAGTTTGTGAAAGGGCGAAAATGTAAAGGACTGGGGAGGACCTGGGGAAGTGACTCTCACTCCTTGCACCGGGGGCAGAGGGTGAGCCCCCCTGTCCAGGGAGCCTTGGTGGTTCCTCTCCCTTCTCTCCCCAACCCCAACCCCAACCCCCGCTCCCTCCTCCCACTCTTCTTTTTCTGTCCCGAGGGGAAGGGAGGTGGCCTGTATCTCTCCCCAGTCCCCTCTGCTCTGTCCCCTCCTCCCGGGCGAGGAGAAAGCCAGCTCCACAGACACCGAGCGTGGGTCGCCCCACTCTCTTCCTGCAGACCTCGCTGAAGCTGTGCCAAGATGTGCGACGACGAGGAGACCACCGCCCTGGTGTGCGACAACGGCTCCGGACTGGTGAAGGCCGGCTTCGCGGGCGACGACGCGCCTCGCGCGGTCTTCCCGTCCATCGTGGGCCGCCCGCGCCACCAGGTACACTTGCCGCCCAGCCTGGCCTGCTCTCATGGGGAGCAGTCTCCAGCCCCACTCACACCTCTTCCAGCCATCTCTTCAGCCCAGCAATCTAGGAACTGTCTCACCTGCCCCTCCTGTTTCATGAACTCTTTAGGTCAAATGAGGAAAAGATGGATTAGCTTCAAATCCAAGCGAAAACCAGCAATTCTCACACCATGGCGGAAGGGGGATGTGAAAGGTGCATCTTTTTCCTGCCCACTTTAGGAGCAGGGCTCTCCAACAGTCCAACTCCCTGGTGTGAAAAGGCAGCAGCTTCTCTTCTCCACTCCTGAACCTGCATCTTGAATCCTCAGGGTCTTCTCTACTTTTTGTACACTTCAGTTTTTTCCCTGCCTCCCTCTTTAGTCCTGTTCAAAACTTATAATAATATAACTTCTCTCAACCAGCCAGAGCCAACCCACGTTCCTCCCTCTTGTTCACAGCCAGTTGACAGGGCTCCCAAAAGATGTAATCTATCTGCTTCCTGGCTGTTGCGTTTTTAGAATCCAGACGTGACAGAGGCAGTAGGTGCCATGGTGATAGTAACATACCACCTTGTTTATTAAGAGAAATGTCATGCTCTCTGGCTTTGCCACATGCCTGGTCAGACAGCCTGCCAGGGAGAACGGTATGGGCCCAGGACAGCGCTGGACAGGCTGGATTTCACCAGCAGGGTGATAATGGCATAGCAGCCCATCTTTTTATGTTCACTTGATGAATGTCAAAATCTTTCCTTAGGAGAAATACAGTGTGTCATTAATGCAGTCATTTCACAATGTAGTCATTTATATTTCAGTTGACATGGGTGATGAGCTTCATAGTTTAATGAAAGCATTATGATATTTTTAAAATGAGGTAAGGCTCTACTTCAGTAAAATAGCATTGTTCCCCTCCCCCCTAGTTATTTCTAAACAATAGAATTCTATCTCTTGGGGAGGGGTTAGAAGAAGGTATTAGATTGATTTTAAGTGATGTTTCTAAATTGGGGTAAAATCCTATTTATTATTTCTGGTCTTTATAAGGTATTCCTTGACTTGGAAAGTTAAATATAAGTTTATATTACTGACATAGTGGAAGCTTGATTTTCCCATCTTTTTCTTCTTATAGGGTGTCATGGTGGGTATGGGTCAGAAGGATTCCTACGTAGGAGATGAGGCCCAGAGCAAGCGAGGTATCCTGACTCTCAAATACCCCATCGAGCACGGCATCATCACCAACTGGGATGACATGGAGAAGATCTGGCATCACACCTTCTACAATGAGCTCCGTGTAGCCCCTGAGGAGCACCCTACTCTCCTCACTGAGGCCCCACTGAACCCCAAGGCCAACCGTGAGAAGATGACCCAAATCATGTTTGAGACCTTCAATGTCCCCGCCATGTATGTGGCCATCCAGGCAGTGTTGTCCCTGTATGCTTCTGGCCGTACCACAGGTATGTTTGGGCTCTGGGAATAGTCACTGATGAATCACATTCCCAAGTCATTGACCTTGCTGTGAATCAGCTTCCCCAAATGAAAAAGAATGATCTCTTCCCTGACACTCCCTGAGAAAGTATCTGTGCTAAGAGAGAAAGGTAATCATAGTACCCCAAGGTTAGCTTCAGAGCACAGGTATTTAAGAGCTGAAAGTATGTGAGGTCACATGATGAGGCTCTACACAATGTATCAACTTGGAATGTAGCAGTCATTGGTATGTGTTCATACCATCACAGCCCCTGGGCAAAAATTGCCAAGGAGAACCCATATTCCCTACAGGGCCTGAGTCAAAAAAGAGGGAAACATGTGTAAGTAAGTTAGTTGGGAGGAAAGAAAAACAGACTTGGATGCTTACATAATGTGCTAATGGCTGACAGAGGGATGGTCATTTGAAAGTGTCCTGGGGAAATTTTTCTACCACAATATTTAAAAGGATGAGTTGTTGCAAGCTTCATATTTAGCATCCATTATGCTCATTTTTATTCTTCTTGTGTAAGGGATCCAATTTTATCTGGATCCATGCCCAATGCTAGTTTATCTTATCCAAGACTGGAAGTAGGCTTTGACACAACTAAAAGCAATGGTATCCTCAGGGATTTACCTCCTTCTTATCTATTCCTCTGACAGGCATTGTTCTGGACTCTGGGGATGGTGTAACTCACAATGTCCCCATCTATGAGGGCTATGCCTTGCCCCATGCCATCATGCGTCTGGATCTAGCTGGTCGGGATCTCACTGACTACCTCATGAAGATCCTCACTGAGCGTGGCTACTCCTTTGTCACCACCGGTGAGTGTGTGTTTCTTCTGCCACAGTACATGTCTGCTTTTTCCTTCCACCAGCAAATCCACCTACTTCCTCACAATGACTTCATTCTTCAGAGCTTAACTGTGATACCCTTCATTTCTACAGCTGAACGTGAAATTGTCCGTGACATTAAGGAGAAGCTGTGCTATGTTGCCCTGGATTTTGAGAATGAGATGGCGACGGCTGCTTCTTCCTCCTCCCTGGAGAAGAGCTATGAACTGCCTGACGGCCAAGTCATCACTATCGGCAATGAGCGCTTCCGCTGCCCTGAGACACTCTTCCAGCCCTCCTTCATCGGTGAGTTGTAGGGTCTGCTGCAGAGGCACAGCTTTTCGCTGGAAATCTTGGAAGGTCCCAGAATAAAATCTATTATAATGAAGAAGGATTAAGGGGTTCTTGAGTTAAAAGAAGTCATAGCTTGGAGTCCCGCACAGTTCAATCTCAGGTCCTGATGGTCCATTAAAGGGATGGCCATCACTGTTTTGTTGCAGTGAAATGGTAAAGGATGACACACTGACTTCATCTCAAAATATAGCATGAGACAGAATAGAAACTTAATAATCCGTATCTGCAGGAAAAAGACGGTTACTCACGAGTGCCAATTTATTCCAGTAAGCTCCTTTTGAGACTTTCCTTTTGAATTACTCATTGTTAAATGCAACAAGAATCATCCTCATAGTAATAACTGGACATTTATATGTCACCAAACATTTTTCCTAAGGAATCATTTCCAAGAGGAAGCTTGTGAGGATCTTATTTTAGTCCATAAATAAAAATTGCACGAATTTAACTTAAATGTTTGTCTTATCCTTTTCCAATACGTCCTCATATGTCTGGTAGATATAGCAAGTGTTCACTCCAACAGGTGCTAAACACAGTTGTTCATTTCTTGGCAGTCTATTATGGTCTGTCAGCACTTTTAGGGACACCTGTTCCTCAAATCCCCTGAACTGTATCTTATAGAAGAACATATGTTTCGGAGACAAATGGTGACAGTTTAACAGCACAGAGTTCTGTTCTCTCCCCTCTATCCCAGCCCCCTGGCCAGAGTGCCCTGTGATTTTTTTTTTTAAAACATGTTCCTAGGTATGGAATCTGCTGGCATCCATGAAACGACTTATAATAGCATCATGAAGTGTGACATTGATATCCGCAAGGACCTGTATGCCAACAATGTCTTATCCGGAGGTACCACCATGTACCCTGGGATTGCTGATCGCATGCAAAAAGAAATCACTGCACTGGCTCCCAGCACCATGAAGATTAAGGTAAAGAACTTCTGTGCATGGGGTGCCAAGGCAGGTCTTGGTATTCCAAGCAGAAACTGCATTCCTAACTTCTTTTTTGCCACACTTAGCTTCCCGTCTCCTAAAGACTTTACCTCTTAGCTTCTGTAGCACTTTTTCTAACACTTTTTCTGATTTTTCTAGCACTGTTCCTATGACTTTAAAAAGGCTTTCTAGCAGTGAATAAAAATAAATCTTTGCAGAAAAAAAAATAACCTAAATCTTTCAACACATTTTAAAAGTTCCTAACTATTGGGTTTGGCCTCACCATGCATTTAACTTGTTGCCACGTTATACTCAAGTTCAGAGAAGTGAGGAAATTCTATTTTGTAGTGTCTTTGATAATAGAAATAATGAAATAGAAGAAAGTGCATAAAACTGACTCAGCCATATTAATTTGTGGTATGAAGTATCTTACATGACATGTTAATATCTAACATTTTTTCTGTTAATCTACCCAAGATGTGGCTTGCTCTGTTGCTTTGGAATTCACTGGAAGTCTTCGTTTTCTTTCCACAGATTATTGCCCCCCCTGAGCGTAAGTACTCTGTTTGGATTGGGGGCTCCATCCTGGCCTCCCTGTCTACCTTCCAGCAGATGTGGATTAGCAAGCAAGAGTATGATGAGGCAGGCCCCTCCATCGTCCACCGCAAATGCTTCTAAGGTGCCTTCTCTCTTAGTCTACCTTACTTTCAGGATGACAGTATTATGCTTCTTGGAATCTTCCGAACCACCCTCCCTCATCTCTCATCAATCATTGTACAGTTTGTTTACACACGTGCAATTTATTTGTGCTTCTAATATTTATTGCTTTATAAATAAACCAGACCAGGACTTGCAACCTACAAAAGACTCTCTTATTTCCTTTTGGGGCAGGGTCAGTGTTCACTCACTTTAGTCCGTGAACTCCGAAACTGGTGACTTTGACAGCAGGCACACTGTAATATTACAGTCCCACAAAGTTCATCAGATGAATTAGTGTGACATTGATCTGGTGATTACAAGACTAAATTTTGCTTTTGCACTTTGGGAGAGAATCATGAATCTACTTCATATCTGAAAAGTGGATCACGTTTAGCTTCACATAAGCAAGAAATGGAATCAGAAAATTATTGTTTTAGCATATGTTGCAGGTGCTTTTGTAGCCACATATATATCAGTAGTGAGAAAGTCAAAGATTATTTTTAAATAAATTAGGTTAAATTCTCAATTCTTGGACTCTTCGATTGTATTCCTGAGAACTATGCATATTAGAGGCGAGACACTGAGGCTAGCTGACCGTTAAGCCCAGCCACTTAGGCCCATTCTAAATGCCCTCTAAACAAATCGGGACCACTGTGCAGGTTCAAAACAAATGTGAGGAAACAGGTACCAGCTACTTCTCCCTACTCAGTGACTAACTTGTGGGACAGGGGTCTTCAGTCTCTTTTCTTCTTTGAAATCTAGGCATCTTAGGTTGAGTGGAGTGAAGGCTATGATGTCCTGCGGGGAAGGGGAGTAGAAAGCCACAATATTCCCTGGTAGGAGTGGATGAATTTTAAGAAATCAACTTTGGAAAGTAGATATCAACCTCATTGCACAAGTTTTAAATTTTTTTAATTTTCAAATTAATTTTTTATGAACTGTTACAGCATTTGGATGGATTTAATTGAACTTTTATTTATTGATGAGAGAATCAAGACACAGAGATTAGATAACTGGTGCAATATTAAACAGCTTTTCTGTGGAATACCCCAGACAAACATCCAAATTTTCCAACATCCAATCTAATGGTAGTTCTAAAACCATCTTTAGTCATAAAGTTTAAATTTACAAACATACAGACATAAAACTTTAGTCATAGTATGTCAAGAGTAACCCCATGCTATCACACATGCATTTGGGAATCTGGGTTCGAAAAAAATATTTTAGGCTCATCAGCTATCTTTAGTAAGTTGCCATTGTCATTATCATTCAGGATTGTAATTGTATCTTTATGTTATTCATTCAACAAACAAATGTGAGGAAACAGGTCCCTGACTCTGGGCCAGGCAGGTTAGTAGGTGCAGGAGACATAAAAATAAATCGGGGCACAATTTCTGTGCTTCAGAAGCTCAAAACTTAGTTTCATATTTAGCATAGCTGAATATAAGTCCTTTTTGAGTTAAGTTAAATAATAAATTTGTTGGCATTTTCTTATGATCTAAACTTTATTGTAGTTTTTCTTTCCCCCCCTCAATTGTAGTCTGTGGCACAAATTGGCTTAAAAGCTAGATATCAGCCAACGAGACAGATTTGGAGGAAATATAGGGAGATATGATTTAGCCGGTCTCTGTCTCTCTTTTTTCATCTTTCAAATTAAGTACATAAGTATTCAAATTTTATCCTCTAAATACAGTATTACTACTTTAAGTTTGGACAACTAACTGAGGTATCATGTGTGGTATTTTCTATCTATAAACAGAAAAGGAATATGGATTATTATTTCTACTTAAAAGTAGAAGCTTTCAGAATTGGCTTCTGATATGTGCATGAGAAGTGGTAAGCACACAGATTCTTGCTGAATTCCAAAGTTTTCTCATCCCTGCTTGATGATAGGATGTAAGATATCAGAATAGCTAAATTTTCTAATAATTGTGCTTAAGGTAGTTACTAAGGCAACAAAGTTTTTCTTAAGGTCACCTTTATATGTGTAAAATAATTGAGATGTATATAGTGAGTATGTCTTTGGTTATGATGCAATGTAAGAAAAGCATTATATATCATGATATTTCCTCTCAATTTATATTGAAACATATTTTTTTGTTAATTTCTAATACCTCAAAATACCATTTCATCATTTTTCTTAACAGTGGCCATTAGCGATTGGCATTTTGTGGATGTGTTTAAATGATCAAGAGAGTAGAGTTAGAAAAAGAAAATTACTAAAGGAAATAAGGGTAGGATTGGTTTACTGTACCCAGGACTTAAAACGATGTCACTGTGGCTCCTTCTTTCTCTCCATTTCTTCTATAGGATTTGTTATAGACTGAATTGTATCTCCCCAAAGTTCATATGTTGAAACCCTAACCCTGCAATGTGACTGTATTTGGAGATAGGGCCTTTAAAGAGGTAATTAAGGTTAATGAGATAATAAGGTTAAAACCTAACCAAATAAGACTTGTGTCCTTATAAAAAGAGGAAGAGACATCAGGAGTATGCACATACGAAGGAAAGGGCAGGTGAAGACATAGCAAGAAAGTGTCTATAAGCCAAGCAGACTGGCCTCACAAAAAACCAGCCCTGCTGGCACCTTGATCTTAGACTTCCAGCCTCTAGAACTGTGAGAAAATGAAATTCTATTGTTTAAGTCACCCAGCCCGTACTATAATGTTATGGTAACCCAAGCAGACTAACACAGGATTTTTCCACATGTTGGGCATCATGGCCCAAGATTCACTATCTAACAACTTAGCCTCTATATCAAAAGAGTGTCTTTCCATATAGTTCTGACAAAAATTTCAGGGAAGTCTTAATGTGGCCAGGCTTGAGGACTAACTCATACCATCCCTATAATAGGGACCAATCCATATTATTGACTGGGAGAGGGGTAATTCTTCAAAGGAAGGGAACAAAATGGCATAGGCACCATACCCAGAACCAGAGCAAGAGAAAATTATGGTAGTCTGTAAGGGGAGACTAATTGTTAGAGGGCTCCAACTTCTAGTTCAGCAGTTTTATTTGATTTAGTAGGCACCAAGAAAGACGTGAGAAGAACAATTGCTTCACTCATACAAAATGGGGGCAAGAATAAGAAGCTTTGGATGGTGTACATATGATTGATTGAATTTTTTCCAGAGTCCAATGTGATCTAGGAACCCAGTGATTTCTATATGACCAATTTAATCAGATGTTTAAAAGGAAATAATAAGTCAGATTAACTTTATTATTAACATGACATAAATACTATAAATATTTCCTAGTAACTGATAGGTAGGGAAAAAAATTTTTAGTTTGTTGGGCCTAAAACAGCAAAGGTTGTCTATATTTATCTTAGTGTCTTTCAGGCTCATTATACAAGTAATCTCTCCTTCAGCAGAGCTTGGCTGTTGCTATGGCAACCAAACTCAAATTGGGAAGATACAGGGAAAAAAGCTTTTGGGAGATTGCAAAAGTATGCCTTTGGTCACTAGTGAGACTGAAGCTAGATGTTCCTTGCAGTTCGTTCACCAGCTCTGTGTGCCATAGATCAAGAAAGGTTGACTAGGAGGATAAAAAGTTTCAGTTCAAGTACCACTCTCTGAGTCCTTATGGTTTTGGGCCCTCTCCCCTGCCTGGGAAAAGGAGCTGAGTCAGGTGAGAGGTAAGCAGGAGTGATTTGCATGTCCCTCAGCAGTGTTGTGTGCTTATTGCTCTACCATGGGAATCAGGGTTGGAGAGGGGAGATAGAAAGAAATCAAACCCAAGGGAAGGTTGAAGTAAAGCTGAATTAAAATGTGGCATTATTAGTAGATGAGAAATGGACTTGAGTCAAGTGTAAGCAAGGAATTGGGTGAACAATTTACTATTTAATACAGAAAGAGGACTTGAAAAACTTTGAAAATACTACTAGATAGTGCCAGGGTAGGTGTCATATAGAGTAGGGTATGTTAGAGCAGACATTATAACGGAAATTAAAAATCAACCCTGCCTTAGGCAAAATAGTAAAATTTTTCCAAGGCATCTTTAATTGTAGGATCTACCCTTTAGACTTTTTTCTAGTGTCTTGCACCCAATGTTGGCTACCTAAAACATTCTCCCTACATCTCTATTATGAGGACACTTAACCTGTCCTTTGCCTGCATTCTTCTACAGCAGACTATTCTAATTAAGGTATCAGTTACCTAATCTATGTTCCTAGAGCAAAGTTAGAACATATTCTCTGGCTAGAGAGCACTCTCATAATTTAACAATAGTTTTCTGTATGTAGTTTATTATACTAACCTGAAGGATTGAGACTACATGGACTTTCAGTCAAAAAGATTTGAGTTCAAATCCTAGTTCTGTCACTGACTAGTTGAGTGACCTATAGGTAAATTACTTTGTCTCTCTGAATCTCAGAACAGAAGGGCTCACTAAAATTGTGTTCCCAGAGTTGTCGTGAGAATGCAATGATATCATGCAGTTAAGATACTAATCACAGTGCACAGTTCCCAGACAAGAGCTTCAAGTAAACTAGGACAAAGTTTATTTTCCTTCCCTCCCCTTCTCTCCTTTCTACTATGGACTTTGGAGGCTAAGTCGGGGAGGAATGGGTAGAGGGGGAGGCGAGCTGTAAAGGTCCCTTCAAATCACATTGCAATGGTTTCTCTGTACATCCTGAGTTTTTCTTGAGCCAAAAAATTGAGTAAGAAAAATGAAGAAATAGAAAGCTTAGGAGAGAGAAAACAATTAAAGCAGATTTGTATAAGGAAGTGAAGAAAGGCAAAAAGGTAACTAAGGCTCTTCTTTGGAAGACAAATCAAAAAGACTTGTAGTGGGAGCAGGAGAAGCAGAGTCATATGAGTGTGAGTGCGTGCGTGCGTGCATGCATGTTTGTGTGCATGCATGTGCACATGAGCATGTGCTCCCATATGTTGTATAGGTAAGAGGAATCAACAGATGGCTAGGCTGTTGGCCATGTGAAGGGGATTTCCTTTCTGTTTTTCGGTGCTCTTCAACTCCCACCATCCTCCCTGCCCCTCTTCTCATCCCCGTTCAAGAGCCTGGGTTTCCATTCTTCACTTTGCATCTACAGAATCAACACAAATAAACAGACAGATGCATGTTTGTTTCAAGTAGAGTTGACTTGGAAGAATTTGGTACCATAAGCCAAGTCTTCTAGCTAAATCCCCTCCTACCAAATCTTACAGTAAATGTAGCCATATTCTCTTTTATACCAATTACCCTGGAGTGTCAATTGCACTGTACTATAATAACTGGTTTGATTTTAATATATAAAAGGGCGCTCCATCACGCAGGAGTGAGCACTTAAGGAAAAACACCAATATGAGAGAATATGTGCTTTTTGCTGATGATAATTGAATGCTATTTAAAGAAGATAAATTCTGGAGGAACAGATATATAGAAGAAATCTGTGTCCCTAATGGCCATAGAGCTGATTGGAACTCTGTAGAACTCTGAACTTTCCACCTCCTGACTTTTAAGTGAGAGAGAAATAAACTTCTATCTTGTTTAAAAACAAAAATTGAAAACTAAAAATAAAGAAGGTAAATTCTGGCATTTGGGTCCAAAATGGTCGAGTGAACAGAGATCCTTACTGAAAGACTTAAGAGTCCAAGAGCAATAAGAGAATTTAGGGAGCATATACTCCAAAGGTTGAGAATATAAAACTAGGTTCTCTCCTTCATCTGCCAAAGGAGAAGATGATAAAGAAATAGCTTTATGAAAGAAGAAAAAGTATGACTTCATGATAAAGAGTTTAAAGAGTTTGATTAATAATCATCATGGCCTTACACACAGGGCCTTTTAAAATTTTTCTTTATTTGGCTTCCTGAATTCTTAGTGTAGGAAGCACTTTTCGTGCCACTTTGAGCCTCCTCTCCAGTCAAAGGAACTTATTTTAAAACTATTTAAATCTTACAGTAAAGGCTAGCCATATTCTCTTTTGTATCCATTACCCTGGAGTGTCAATTCCATTGTGTTATAATAACTGGTTTGATTTTAATATATAAAAGGGAGCTCCATCATTGAAATACAGTATGAAGATTCCAATTTTTAAAAAGAAAACTGTAGGTTGGTAGGGATGAGGGATTCAGTAGGAAGAGCTTGATGAGTGTTTACTTCAAATATAAATCTAAATAGAGAGGATATAAAAAATAAAAAATACATATCTGCACTCTAAAAGAATGAAGCATGATCAAAGGAATCAAAAAATCTGCCACAATACTCACATGTTAAAAGGAAGCCTCCATCAGCCTGAGTCCTCACAGGATTAGAATGAGCAGGGATCCTGCAGACATGAAGCATGAATAAAAAATAAATTGTTGTTATGTCACCACTGAGATTGTGCTTGTCACCCAGCCTATTCTGACTATTATCGTCAGCTTTGGACACTTACCTCCCCGGGATTTCACTTGGTTATAAGACTCTGAGGTGATTTTAATGCCAGCTGAATAATACATTTAAAATAATAAGGGTAATCTGTAATTTTTATTATTTCAGTTGGGATTGTTGTTTAGGGTGTCCGACAGGCCATGCTGTCAGAAATGGAAGTCTATTATTGGGTGATTTTATTACATTCGGGAGGAGGGGGAGTTTTATTTCTCTTGGGCATATGAATGAAATAGAAAATCTCTCTGAAGTTACTCTGTTACAGCTTGTTGGTTCAATGTGTGAGTAAAATGCTAAGAAAGTAAAAATAAAGTATCACGCAGGTCACTTTGCTTTAGTCTATGTGCAAAGTTTGCACCCAAACCTGCCTCATTATAGAATTATATTACCTTATTTTTCTAAAAAAAAAAAGAAAAATTTAAGATATAATTCACATATCATACAATTCCCTCATTTAGATTGTATAATTCAATTGTTTTTAGTATATTCACAGATAAGTGCCATCATGACAGTCGGTTTTAGAACATTTTCATCACCTTAAAAAGAAAGCTTGTACCATTTTAGCTCTTAACCCTCTGTACCCCATCCAGGCGGACTTTGGTGGGGTGACCTGGTTGCATATACCTTCTCTTTAAAGAGAGTAAAATTATTACTTCGGTCTTAATAAAGGCCCTATCACAAGAAAGATAAGGAAAACAATCAGGGCCTTTGCTCATGTGATTCCTTCGGCCCGGGCCTCTTTCCTCCTCTTATTAGAGAACCTCATTTGCAGAGAAGCCTGCTTGAGACAACTCATCTCAGCTGGACTCCTGTCTCACCTCCTCTTTTGGTTCGTTTCCTTCATATCACATATTATATTATTTTTTCATTTTAACTTCACTTTATTGAGGTTTAATTCATGTACAATAAAATGTGCTCATTTTCAGCATGCAATTCAGTGAGTTCTGACAATGTATATGCCCAGTAACTACAACCTCAATCAAAATATAACATGTTTCATCACTCCCCCTGCCCCAAATTCCCTCCTGCTCCTCCAATTTCAATCCTCTTCCCCTCAACCCCAGACAACCTTTTCTGTCACTATAGATTAGTTTTATTTGTTCTGGAATTTCATACAAATCATAATTTATATTATTTGTTTGCTTATCTTTTTTTTCTGTCTCTACCACTAGACTATTTTTTTAACCATGGTTTTCTAGCACAGAGTGTCTGGCACAGAGCCAGACAGTGTCAGACTGAATAAATCCCAAAGCATTCTATTTATCAGTTTTGATTTAAAAAATTGATGCATCTAAATAGTTGAAGGTAACAATGAGTACTTCATTGCAGGGGTTAACAAATAGGAGTCTCATTCATCTTTTTCGCTTTCTCAAATTCCATGCCCTCACCTTTTTCATTACAATAATGTCAAAGTTGGCCTTGAATGAGAGAGAAAGCCATGATAAGGGTCACATTCCTTTGCCTTTGGGCAAAATGTGAATAAATGGGTAGGAACAGTCTCATTCATTTGTAATATTTCGTAACTTGCCACTTCATAGATAAAGACATTTCTAAGGGCATCTTGTAAATCTGTGCCCTTGATAACTAAGGACATGAGATCAACTCAAACGATAGCTCTATTTCTGAAAATACGCTCGAGATTTGTGTCCTACCAGCAATGTCATAGCAGTTGTTAATTTTTGACAAAACATCTCTCTTACCATAATATGATCAAATCTTGAATCACATACCTGTGAACTGGCACCTCCCGGTTGCACACACAGAGGACGCGGCCGTGTTCGGCATCTCCTTATAGGTGGAGGAGCTGAAACACATAAACCCTTCTATGGGGCTTTTCCTTGCTTCTTTGCACGCCTTCATTTCCGGTTTGGCAGTGTGTGCATCCCCCTTCGGCAGAAGTTCTAAATCTCTTTCTCTCTCAACTATCTAGGACACATGAGAATTAACCTACTCACGTAGATTACAGGGCCCCAGCCCTCATTAACCTTAATATTGAAAGAAATACAGCTTTTGCAGTAGGAGAAGCAGAAATGCCCTTCCACTCAGCACAAATGGCAGCATTTACATGAGATGAGGAAATGGGCTTTTTAAGAGGTAGTTCATCCACTGCAAATATTTGCTTCTAGTCAGTGAAAACTTCACATATATGATATCCATACGTTTGTGGGCCCCTTTCTAAAGCATACTACAGTCACATCCTGAGGTTATTTTAGAGTGGATCAAGGTGCTGTCTATTCTGTATTTTCTTGATATCCTTTGAATTAATGACTCAGTCCTAAAATTCTCATCTTCCTTTCCGGGGGATACCTGATTGCTATTAATCAAAGGACCGAAGAGTTGACGTTTAATTCTTAAATAGTGAAGTCAAATGTATCCTAAGCGTCCTCTTTTCCAGACGTCAGCCTCTCTGCCTGTTCTCGGATTGAAGGGCTGAAGTTTGCTTTAATTGAACTTAAGTGCTGAGGGAATCTCATCTGTGACCTCATTCCTCTTCTTTGGGAGAGGTTGCTTTTGTTGATGACACTGAGTTTAGAAGGAAAGTCACCATTAAGAGGATGGGAAAGAGGGAGAGAGAACAGGATATAAATTCATAGCCTGGGCAAGTTAGAGAAATGCGTAACTGGCTTGCACCTCAGAGAAGGCAAAAACAGGAGACAGGTGGAGGTGCTGCTCAGAAGCTGCTCAGATGCCCAGGTCATGACCTTTGGCTGGCAGTACAGTCTCTAGAAACAAATAAAGCTGTGTAAGAAAAGTTGAGCAATTGGGCCACATACACAGAAGTAGTAGTTTGTGAATCTCTCTCATTTTGCTAAGCTCAGATGACACCCCTTTGCCAGATGGTGGTCAGACTTTTCTGAGAAGGCCATGCAAATTTCCGTGACTGTTCTCTTTCATTCCTCCCCAAATAGTCACTAATCTTTTTTTGACCCAGGCCGACAAGCAAATATTCAATTGCCCACCAGAAGAATAATTTGCCACTGTTTAGAGTTATGTTTTTCAAACTGTAGGTCACAAGCCATTAAATGAGTCTTGAAATCAGTCGAGTAGGTTCCAATCAGCATTAAAAATAAATAAATAACCGAACAGAACAGAGAATAGAATATATCAGAGTATATAGCGAGAGTAAATAATATCTTGTGGAACTCTTAGTCCATGTGTATATGTACTAGATTTCCACACACAAAAAAATGTATTTTGTGGCTCATAGTGAAAAAAGTTTGAAAATCACTGGTTTACAACGATGAATTTTCAGATATTCTTTTAAAAATATTTTTGAAAAATATCAAATATGCCTAAAAGTTGTGACAATAGTAAAACAGACACTGCGGTATCCTCATCTAATTTCCAAATTGTCTTTTGTGAATAGTACAATCCTATCCATTTCCTTCAGTAATTTTTTATTTTTATTTTTTGCTCCACTTTACCAAATGCAGGGGAGATTTCAGTCAAAATAGAAATAATCCTTCCTGATGGTTCAAGCTGTGAATGTTTCAGGTCAGCTGGGAGCCGTCAGAGAGGCCTCAGGAAATCACTGGGAAAAATGTGTTTAGAAGGAGAACTGAGGCAGACCTCACAGAAGCTTCGTGCTCTGGCTTTGTGCTTTTTCTGGAAGATAGACCTGTCTGTCTTCTGGATTAGTTCAGAAGTTTCCCTCTCCTGTTGTCCTTTTACCTGACCCCCTTCAGAGAACAGAGGAAGGTAGAGCTGAGTGGAAACTAAGAATACCTGTCCAACCCCGTTGTTTTACAGATGAGGAAACTGAGCTCTAGGGGTGGGAACCGAGTTGCTCAAGACGGCCTCTCTCTTATTCAGTGCTGTCTCTCAGAGTCCCTACATGATGCCAGTAGTCTCTCAAAGGCCTTCTGCTGCTTTAAAGATAAAGATCCTTTAGAGATAAAGATCTACCCTTTGTGTGGCCACAAGACATAAACGGCCCCTTTTCTCTCACCCATTCATTCCTTAGCTGCAGCTCTACTGCCTTCTATCTGCTCACTCCACCTGCCAGGCTTTTGGACATGCTGCTCTCTGCATTTAGAGTCCTACCTCTTCCTGTACTCCTGCACTCCCACTACCCTCCCTGAACTTATCATAGTTTTAATTTATATTTTGTGAATGATTATTTGATGAATATCTGACTTCCTTCAGATAATTAGCTCTGTGAGGACAGGAACCTTGCCTGTTTCTGCTCATTGTGTCATCTTCAACACTTAACACTAAGACTGCCATCCAGTAGGTGTTAACATTTTTCAGATACATACTCCTCCTAAGCAGCTTTCTCTGTTTTTCTTCCTTTCTCTTGAAATTGGTATCTGTTCTTCTTATCCATGAGTCTGTGTTTTTTGTACATTTACCGAATATCTATCCATATGTCCACTAAATATCCAGGTAGAAAACACAGGTATGGTTTTCTCTGTTTAACATTTATACAAATGGAGTCATATTCTACTTATCCAGAATCTTGCTTTTTTTTTTCAACACTTAGTTTTTGAGATCTGTTCTCATTGATATACATATAAATCAATTTTATTCATTTTTAACTACTAAATTACAGTATGTCATCAAATGAAAAAATCACATTTTGATACTTCTATCACTGAATTTTGTGTTTTTATTTACCATGCTTTTGTTTTTTACCTTTTCTTCTTTTACTGTCAATTATGGATTGTTTGTGTCCTCCCAAAATTTATATGTTGAAGCCCTAATCCCCAGGATAATGGAGATGGGGCCTTTGGTTAAAAGGCCTACCATTAGATGAGGTCATGAGTGTTGAGCCCTCCTAATAAGATTACTGCCCTTATAAGAAGTGAAAGCAGAGAGCTTGCTTTCTCTCTCTTTTCCATGTGAGTATTCAACTAGAAGGTGGCTGCCTATAATCCAGAAAGGGAGCCCTCACTAGGAACTGAATTGACTGACATCTTGATCTTGGACTTTCAAAAACTGTAAGAAAATTAATTTGTGTTGTTTAATCCATCCAGTCTGTGGTATTTTGTATGGCAGCTTGAGCAGACTAAGACATTGACTTCTATTGAATTGATGTCTTCTCTACTAGTTTTTTTTTTCTTTACTAGTTTTTTTTTTTCTCTACTAGTCTGGAAGTTTTACATTCTATTTCTATTCTTTTTGTGTTTGCTTTTAAGCATTTAATATACATTGAACTCAATACAACCTAAAGTTAATTTCTATGCCTCTTCTGTTATGGTTGCTTTGTTTTTATCCCCACTCACCCACATCAAGTATTTACAGTAGATATTTACTTTTATAAACAAGACTACCTTTTATTTTCATAATTTTTTTTTCATGTCCTAATATCCCACTTTGGGTTTAATTTTTTTCTTGATTGATAGTTCTTCGAAATTCTTTCAGCAAAGATCTATGGGTAGGAAAGCTTTTTATTCTTTGTTCCCCCAATTTTTTGCTTTCTGTCTTTAAAAGAGTTGGGTATATAGATGTAGAAAAACTACCCAAGGCAGTTCTTATATTTGAATGGAAAAACTACTGGAAGCTTTCTTTAGTTGTTTGCATATTATAATTTTTCTAAGCTGAATATTATTTGTGCAACTTCTAAAGAGTTAAAAAATACTCAACAAAATGCAATAAGATATGAATACTGGCTCATCAAATCAATGCCGAATCTTCATGTATTCTGATCATGTTTCTTTAAGATTTTCTTCAGAAGAGCCATTAAAGTTGATATCATTGCCATGACACTATACGAGAAGTTCCCTTAGATATTAAAATGGAAAAGTTCCACCATTCTAGACTCAGGTTTCAGCTGCTCTGGACTGCATTCATTTGCACAATGTCAATGCAAATGTGCCTTTAATTCTGCTTTCTACTTGGCATTAAAAATTCTCCTTCTCAGTAGTGTCTGCCTTTATGTGAGACTTGAAGCAGGAGTGTGAAAGGATCATAGCCAGCACCCACTGTACCTGGGAAGTGTGGCTATATCCTTTCTCTGCTTTCAAAGCACAATTTTTTTTTTTTAATGCAAGTGATGCTCCAGTTGGCGGTGAGAACAGCATCTGTGCATGGGATGGAAATCCAGAGCACAATCCAGGTCTCCTCCAGAGTCACCAGATTTCAAAGGACAACAGTAAAAATTAGATTTCTAGGGAGAGATCACAGCCAGTGACATTGAGCTAACATCACTTTTCAGGTGCTCAGGGAGCTGATCAGTCGGAGAAATCTGAACTCTGTTCATAGAGAACTTCAGTTAGTCAATTAGTCCATGCCGTTATTTTATTTTTAGCAGATTATGTTTGTATTCTTGTTTTCTTTTGGGTTTAGGTTTAAAAATTTTTTTCCCCTGGCACCTGCATCCCACTGCATTCTGCAGATTATGTGGTCTCCAAATTAGCTTTTTATCATATTCGTAGTCAGTAGGCTTCTTTAAGAGGAAACAAAACAAAAACAAAACAACTAAACCACCCCTGACAGTAAAAGCCACCGTAACATGTACCTCCAAACTGGCCATGAGAAATTCGACAGACATTTTACTTTGTATTCAGTATAGATACATTGATTTCAGGATTCCCTTATTGGAGAACACCAACGAATGCTTCAGCATGAAAAATAAAATTTGCAAGACCGCATAACAGATGGAGGAGCACATGCATTTACTCTCACTCTCTTCAGAAATCTCACTAACAAGATAATCAAGGAATTTTTAAGACGGCATGTCCATAAAGGCACAGAGAGTAGAAAAACAGAAAGCAGACAGACAAGTGATAACTAAGCCACCAGTTTTAGAAAAAGCAAGCAGCAACTATTTTATTTAGCAGAAACTTGTCTGCCCCTCCCATAAAGGTTTAGGAACTAGGAGTGAAGAGAGGCTAAGAGTGTAGCTAAACTCAGATGCTTGTTTAAAAGTTTATTTAAAAAGAAATTAAAGTTCTGTGTCTCCTTTCTTACTTCATACAGCCAAGTAACTACCTTGCTTCCACCCTGACAGAAAACCTGGACGTTTAGTGTCTGGACAAAGTCTCAGGACTGGGGGAACATTGACCATGGCTGACAGTGGGGAGACAATATTGTCAACAGAGTGATAAGTGACCTTTACATGCTGTTTAAACCACCAGCCTACTTTTCCCAGCTGACTTCCATGATGTTGGAAACCAGGGTTATACCCTCCAGGCAGGAGTCTGGTGAATTCTTGTCTGCAGAAACTGAACAGCCCAGGAGAAAGATTTAAAAAAATTAAAATAAAAAATAAAAAATAAAAAAAATCAGCGATTTCCTAACTAAATGGCTCAATGAGATACTCTATAGTAGGATTTCTCAACCCAAACTACTGACATTTTGGGCAGGATGACTCTTTGTTGTGGGGGCTGTCCTGTATATTATAAGATGTTGGGTTGTGCTCCTGGCACTGCTCTACTCTGAAGCCCACAGTCAGCTGGTCCCACTCATGCACTTGGAGGTTCCAATCAGTTTCTTAGTGTTTCATTATTCTTAAATATGAGCTGACAACGAAAGTCAGAAGACACCTGGGAGGAAAGCTTCTAATGTGAAATATGAAGATCAAAACAAACTTTTTAAAAGTTTAAAGAAAACAGATTATTCAGGGAGAAGAAAACCTTTTAAATTATAATTATCATCCTAAACGAGAGAAAAGAAAGTGTAAAAGAACTTTTGCAAATTAAAAATATGATCACTGAAATTTTTTAAATGCAATAAAAAAAATTGCAAAAAAAAGTTGAGGACGTCATCCAGAAAGCAGAGCAAAGAATTAAAGAATTAAAGAGGAAGGACAGGTCCAAAAGGACCAATATTCAAGTGATAAATTCCAACAGGAGAGAATAGAGCAAATGGCAGTGGGAGTCCAAGGAAATTGTCAACAAAATAATCAAGAACTTTTCCCACAATGGAGATGTATGAGTTTCTAGATTGAAAAAGCCCTCTGAGGTTCTAGCACTGTAGATGAAAAGAGGTCTACACTAAGGCAAACTATTGTGAAATTTCAGAATACCAAAGCGAAGATCTGAAAAAGCTGCATATACTATTAAAGAATCAAAATGGCTTTGTAGTTCTCAAGTGTAACACTGGAAGCTGTAAGACAATAGAAGAATACCTATAAGTTGTGAAGGAAATGATTAAGTAACAGTAGATTGAAGTCAACTGCCGATGTGAGGGTCTTTAACAATTTTCTTCCCATGTACTTCTTCTAAGAAAGCTGTTAGAGCAGGTGCTTCACCAAAAGAAGGGAGAGCACCAAGAAAGAAGAAAACACAGAGCAAAGGATTTTACATAGGAGGAAAGAAAAGGATGATGTGAAGGTACATCACATCAGTTGTTCACTCTTTAATCACTCCAGATTGGGGAAGTCACAAGGTTTTGGAATAAATTTCTCCAAGAAAATGTAATCAATAGAACATGGTGTTTTCATTTCAAATATTTTGCAAGGTGAATGAGACACGCAGAATTTGGGGTTGAAGTAATGATAAGACCTTAGAAAATCAAGCAAACAAACATAAATGTTCATACCAGGGAGAATAAAATTTTGTATGAAAAAAAGAGAAATTATGAAATATTAGATGACTAAGTTGGGAAGTGTTTACATACTATCATAATATAAACTCTTACTATTGAACAAAATTATAATATAGTTATTTTAGGAAGATGGTAGAAAAAGAAGGATGAAGTATGTGGTGGGGCAAACACTGAAGTATGTGATGGAGATAAACACTGAATCCTCTTCTTCCATCATAGGAAGTTAGAGCAGGCCTAGCACTTGATCAGTCACTGTGAGGACATGCCTATGTAGATGTGTACAGATCCCATTTCATAGATATGTGTATACTGTGATCTCATGGTTTTATGCAATTGGACCCAACAGGTATTGGCTTAAGCATTAGATTTGTATTGA
This sequence comes from Eidolon dupreanum, assembly GCA_028627145.1. Classification (NCBI taxonomy): domain Eukaryota; kingdom Metazoa; phylum Chordata; class Mammalia; order Chiroptera; family Pteropodidae; genus Eidolon; species Eidolon dupreanum. The sequence continues at coordinate 59,792,411 of CM053509.1, forward strand.
AGTTTTTGGCTTTGCCATTTCCTGTCTGTATGATTTAAACAAGTTACTTAATGTCTCAAAGCATCAAGCTGATAACCAGTAAAATGGGAGATTTTATTCGGTCGACAAAAAATTATTGTGCGATTTCCATGAGTTCTGTGAGTACAGAAATGAAAAATATAATCTTTGACTCCAAGTCCAAGGAAGGAGGCAGACAAGGAAGCTGATGGAAAGTATACAGAGTGCTGAGGGAACACAAAGAAGGAATGGAGATTAACACTTTTTGAGCACCTACTGTGTGCCAGGTAATATGTCACCTAATGCTCCCAGCAACACAGTGGTATTATCTACTACTGGTATTTTACAGTAGAGGAAATCAATGCTCAGGAAGTAGATTAGGAATTGAACTAGAGTTGTACAGTTAGAAAAGATATAGGCCCAAATCTTTCACACTCCCAGGTCAGTATCTTAAAAAAACAGTTGCCTCCTAAGGGCATCACACCTAGACAAGAAAAAGGTTAAGGTTAGAAAGGATTCCTGAGAACGTGGTGCCAGAAGGGAGGGTTGATGAAGGGATTCTGCTGGCCATGGAAAAACTTGAATACTAAGTCTCTCTTTCCTAGACCAGTATCCTACAGCTACTCTATTTGTGAAGCTTCACTTAGAAAATATTTGCCTACCTATTACATTCCATGGACTATACTAAGTACTGAAGGATAGAAAGGTAAAAATAAACAAACAAAAATAATAAAAAAGTTCTTTCTTTGGATAATCTCGTAGTCCGTAGTCTATTGGTGAGGATAATTATTATATAGCATTGAAAATTATATGCTAGAAGCATCTAACACAAACATGCAGGGGATGTGGTGGGGAAGTAGAGAGTCTGCTTAGAGGTCACAGCTGGACTGAGTTTGAAGGAACAAGTAGGGGTTAGAAGACAGCTGCAGGAGAGGAGAGGCTTTCCAGGTAGATGACAAACCACACACCATGCCCTGAGGCAGGAGCACCATGGTGAATTTGGGACCCTGTAATTAGTTGGGTCTGGCTGGAGTTTAGGATTTAGGGAGGAGCTGTAAGAGAGAAAACTAAAGAGATAAGCAAGAGCTAGTTTGTGTAAGGCCTCACATACCATGCTAAAGAGTTCAGACTTTTTTATTTTACATGAATAGTGTACCACAGATAGGAGAGCAAGGATCAGACTTGCAATGCAGGAAGCTCACTCTGGTGGCAGTATGAAGGGTAAACTGGGGAGAGTAAGACTGAAGGTGGGGAGGACAGTGAGGTGGCTAATGAATTTTTCAGGAAAGATAATGGTAAATGTCCTGAACTGGGGTAGTGACAGAAAGATGAAGGAAGATAGATGAATTTGAGAGCTGTACAAAAGTGCTTAGCTTCTGAGGATGGTCACTCTATTCCTGCTAAGATTTCTGCCCAAATTTGCCTCATAAAAACTGGTCTGGAAATTGTGAGAGCAGGAAGGACTTATTCGCAGCACCATTTTGACCACTAGTGCTATAATTCACTCATAGCTTGCCTCTGAAGTTACAGCAGGGAAGGAAGTTTGGAAACAATGAGTTAGAGCCAGCCAGTGGGAAAGGTGAGGGATGCACATTCTTGGCAGAAAAAAAGTAGGGGTAGAGGTATGGAAATGTGGGAGAGGATAGTGCATTGGAGGACTGCACAGAGATCTGCATGGCTGGAGTGTGGGCAGGGTGTGTGAAAAGAACAAACTGCTAAGCTGAAGATGTAGATACAGGCCAGATTCTAAGAACTTCTCCTAATGGTCTTGCTAAAGAGTCTGACCTACCCAGAAGGCTACAGAAACTAATGTAAGAACTATAAGAAATTGGTCAGATTGCATTATAGAAAGACCATTCCATCATCAGTATAAAGGGTCATTTAGAAGATAAACAGGGAGGTTCTTTTGGAAGGCCTGGACCAAATAAATTATGAAGAGGAGAGAGAAATGGAGAATGCTTTTAGAGCTATTTAAGAGATAAACAGGTCATAATGATTTGACACATAAGTCAGGAAGTAGGAATGGACTTCTAGATTTCTAGCTTGAGCAGCTAGGTTGTATTTTGTGCAACAAAGCTGATATAAAAAGAAATTAAATTAGGATTGATGCTATATCAGTTGGGGTACCAACAGGGAACACATGACTCACTCAGCTGGGATTTTTGAAGAAACTTTTGGAGGAACATTTTATGGATGTGTGAGCAGGTTTAAGGGCGCCAACAAGAGATATTGAGACACCCAAGGTCTAGCGACAGTGGGAGGCTGTCACTGACCCAAAGCTTGAGGGGACAGAGAAAGAAACAGAATTGCTAGAGGTAAGTTCTGAGGCCTGGGATCTGTGGGAGAAACTGTAGTCAAGAAGAGAAGCAGCCAAAACTTCACAAAGCAGGGAGAAGTAAGTGCCCAGACTGCATTTAGAGGACAAACTGAACCAGAGAGGATTTGGGAGGAGAAAATGAAGACTATCATCAATATTTTGACTCCTAGGTGTCTGTGGGATATCCACGTGGAGATGTACAGTAGCTTGTATGCTTTAGGGGTCTGGAGCTCAGCAAAGAGTTCTGGGCTGAAGACAGATCCAGTTTGATGGTGACAAGCTCTTTGTGCTCAAGGGTTGTTAGGAGGACTAGATAAGATGTCAGTGCTTTTATTTTATATTTTACTTTATTTTCTATTAGTTTCAGGTATACAGTACAATGGTTAGACATTAATATAATTTATGAAGTGAGCCTTTCAATTATTCTTAGCACTCATCCGGCACTACACACAGCCATTACAATAATACTGACTATATTCCCTATGCTATGTTCTATATTTCCATGACTGTTTCATAATTACTAATTTGTTCTTCTTTGTCCCTTCACTTTTTTCACCCAGCCCCTCAACCACCCTCTCCTATGATGTCAGTGCTTTTAAAAGTGCTCTGCATTAATAGATATTTATGGATTACAGGAGTCCTTGTATTTTTCGTATTTAATCAGTAGTGTCTTGGAAATTTCTTCTGTAGTTGACAAGAGTTATAAAATCATGTGGAAGAACAGGAAAAAAAACCAAGCCAACTACCCTCTATATTCTCAACATGGCCTAAACATATTAAATCTTTCTGTGTCATATCCAGTACATATGTATATAAATTTCTTGCTTTAGGTAATTAATTTTTCTCATACATATCCTTTGAAGCTTCCAAGATTGTACTAAGTGATAAATATAAAATAATACTATAAAATATAATTTCAAGTTTTTCTAAATTGAATCATTCACATATTTATTTATACATACACACACATATATATGTATGTATGTGTGTGTGTATATGTATGCATGTGTGTGTGTGTGTGTGTGTGTGTGTGTATAATCACACCAGGAATTAAATGCTTTTTTCCAGGGAGAGGGGAGAGTGTTCTGAAAATGATAAGATAGCAAGATATAAAGCAAACATGGATGGTGGTATGGTTGATGTTGTTATTCTAACAATGTTCCCAGGGAACACACTTTGAGCAAAAGGTGAACCTATCCTGTATGACTTATCCATTCATCAAAAAGGCAACGTGGACTCCCACTCAATCCTATCAACATACACATACACTTGACAGTGTAATTGCAGCATATTTCAAAGTAGCTCCTCTTATATATCATGTATAGGGTCACACATGTGCCATCTACGATGTGCTGCCGGTGCACTAAACTTCTTGGGTACTCGCTCTCCGGTAGCTTGTTGTGTGCTCTGGGGCTAGCAAATATGTTTATGAATAATATCCTCAGTGATGGCAAACTGATTCTTTAAAGGAGAATTTGATTTTGTAAATCACCATTGAATATTAACGGACAACACAAGGAATCCTTCCAACTTGAATGCTGGAGAAGCAGAAGGAATCTGAATCTCAACTTACAGTTGCCAAAAAACTCTACATGGTGTAGGTGCATGTCATTTTTTCTCCCTCTTTTAAATTCAGACTCATTAAAATATGTATTTTCCAAAGCCACTAATGAAAATAAATTGGCAATTAAGCTGGCTGCTACAATCTGTAGTAAAAAAGAAGGTGTGGTTTTTTAAGTAATGAGGATATTCTTACATGCTAACAAGGAGCTTGGAGACAATTCCAAAAGAGGAGCCTCAGAAATAGTTTGGATTATGGCACCAAATTTAGAGTAAATTTAAATTCTCCTAGGGAGACAAGTTTCATTTGTGTTCTGCTCCCCGGGATTTGTTTACCAACAGCAGCATTGATTTCCTTAGTCCTATTTGATTGTTGCACCATCTTTAAACAATAGTATTTAAAATGAATAGCCCAAATCTCGGGAAATTTCCAAATACTAATGTCCACACATGCTCTTCCCCCTTTATCTAGACTTTAGTCTGGCCCCTGCAAAACCTGGGTTTCTAAGGCAAAAGTGGGGGAGGGGCGGTACACAGAAGCCCTGGTTTTCTTAATTGGTACCCAGTCTTATCATTTCTTTGAAACTGCTAAGTCACAAGGGGATACCTTCCACAATTTGTTTACTATGCCCAGAGATAAGCATGCCTGAAAGAGGCAACACAATTAGGAAGGCATTACAATTCAACTAATCATGAAGGTTTTTATGTTGACCATTGCAATCAGGGCCATTTATTTCCTACATAATTAAAAAGAATTATAAGTTTGAGATAATTCCTAAGAAGTCATCTACCTCACTTCAGGGAGAGCAGACAGGGTTAAATAATAGAGGTATGTCTTTTGTGTAGCCACATAGTCTCCAAAGGAAGGGTGGTAAGTGTGTAAGGGTGTTACTTGAGTGTAACCTATTAGCAGTGGCAGTGTTGTCATGAGTTTCCCTGCATCCACATTTGCCCACTCCATCCAGTCTATTCTCTCCATAATGCAAATGGCCTGAGCTTTAAAAAAACAAGCCTAATCATGTCACTCCCCTCTTACAAGCCTTCAAAAACTGCATATTTCTTTCAGGGATGGATAATGTCAGTATCTTTACCCTAGCCTGTAAGGCTCTGCTTGATCAGACTCCTGCCTGCCTCTCCAGCCTTGTCTCAAACCCTCGCCCAGTAGTCTGTGAACCAAATACTGAGACCTTGCAGGTCTTTGAATGTGTTATTCTCTCCTACCCTAGGGCCCCAGCACAGAATACTCCTTTTCTACCCCTTTCACCTGGTTTACTATTACTCTTCCTTTAGATCTCAGCTAAAGAATGCCTATTATAAGCAGGATTGGGTCTGGTTAGTACTTGAATGGGAGACCACCTAGGAAGATGAGGTGCTGTAGGTGTAAAAAATAAAAAATAAGGGATTGTAAGCTGACAAGGTCTTTGCAATCCATGAGGTCAACCAAGGGTTGCCTTGCCTAAAAAAAAATTAATTAATTAAAAATAAATAAATAAATAAGAATGCCTTTTACCCTCGACCCTTCTCCACAAAGCAGGTCAGCCCCACCCAGGGCTGTGTACATCAGAGCTATCCATTAGTAGCACTTATCACCATTTTAAAATTGCACATTAGTACTTTAGATTATTTGATGAATCAGTATATGTCTCTCCTACTAGATTTTAAACTCCACTGGTTGAGGAACCATATCGTTTTGCTCACTACTGTGTTTTCCTGGCACATAGTAGATAATGAATAACTCTTCTTTGAACAAACGAATAAATGGGAGGGCCAAGAATTGACATGTGCAAAGCTCAAATATTAATGGATTAGTGGAATTTAGTGGTAGCAATGCATATCTACACATGGTAGATATACATGCACATCTATCAATTTTTAAAAGTATACTCTAGGAAGATAAAGGGGTAAGAGAGAACACGACCAGTTGATAAAGAGTACTATAATAGTCATCTGTTCATCCATTGTTCATTCATTTTTGCTAATTTAGATGTGTGTGACAAGATAGAAAAACTTTCTTTATATTTGAACAGTTGGCACTATAATTTCCCTTAGGAGGGGAATTGTCTTGGTTGCAACAAAAACACAAAAGACTGTGGTAAGTATTTAGGTCAATAAGTGGGCCCCCTTCCCCCCGCCCCTTCTCTACTTCACCAAGCAATGGCAGAAAAATATAGTCTAGGGATGTGGCTTTTGAACCATCTGACCTGTTACAAAGATGAAGCTTAGAGAAACTAGAGAAAATAGTGACTAGCTCAGCTCTTAGGTGCTCTTGGGTGAGTTCTCGTTTGTCAGTTTTCACAACTTGGTTATTAGTATAAACTATACGACAGACATTTACAACAGACAAATATCTGACATGGGAAAGTCTATGCTTTTGACCGAAATATCTACATTATAGATACTAGGCAGCAAAATCAAAACTTTATTGTAAAGGACAACACATTTGAATTATACTCTCACCTTACAGGAAGACCATCTCATCTCTGCACGAAATAGAAAGAATAACTTAATTATTGACATCGTGACAGAAACAGTGATGTTGGAGAACAAAATACATGGACTGTTCTTCTTGTGCGCTGCCTGAAAGATGTAATCGGATGCAATCATTTCATTAATACACACATGGCCCTCTAATGGGAATACAGAGGACCAGATGGCCAGGAGTGGACTGAGATGAAATGAGATGGGTGTTTGCAGTTTAGCAACTAACTACTTAGCCTGCATGGATTATACTAAGTACTTGCAGAACCACAGAACACATTTTCAGAATGAAATTCTGGCTTTGTGACCAAAAATTCTATTCCTGGCATGAGGAGAAAGCCTACTTTTCTGGACTCCAGTAGGCAGGGCTGTTGCGCCTAAGTAGTTGGTGGTGGGTACGACTGTACCCGTGCTCAAACGTGACTGCATTTTGGAATCACACGGAGAGTTTAAAAAAATATATCGATGCATGGGGCTCATCTCCAGAAATGCTGATTTAATTGGTCTGGGATATAGCCTAGGCATTGAGATTTTTCAAAGCTCCCCAGGTGCTTCTAAGGTGCAGTAAAATTTAATAACCATTGCATTAATGTAATTCCTGTATTTCCACAAGTAGGACCACTTATAGATCAATAAAAGAAGCAAGTGTTTGTATGGTGTGATTTGGGAGGGCTCAGAACAGCCCTTGCCCCAAAATAGCTATTCTCTCCTTTTGCGTAATATTTCGAAAACTACCTAGAAAAATTCATTTCTTTGAATGAGGCTTTACAACTTAAATGAGGATAATTCCTCTGAGAAGGATAATACATTAAGTGGTTATCAGTTATTAACACCCTGGTGTGCTTGCTTATCGGATTACTTTCCTTTATGGTGTTAGAGTAAGGGGCGGGAGTAGGGGAAGCACAAGAGTGGGAGGTTCGAAGGTCAATAGGATGTGGATTCAAGGCAAGTTTCAGGAATGGGAGATCTGACCAAAGGCAGTCTATAGTCAAGGTGGAATGATGATGAGTTTATATCAAAAAGAGAAATCGAGTATGAATGTTCTGAAGGTCAGACAAGACCAAATCAGATCAAATGAGCAAGTTGGAGCCCGTGCTCTTGACAAACCCTGACTATCAAAACATTATAGCTAGGGAGATGAACATGTGGTGAGTAATAAGTGAGTGGTAGCCCTTTTCTAGTCTCCTCACAGCTCCAGAAACCTGAGGCTCTCCGTACCAGACTTGGATACTGGTGCCCAAAAATGATCAGAAGGCAGGTAGCTTGATGAGAAATGGAAAATCAGAAGAGCCTCTGGGCTGCGTAATCCCTGAGCCCCCAGAGTCTTGGCAAAAACAGGAATTGGCTGAATTTCAGGAGGTCAAGATACCAGGTAACCAGGAGAATCCGTGTATGGTTATGAGAGCAAGTATGAACCTTGAAAATAAGCTCCAGATCTTAGAGAAGTTTCCTTTGAGGACATAATTATCTTGACTAGAGATATGAAGCAAAAGGTTAAATTCAACTTTAAGCAGCACACTCTGATGTGGAAGAAGCACATGTGGTACTAAACATATAATCTCCCAGTTTACCAATTCTGTAAAGGTCAGGTCCTACCCATGTGCATTTCCCCTGCAATTTCCTCACCTCATTTATACAGACTGGAAACACACTCAGCAGGAAGCCCATGCTATACCCAGCATGGCTGGGACTCTGGCTGGACAATGACAATGAGAATGTGAAGAGGTAGGTGCCCAGACCCCAGTCAGGCTCTCCTGTACTGTAGCTGAATGAGTTCTGAATAGTGTTGACTTAAAAGAAATCTATTCCTGCAGGTTTAATGAGCCCCCTTGGGAAGCTCCTGATGTGAATGAGGATCACAACTTGACATAAACATGAAAGATGATGTGTCAGCAGGGCTGATTTGATTCTTAATGGAGTGTTAATTTATTTACTGTGATTTCACACATCCTCTTTGGCCACATGTCATATTACCTTAATCCCTGAGATATTACTACATATAGGTATGTTCTCTATATACGAGGTGGGTGGGTAATGGGAAATTGGTACATGTGGTTTTTTAAAAAGGGATACATAGTGTTTTATTTAAAGGACTAGAAGGCAGAAGATGTTAGACAGCTCACTGTTTGGATACACAGTCTCTTGGGGCTAAGACACAGTTTAGCATTTGGGTCCATGAGCTTGCAGAACAGTTTTGAATATAACAGGCTCTAAAGAGTTGTAGGCCACACAGCAAGCCACCATATTTAGGGCTACTTATGACTGGTAGGGTGGACAGCTTTAGTCCCATAGGAAATATTACTCTGTAAATTTTGTCTGGACAGCAACAATGAAAGTGTTTCCCTCAACATTTGAGCTGGAGCTTAAACATAGGGAAGGAAACACAAGAGAAAAACCACTTTGCAGCAGCAAAGAGGAGATTTCATTTGCCACTTATGTCCTCTTAAGTCTCACAACACAGGCTGGGTTTGCCCCGTCAGAAGACAATTTGATGGTTTCATTAGGAAACAGATGTATGTAGGCCACTGGGGGAGATAAAGCTCAGTTAATCCTAGCTATTTGTGAATGAAATGTGGAGGACTTTCACACAGAGACCGATCCTGAACTGAATGCCTTCCTGCTGGAGCCACACGAACCCCAGGAGGCTCCAGATGCAGCACTCCCAGATCCTGTGAGTCCGTCCGGGACTGTGACCAGCTTTCCCAAACTGCCTCTCTGATGTTGCAGCATTCTCCAGGTTAGCTCAGCGGGTGTTGAAACCTCAGTGAGTGGCGAGTGAGAGAAGCACAAAGTGAGAGCAGGGAGTTAGTGGGTAGCAAAAAGGCTTTCTAGTGAGAGGTCCAGGCTGCCCCAAGTGTTTACGGACTTTCACTTGGCAAAAGGCCACCTTTCTTCTCTTGTTTGAACAAGGGGAAGCCAGCATCCACCTCTACTTAGGGAACATGCAGCTTTCCCAGATTGAGAGGAAAAGAGAACGGAGTAGATATTCTACTCTTTCAACAAACTTAAGTTTCCATGATGCTAAAATCTCTATGAAAATCACCATGGTATATAGGCATGCCCTCTGTTCCCCAAGAATTTAAAGGAGAGGAGAGATTAGTAGATTCACTTTCATCTTTACACCTTATACAAAGTTCCTAGGGGTTTCATTTACCAAATATTTGAAGCTGAAAATCTGTGGCTGAGAAGAGAATGAGGTTCTAAGCATATAAGGATAAACACTAATCCAGACACACCTATGTAGTGAACTGAATCATTTTGGTACCTGTATTAGAATATTCAACTTTGCTCTTTGTTATGTGCTTTTACAGTTTTTATTTTTCCACTAGATCTGAGAATACCTTCCTGCTCTATTAATGAAAATTATTGTTTGGTAAGACATGGCTTTGGAAAGCCAATAATCCAGGTATTAATTTCTTTTAGATACTATGTCCTCATGATCCAAACCACCCTAATTCCCTTTTCCTTTCTCAAAAGTCACATTTTCCATCTTTTAAAATTATTTGGTTCTCAGGAGCATTTGAGATCTTGCTCCCTAGCATATGTCATCAGTTTGGTTCAAATAAAGTAAAAAAAAAAAAAAAAAAAAAATTTGGTCCTCTTCTCTAGGACCCTTAAAAAGCACTTTCTTCATAGATTTTTCCTTGGCTATTTGTATGACTTCAGGCAAGCCACCTAATTTTGGGGTCAGTTTTAACATCTATGAAACATGGGATGAGATTTCCCTATTTCTAGGATTCCTTCCTGCCTTAACACTCTAGGAAGCAAAAGTTCTCAACTTATTATCAGAGTCACTGGAGAGAAGTTAATAAAAATGCAGGTACTTAAACCTTGCTTTCCTAGATTTTAATTTAGCAGATTTGGAGGAAGACCCCAGCATCTGTATTTTTAATGAACATCCCAAAGTTTATTCTATGAGTTCCATTTTTTTTTTTTTTAAATACAGAACCATTACTTTAATAGTGTAAAATAAGTTTTAAATAAGAGCTAAAGGAAAGAACTTCCCAGGTGACTTAACTGGGGATTTTCAATCAGAGGAGACTTGGGACAATAAGAATCTAGTTGGATGAGATAATGCCCTGAGGAAACTCAGAAATGCCCAGCAGTACACAGAACCTTTTCCTATTTAATGCAGAACCATGAGGACAAATTATTAATTGAAAGTAGAATTGACTGGGCTCAAAAAAGGAAACACAACACAATACCATAAGTGTAAAACAATTGATGAGTGATTTTTGAAAATACGATTGTTTTCAAGGTGTAGTGAGGAAAATAAGGTTGTTATCTAAAAACAAGCTAACGAATTTAATAGATGAGTCTTTTAAAATATAGATTCTGTGTGTAGGTGTACTTATACACATGTTAGATGAACATGTATTCATATGTTGGATCTATATGACATATTAAAGTATATTTAAAAAAAACTAATGATCAATAATGTAGTCATAGCCTAGCGCTTGAAAACTACATTGAAAGAATATGTAAAATGTATTTCCTGCCATCTATGGTCTTTCTTAGGATATGATCTTTAAGGATTTGGGAAAGCCACATGTATGGAACATAACGATTTTGAGTTGTGCAGCCTATTTTGGGATGTTTAAAGATGTTAAACAGATTTCCCGTGGGACTTTCTCATTCATTCACTCCTTGTCTGAGCTCCTTTACTCCAAAAGTATCTACCAGAGAAGGAGGGAATTCAGGGAGCCAGAGCCTTAAGGGAGCAGGGGGAAGTTGGAGAAAACACACTTAGTCTGAGGTGAGGGATTACCATTCTAGAAGGTGACTGGATAATAGGATATCTACCCATCTCCATGTTTGCATCTTCTCCCTGCTCAGCAGGAAATAAAAAATGCCTGCTCTAGCCCTAAGGTTCCATTTACACCCTATACTTTTCTCCGCTTTTAGTGGACTCTTACTTTTTTTTGGAGTGAAAAGCTGCTTCCTTAGGGTAAAGGTGTCAGGCCTAGGAGAGATCTCACTGATCCCTCTCACACTAAAGCTTGGGTTGTACTTTAAACTCTGCATTTTATGCAGAAGTGCACAGTGAATGGACTCAAGTCCATGCCATGTACCCTTCTCCCAGGTCCTGGGGCAACCAGCTACCCAACCATTTTGGTGGCTCTGGAACTGAAGGCTCATCATGGTGTGGCTTATGTAATACACCCATGTGCTATGATCCCTTGGATAATGAAGATTTCATTATATGCCTAGAACAGTTAGCAACCTTTCACTGTTGGATTTTTTAAAGGGTGACAAGTACTTACTCATTATGTTTTTGGTACATTTATGTGAAACACTCCCAGCTACTGTGTTTCCTAATACTGACCCCTGAGTTAGTTAGTAGACTGATGTGATTGTTTCATTTTCTAGAGGCCAACTAAGCAGTTGCTCTAGGTAGTACTGACAACAAAAATGTAAATTTAAAAACAGAAACCAGGATCTGCTGGTTGAAGGGAGACAGCCAAGGCTGGATAAGGAAAGTGTAGGAGGGGTGTGGTTGTAAGCGGCTGTTTCTACTGCTAGAACCCTAGGCCTCTTTAAATTCAGATTCCTCCACGGTTTACATGAGAAGTATCCCCTCCTTCCCATTAGTAAAAAATAAATAAATAAATAAAATATATATATTTAAAAAATAACAGAGTTTCTGGGTTTGTGAGAAGGATGGGGGACCTTTAATCATAACCACTCACTTGCTCATGCTAAGCACCTCCGAAGTACAGACTTGTGCCCAGACCCCATGCTCACAGGTAACGTCACACCTGCCTTTTAAGCTTAAGCCTAAATAAACTCTCATCAAGCTTTCCTCACCCCTGCATCGGATCCACGCGCCACTGAACAGCAGGCTCACTCTTAGCCAAGCAGTGCTCTCCATGGAAGATTTAAAAGCGTCCTACTGTCGCCCCCACTCTCCCCGCAACCAGCATCTCCATTTAGAGAGGTAGTCAGTTGTCTTCCCAAAAACAAAAAGCAAAAGGTGAGGGCTGCCCGTACAGAAGCCAAACTATCTACTCACGCCTCTCCCCACTCACCCACGCGTCTGCTCCAGGCTGCCCCTCCTCCTTCAGGAGCTGGCGGTCAGGTGAGGTTACCTGGGCGCCCCGAGAAGCCCCGAGGGGCAGTGCGATTCTTTCTCTCGAATTCGCCCCACTCCCCGCCGGATTCCCAGGACTCTTGCCCCCCTCTGTCCCTGCTGGCGTCCCCTGCCCCTCGGGCTCCCGCGCGCAGCGACAGCCGCACGCCGCGCTCGGCTCGCCGACCTGGCGTGACGCAGGCGGAGACTACTTAAGGGCGGATTAAAGGCGGCGGCCGCGGATTCCCGAGCCCGGCAGCCAGCTCCGCGCGCTCCGCCCCGGTCTCGCAAGTGGCAGCGCGGGAGCGCCCAGTGCCCGCTGAAGTGCCAGGCGCGGGGGCTGGTGCCCGGATCCTTACCAGGGCCCCAACCCCAGGGGTGAGTGAAGCCCAGAGACCTCTCGCGCGCGGGCGAGAGCTTGCGGATCTGCACGCTGCCAGCCCCGCCCCGCCTCTCGCCCCGGCACCCAAGGGCTCAGGAGCTGACCCCCGGACGGCGCGGGAGGTCGTGCCGGCTTCTCGGACTGCGCTAACTGCCGCATCAGTCCGGGTGCGCTTGGATTTCTTTCCCCATTTCCCTTTTTTAAGTACAATAAAAGGGAGACGGGACTCGTGGATTTTTTAAAATTTTTGTTTGCTTCTTTAATTGGGGGGCAATTCGCTCCCAGCCGGGAGGTGCGGCCCAGGGAGGGGCCAGGAGCGGGAACGTGCCCAGTGCTGCCCAGTCTTTGTCTGCTGCCTCCGGATGCACAGCGATGGGGGAATGGACCATCTTGGAGAGGCTGCTGGAAGCCGCGGTGCAGCAGCACTCCACTATGATCGGGAGGTAAGGGCGCCGAGCTGGCCGTCGGGCGGCCCCCGGGACTCCCATTACACGTTCACACAGAGCCCCGGCTGCCCCCAGCCCATTCTCTGCCCCTTCCTATCGTCCTCGGTCCATGCGCCTCTGCTCCCGGCGTTGAGGGATTACCGGATGCCCAGCGATGCCCCCCTCCTCCAGCTGTTCCTGCTCAGCGCGCCCCCATCCCTTCTCTATGAAGCACCACTGGGGGGGGGGTCACTCTTCTCTCAGCGGAAAAGGAGTTGTTGGCTCAGTCGTGGTCCCCCCACTCTCCGGAGTCAGAGCCAATCTCCATCCGGTTCCCTAAATAGAATCTACAAGGAAAGCAGGATTGTATTTGGACAGAGAAGGGCAAATGGGAAGACGGATTTGCTCTTCGGAGCAGAAGTATTTTTTCCCAACAAATATTTATTAAGCTAAACTGATTTGGCTGTTTTAACTTGCGTGTAAGAAACCCACAGACCCAATTAACAATTGTGTGTGTGTGTGTGTGTGTGTGTGTGTGTGTGTGTGTGTTCATGCATATACACTTATAGCTACTTATTTATGTAAAGCATTAAGTTCAGTATTCATATTGAGGATAAACATTCATTTGGAGTGGTTACATACACACTCTGTGTAGACTTTGAAATGTACTTACTCTGTTCAGATATTTTGTGTGCATTTGCTATAATACCCAGAGTGAAGGTGTGTTTTGTGCCTTTGTACATTACATGCATACAGATGAAATCTATCCATCTGCAACAGATAGATTTCATCTGTTTATACCTGAGGTCCCTCTATTATGAAGTGTTCCCAGTCAACCAGCACGCAGCAGGAACAGAAGTGACAAAAGGTTTCCTAGATTCCCAGTTCAGTACCACACTGGGATGGACAGCTCCCCCATAGGCCTGGTAAACACCAGGGCAGGAAAGGGAGGAGCAGGGGTTTCCTAAGTCTGTGACTCAGCCCATGAGAACCTCTCTCCCTCCCTCTTCCCCTGCTCAGGATCCTGTTGACTGTGGTGGTGATCTTCCGGATCCTCATCGTGGCCATTGTGGGGGAGACGGTGTACGATGATGAGCAGACCATGTTTGTGTGCAACACCCTGCAGCCCGGCTGTAACCAGGCCTGCTATGACCGCGCCTTCCCCATCTCCCACATACGTTACTGGGTCTTCCAGATTATAATGGTGTGTACCCCTAGTCTTTGCTTCATCACCTACTCTGTGCACCAGTCCGCCAAGCAGCGAGAACGCCGCTACTCCACTGTTTTCCTAGCCCTGGACAGAGACCCCCCTGAGTCCATGGGGGGTCCTGGAGGAACTGGGGGTGGGGGCAGTGGTGGTGGAAAACGAGACGATAAGAAGTTGCAAAATGCCATTGTCAATGGGGTGCTGCAGAACACAGAGAACACCAGCAAGGAGACGGAGCCAGATTGTTTAGAGGTTAAGGAGCTGAACCCACACCCATCAGGGCTGCGCACTGCAGCACGATCCAAGCTCCGAAGGCAGGAAGGCATCTCACGCTTCTACATTATCCAAGTGGTTTTCCGAAATGCCCTGGAGATCGGGTTTCTGGTAGGCCAATATTTCCTCTATGGTTTCAGCGTCCCAGGGTTGTATGAGTGTGACCGCTATCCCTGCATCAAGGAGGTGGAATGTTATGTGTCCCGGCCTACTGAGAAGACTGTCTTTCTAGTGTTCATGTTTGCCGTGAGTGGCATCTGTGTCGTGCTCAACCTGGCTGAACTTAACCACTTGGGATGGCGCAAAATCAAGCTGGCTGTGCGAGGGGCCCAGGCCAAGAGGAAGTCAGTCTATGAGATCCGCAACAAGGACCTGCCCCGGGTCAGTGTTCCCAACTTTGGCAGGACTCAGTCCAGTGACTCCGCCTATGTGTGAAAGAGTAGGTTTTGGGAAGGCCTAGGGGATGACATGTGTCCCTGGGGCAGACGATTGCTCCAGAACAGCTGTATCTGCCCTCATTTATGTGACTCGCCATTGAGATATAGGATAAGACTGGTTAAGAGAAGATCTTGCATCCATGGGAGAGGAGAGAAAGTAGAAACATTACTACGTGTCACACCACTGAGACAATTTCCACAGAGACAATTGAGTAAGAGTGATGAGATGGATGAATTGGACTTCTTTGGGACCTTTTCTTTTATGGCCCAGTCCGACCTTGAAAATAGTGGACTTGCACAGCTGCCTCGTAGGAATTAGCTCTGCTGAGCTCTGTATCCTGGCATGAGTCAAATACTTCATTGATACAAAATTTGTGACCTATCTCAACATATCCCTTCATCCTGAGCTGCAAGACAAACATCCTTGAGGCATCCTTTATGTACCACCCCCATCAGCATGCCCCTCTCTCTCAACCCAGGATAGCATGTCAGCTTTTTTTCTGAATCTGGCCTTACAGTAGACCTAATATGGTTAATCTGCAAGCTAGAGGGGATTACATGGGGTGCTTTTCTGGAGAATGGTCATGACAAAGGTTTGCATTAGAGCCCCATCTGAATGGTCCTTAGTCATTATAAAAACCTTAGGAATGTCTCAGTATTTCCAATTTTCTAATTAAAACTGCACTGGTGCTGTTTATTAGGGACAGGGTTGGGTGGGAGGGAGGGAATTGCAATATGCAACTATAACACTTCTGTGAGATGGTTGTTGCACTGTTAGGCATGTGGTTATGAGTTTTGGGATATTTCTGCCTTCCAGCTTGTGGACTTTGGATAGCATTAAACATATTTTTGTTGTTGTTGCTGTTGTTAATATCAAGGGTGTCTACCCGAGCCACAGAATTTCTAACTGGTGTATTTCACTCATTTTCTTATATAGTTTTGTGCAACACAGCTGCACTTCATTTTGCCATGGTTTGAATTTACCTGTGTGCTCACACCAGAGACCTTAATCAGCCCATGTCAATCCCTATTTATTATTTTATTAGTTATTTTTCGAAACACACACATATACACACACAACCACTGGCTTAAGAAACCTGGAACTAAACACCATTGGCTAACATGTGTTTACGGATGCTTGAGACATATACCAAAGGTTCAAAAACCTGTTGCTTTGGACTGTGAATATGTTTTCTTCTCTTTGCTCTTATTTATTTAAGTGCCATACTGTACCTTTCACATCCACTGTGTATTTAGTTAAAGCGTTGGCCGAGAATAATATTTGGATAATGTGCTTTTATGAAGCCCTGTTTCCTTTGCATCATTATGATTTTTGATTTAGATATTGATGTGGTTTAACACACAATTGAGGATTTGTTTAAAATAAAGTTTTTGCCTTTTTTTTGTAAAATGGGAAGTCTGCATTTTTCTATTTTGATTTGGGTCTATTTATTTAAACATATGTTCAAAAATGTTTTATTACATATTTTAAAAAGCAAAACATTTGGGGCAGGGAGTGAGAGGTGGATGGGATAGAGTTCGAGGGATGACTAATAAAGTCCAATCAACCACTAACAAATGAGAAGAGGCTGGTATGTTTTATAAATGTTTAGAAGAGTGTGATGAGTTATTTGAATAGTAGTATTTACTAACTCCTTTCCATTTTAGTCCAAGATTTCTCTGTTTGTCTAAAGCTATTTCTTGTAATAAAATGTCAGTGCTATATCATATGAGCTCATTCCAGGAGTGGAATTTTTTTCCCCTTTCCACCATATTTTTCTGCCATAGGTTGTCACATATGACAGGCATGCTGTGCTCCCTATCATCTCTTTAAGGCCTGATGTTTAAAATGATGCTAAACCAGTAAAACAGAACCCTCTCAACCACCACTGTTCAATACAGCTAAATTTTAAACTACTTTTGCTGCTCCATATGGCAATGACTATCGAGCTCTTGAAATGTGGCCAGTGCAACTGAAGAACTAAATTTCTAATTTAATTTAAATTAATTTAAATAGCCATATATGGTTAGCTGCTACCATATTATTTAGCACAGTTCTAGACTTTTAATCAATTATTTATTATTGATTTTTTTTCAGAAAAGAATGATCATTTGTTTACATGTCATAAGATATTATTTTTAGCCACACAGTTTATTATCATTTTTGGCATTTTCTATCTACATGAGGTCCCATTATTTCAATAGACAAAAGTTCTTTCTCAGTTCTTTGATGCTATTCATCTCCTAATTCCAGTGAGCACTTGGTCTGAACACTGAGAAACAATGTGGAATTTCCTGGATGATTGTTTTTCGAACACAGTTGTTGCACATTTTAACTATGGCAGTGTAGATACCATTTTAGAATGAAAATGTGTTTATTTCAATCTATAGGTTTCCATCTGAAGTATAAATAGGCAGTTGAGAATGATAATTCTTGAGTAAAGAAACAGATTCTCCTCTGTTTTGTGTTTGATGAGCTAAAAATGTTTTAAGACACCTCTCAGAGATAGAGGAAAAGTGTCATTTGAGATCTCTTAGCATATGCTTGGGTGTGAAAGAAGTAGGAATTTGTGTGGAAAACAAGGGCTGCTGTATTTATGTCATGATGTAAGATTAGAAGAATAATAGTGTTTCCTGATAGAAATGCACCCCATTTAGGTGGAACTGATCTATTTCCTCTTGGCATATAGAGTCATCCCTCAGAATGACTGATGTGTGTCAGTCTGATTCTTTAACTTTCTATTTAATAAAGGAAATATACCGATGATTTGATGGTTCAGATAGCTACGTGACGGAAGTGACCTTAATCTGTAACTTGTGAGAGGACAGCACCAATATCCTCTTTTAAATTTAAGAGCCTTTTAAAAAATGCAGTCTATAAATGTTGTTACTCAAATATTATTTTTTTAAAGTAAAAGTAATATCTAACTATACTTATAAAAAGAAAAACAAGGTTTGTAAGTTGAACGTAAAGGTTTAGAAATAATTAAAATTTGAAATTTCTTATCGTAGTAAATTGAATATTCTTCCTTTTAAAAGAACTTTTGGTCAACTACAGGCCCTTTTGGCCTGTGGGTATGCGTGCATTTGTGTATGTGTGTGTGTGTGTGTGTGTGTGTGTGTGTGTGTGTGCACATCGGTGTGAGTAGTTGGTGCCAATGCATGAACTGGATTTAAAAGTTTGAAGAATAGCCTGGAAAGAGTGAAGTTACTTAGCCTGAGGCCTGAGGTGGGGGCAGGGGGAGCTGAAAGTACAGAATTTGTAATTTTTAAGTCCTCAAATATTTAAAGAGTTAAAAATATGAGCAATAACAGCTGTACCTAAAAGCATCCAGTGAAGGCACTAAGTCAAACTTTTTATTGTACAGTGGAAGAAACCAAAATACCTAAAATCAGGACAGTGGGTTTCTTGGACAATAGTATAAACATTCATCTTGGAGGACTGGAATATTTAGGAAATAATATTTATATTGGTTTCAATTTCTTCATATTTTACCAAGTATATTAGTCTGTTTGAGCTGCCCTAACAAAATACCATAGACTGGGTGGCTTAAACAACAGAAATTTATTTCTCACAGTTTTGGAAGCTAGAAGTCCAAGATTAAGGTATCAGCAAGTTTTGTTTCTCCTGAAACCTCTCTCCTTGTCTTACAGATGGCCATCTTCTCATTGTGTCCTCACATGGTTTTTCTTTGGTGTGCATGCATGTGTCCCTGGTGTCTCTCTATGTGTATAAATTTCCTCTTCTTACAAGGACACTAGTCAGATTGGATTAGGCCCCAACCTAATGGCCTCATTTTAATTTAGTTACCTCTTTAAAGACCCTACAGTCACATTCTGACCTGGGGGAATCAAATTCAGCCTATAATACCAAGTATTTCAAAACTCTAGGTATCCTTATGGCTAGGGAGGACTATATAATTTACTGTACAAATGGGATGCCTTTAGAGAACAAAAAGGGGCTGGGTAGGTAATTGAATGGAACACCAGAACAATTGATATAAATGGAATCCATCTTAAGCAAACCAAGTTGTGTACTTAAGAAAATAAACAGCCATTGAGCTCATGCTCTATGAAACTTAGGATCATACCTAAGTTTCAGCTCTTAGAAGAGTTGTCAAAGCTACTTTCCAGACAACAAGATGAAAACTTATGTCAATAACAATGGGAAAATAAGACTGTATTTAATAAATACTAATGCCTTTGGCTTACTCCAGACCACCTAAATTAGAATCTCAAATGCTGTAGCTTAGGCATCAATATATTTTATTTTCCATTCCTAGGAGATTTGAAGGTACAGTCAGGGTTGAGAATAAGTGAATTGGAGACATTAGCATAAAATTGTGAGAATCGGATATTTTGGAGGAAAATTGAGAAAGGAGAAAAAAGGGAAGTATGAAATTGTCACCACAGCACTGCCCTGTTTTCATCGCACACACAGTTAGTGATAAGAAGCTGTGGATAGAAGACTAACAACAATTCTCAGGGCTTTAGGAGCGGAAGCAGTGGCCATGGCAGTGAGAGGAGCTGACCAAGTGTAGAACCTGGAGGGGACAGAGATGCAGCCCAGGATGGAAGCTGAAAAGAGCTGGCTAGCAAAGGAAAGTTGCAAAGTGGTATCATAAAGTTAAAGAAGGTGAAATCTTAAGAAATAAGGCCTATTATTGGTATTTAATTTTTGTAAGCATTCACTTAGATAAATAGCTGAATAAAAGCTAGATAAAAGCCTCAAAAAGCATCCACTAGATTTGGTGAGTGAGTGGAATGTGAGAAAGTAGAAACAGTGAGCATAGACTATCCTTTGCCTTAGATATGTCCAGACATCCTGTAGGTTCCATGGAAGCAATGAAAATAAGAGAAGGCGAAGGGTAAATTTTCAATTTTATCCCAGGTAGGGCTCTGATAGTCAGTCGGGCATGGCAAGCCAGCTTTGCGACTACCCAAAGGTTATGTTCATTTAGAAGATAGTTATACACCAGATAGTTGGTGTGTTAACTAAAACAGACCTGGTTGAACCAAGCCTAAAGGAGTAGTCATGGCTAAGTACACTCTGTGGTTCTTCTCAGCGTTGAGACTTGAGGGCCATAGGCATAAATCTAGAGGCCTCTGAGGGACGCTGGTGCCAAATATTAGTCCCTGACTTGCTGTTGTGAATCGGGTCCACGGTTCACCCAGGCCAGTGTCCTAAGTCTGTGGTAGCTGCGGCAAGCAGAGTTCTGAGGAATGGGCCAGTTCTTCTCTCTGACCCCAAAGACTAGGGGTGCTCTCTAAAACATGTTTATTTAACTTAATAAAGAATTCATCATCTACAATTATGTCCCAACTCTCCAATTCCCACCCCTTCCCTTGAAAGTCCCAGTCGCCAAAAACATCAAGCAATAGAAAGTCGTGTAATTCAATTCAGCGCTTTCTTGAGCCCCCTTGCTGTGCAAAGGCCTGAACTAGGAGTTAAAGGAAATACAAAGACAGATGGGATGCACTCCCAACCCTCACAGGGCCCACAGTCTGTCTGAGGGTAATAAGACAGCTTCTTAAGGCAGAATATGAATTGGGCCATATTCAAGACTGAAAGTATTCTAAGATCTAAGGAGGGCGACATCATGTCTAGTGTGCATGTGCATCTGTTGGAGGTGGTGGTGGAGCAGGTATAGAAAAACTTCACCAACTAGGTGCAGTGAGATGAATCTCCTTGAATAAGAGCGAAGGAGAAAGGGACCAACAAAAACATTCACCTCCTGCAGAGAAGCCTGAGCGTATGTGGAGAACTGGGGAACTTTGTTTTGCCCAGAGTTCACAGAGAGGAGTGGGAGGGGAGTTTGTAAAGTAAGCTGATCGCATCATGCCTCAGGCAAAGAAAGACACATTGAATTGGGTAGACAGTGTGAAGACACACCTTTCAGCAAAGCTCCTTAATGCCATCATTTTGAGTACTTTCAGGTCCCCAGGCAGCACCCACACTGTCTCTGTGTGACCATGTGGAGATTCCATCTCAGAATCAGCTTTGATTTGGAAAACACATTTCAATTTCAACAGTAAGGGATTGGAGCAAATATCCAGGGTGATGGTTGGGGATTTGGCAGCATGGCCCCATTAACATTAGTGGGAGTTAGTCTGCTAAATCCCAGACACTGAGCAGAATCCTCATGTTTATTCACTGTGATGACCTTTCTGCTGTAAATTGATACAATATTTCAGAATCACTTAGAACCGATTAAGCTTTGTTGCATCTCCCTCTCCTAAAAGAGAAATCTTTTTGAAAATTGCTCCTGTGTGCACTGAAAAGTCTGTATTTGTGGGCAACTCTGGCCAGCAGGAACAAATGGGCACCTAAATATAGAATTGGTGAACTTCCGTACCTCTGAGATATTTGATCTGGGCCACATTGTCTGTCGTACCTATCTCCAGGTAGGGGCCAGGCTTTTTGCAAATGATTGATTTCTCCAAATAAATTTTTCTTTTCTGTCTAATTTTCTATTTTCTTTTTCTCCACATTTTCTCCATATGCTCATTGGCCAGTGTTTCCCAGTGCTGTTTAGAAAATTCTCTCCCTGCCTCATTCTCCCATCACCATACTTTGCCTAAAAGGTGCTTTAAAAAATCATCTACTGTTTTAGCACATATACACTGAATACAGTACTTATGCATGTTCAGTTCTGAGCTAGACACTAAGGATACAGAAGACATGTAGGAGAAAACTAAAACAAAGTAGCTGGGGCTGGTCCTTTTTCACATAGAAAACAGTGAGGGACAGCCAATTGCAGATGGAAAAGAACACGAGCAATAGAGTTCTAGTGCCTTCCTCCAGAGAAGCAAGCAGACTACTATATATGCATCTGAAATCATAAAGGCAAGTCCTTTCTTTCATAAAAATGTATAAGAATATAATTTCAATTTGTGCTGAAGGCCAAAGATAACTTGGTGACTTAGACATCAGGGATGTTCGTTCTCCCTTTCAAGGAACTAAAGTCAAATTGCAATATTATCTACTATTTTCTTTAGTTATAAGAGCTGTAGTAGTAATAATAATGATCATAACAACAATAAAGATAGTGATAGAAAAAATTTGAATAGATGCTTTTTCTCACCTCTTCCTAATGTGTTATCTTATTTGATCTTTGCAGCTTCTGTCTATGGAGTGGGCAGACACAGAATGGGTTGGTACTTGCTTTTCCACCAGAACCTCAGAGCCTCAGTTTTGGTGACTTGTCCAAAACCATAGTTAGTTTTAACACAGATGGGACAGAACACAGTTCTCTGACATATGGTCTGTGCACTTTCCACTCTACATGGCTTCTTGACTTGTCAAATGGTAAGCTTTAGATTGTCAAGAGAGAGATTTGGAAATGTCAGGAGGAAAATAAATATATTCTCAAAAAGCAGTTTTCTATACTTTTGAAGAGGTTGTAAGAAAATGTGGCAGGCCAGTCTTTAAGGAAGGCATCCTGGGAACTGAGATTTGTTCAAAGCAGTTAGAACAGAGTGCTTTCACCTGGACAGCAGACCAAGTGGAAGCTGAAGTGAAATCCTAGAGAGGCAGCCAACCCTGACGTGTGATTCTCCTCTTAGCTGATTCCTATAATATCAGAGATGAGAGAGGAAATAAAAAGCAACACTTTTTCTTTAAAAAACAAAAAACAAATACAAAAAACAAACAAACAAACAAGAAACAACCCAGCAGTCATTTCCTCTGATTACAAAACTAGTAGATATTCAGGGCAGAGAAAAGCACACACACAAAAATTCTGTCACTGAGAAAGAATTATTGTAACCACGCCTGTTCTTTGATGTATATCTGTGTAGGACTTCTATTAGATAGATAGAGAATGAAGGGAAATGTGGTGGGGTTTGGGGGGGCTCATTTTTGTCTTTTATTGAAAAACAATTAGTAAGTGTCTGTGCATAATGGGATGCTAACTCTCTAAATACAAGACGTCAGCATAGAGACTCTGGATGGCTGTGACTCCTGAGTTTGAGATAAAAATCTTGGTCCAAGAGTTGAGGATGTGCATGATGTGCTAGATCACGGAAGCATTCTGGGACATCCGTGGATGGCATAGTTGTGAGTGAGAAAATGAATGGATGTAATTAAATTTCAAAGGCCAGCTCATGCACTGGGTCACGAACCAGCCTTGGCTAAAGGAATCATATGATTAGAATTACACTGAGTGATCAAAACCCAGCTGGTGAATCACAGGGAAGAGATAAAGCCCTAACTCCTGGTCGCAGAGGTGGCACTCCACCGTGGCCACAAAGTTCCTATATGCTTCCTGTCAGGCCTAGGCCTGGGCTAGAACCCAAAGGCCAGTGGCTGAGATGGTGATTTCATAAGGGAACCAAGGTAAAAACTTACACATTATACATGTGGGGATAAAAAACCAGGCTAGAAAGGACATATAAGATAGCCAGTCCTTATTAGAAGGAACAAAAAATTCCAAAGGAACCCTTTTCCTATCAAGTTACTCTGAAATTTATTTAAATTAAAGTGCATTTGATAAAAATAGCAGTTTCCTTCTCTGTGCCTGGGTGCTAATAAGCTCGGCAGGCATTTATTCCTCACTTTGATATATTTGCTCTCCTTACCACACCTCTCGCTGGTGCTCCTAGGGTCCCAGGGTGTTGAAATGAGGGCGGCTGGTACTTAAAAAGACTTTTCTAGGTGAGAAAAGACAATGATGTAATGATTTCTTTTTTAAGGAATGAGGGAAAAAGGGAGCTGAGGGGTGGGTAGAAAAAGTCATGTTTTAAGAGTATTGGAAGGCAAACTAACTTTACTTGTTTGCAAACTTCGTGGGAGAAAATTTCACATCTAGTATGTGTTTGGAGGCTCTCTGGGGTCAAGGCATTAAATGTGAAAAAACAGGAAAATGACAGGTATCTGGAGAACAGTTACAAGCACAGACTTTAGAGTCAAACTGCCCTATAAAAATAATAGTCATCTGTAATATAGTAGTGTCCCATGATCGTCAATCAATTTTGATGTATTCATTCTGTAAGTATTTACTGAGCCTCAAATGTTGGTCAGACTGAAATAGCTTCTTGATTCTTTCGCTTTCTAACTGTATAATCTGGGTAGTCACCTCAGTTTCCAGATCTGTAAAATGGAAATAATGAAACCATCCACCTCATTGGATTATTTTAAATTTGATTATGTTTGTCAAGAACTCTTCACATTGCTTGATACCTACTAAGTGCTACTAAATGTTATTGATATATTATAATAACAATTATTACTATTAATGAGACTCTAGGTGATCAGCTGTGGCTGTTGGCACACTGAGTTCATCAGAGGTCTTTCTGCATGAGGATACAGTAAAAGGAGAAAAGAATATGGAAAGAGGGATCTAGGCAAAGATGTCAGCTTTTTCTCATTCCACAATTTGTCTCAAGCCAGTGCCATGACTCTCAGGGTCAATTTGATGGGAAGAATAGGTGATGTGTAGGGAGCAGATGGTATAATCCAGCTTTGACACCAAAGAAGGTAGAATGGGCAGACAGGATACTGGGATTCCAGCTGAAGGGTATTGAGGAGCTGGAAATCTCTTTTTATTTACCTAGAATTTGGCCCTGTTGTAAGATCTAACCTACTTCCAGTTGCGTAGACCTTTATATTGTTCAGCAAGATGCTATCATTCACATTGTCCAATGATTCTCTCTCAGCAGTCTTGTAAGACAGAATAGAAAATAGCCCCATTTTACAGATGAGAGAATGAGGTTTGGAGACACTTATTCTTCAATGTCACAGAGCCAGGCAGAGTCAAGATTGAAACTAAAGTCTGTTCTAAACAAAAAGCTCTAGTTATTAGAATGTTCTGCTGCTCCTAATACTGACCTTTATGATTCTTGTGAATGTCAACACTTTTCAGAGGGCTTTTTGGGACAGAGGGAAACTCATTTTAACCTTGCCAGACAAGAGCATGATTAAATAAATGAAAGTTTTAGAGACATTGCAAAGCTCATAGAACAAATCCTAAAACCAAAGATAAATTATTATTATTTATTATCTATGACCTTGATTTTGGGTCTTCATGAGGATCAGGAGGAACTGAACAGATGTTTTATTTTATTCAGGAACTCTTTGGGCACTACTAATAGACTCATTTTATTGAATTAATGGATGTGAAGCTTTTATGATCAGTGTCTGGCACATAGTGTGTCCTCAATAAACTCATGTATTATTGAGTGAAAAACTTATAATTGTTTTTATTGACTGCTTATTAAGAGTTGTAAGTGTGATAATGCATTGGTAACCATGATAACCCCACGGGCCCATTTTAAAGAAGAAGAAGCCAAGGCCTATGAATGTTACAGAGTGGTAAGTGTAAACTCATTTTTTACTATGTATATTTGCATGTAGAAAAGTCTGCAAGGAATATATCTGTCTTTGAGTGGTAAAGAAATTAGGGTAGCGGGGCGGGGAGGGATTAATTTTCTTTTAACATAGATTTTCCCAAAATACAATATAACTTATAATATTTAAATATATATTTAATTTTATAACCTTACAAGAATTTTAACTTACTGCTTTTAGACGTAAGTACAGTGTTTAACACTGTCTAGTCTTCTGCGGCTTAACATATGTCAATTGTTTATTCATGAAAGTCTTCTCAAGCACTCAGATTAAATAGTCTATCAATTTCCAGCCTGGGCCCTAACTGACACAAGCAAGCATCCACTATATGCCATGTTAATGCAGTGTTCTTTTGAGGAAGGTATTTTTAGACCCTATTTGCAGACCTCAGTGGAAAAACTAAGATGAGTGCCCAAGGCTACAAGGAGAGTCATGTGTATCTAGCGACAAAGGCTTTCACTAATTTTGTCTTCACCAGAATCTTAAATAGGCTATGGGAGCCGAAGGAGGTAGAAGGGTAGAGATAAGGGCTCAAGTCATTGACTGTTATGGAAGGGAAGACTCTTAACTGAATTTATTCTCCCCACTAATGATCCTAGAATTTCAAAACTTTGACTGTGGAGGGAGTTGGGTGAAGCGAGAGTTGACATTGAGGAGGCAATGAGTAGCTGCGAAGATAGAATCTACTAAGATTGGCCAGGTAAAATTGCAAGGTGGTTGGGATATTGAGGAGGAAATATTTGTAAGACATACCTCACAAATATTTGAGAAATCACAAAGATGTCTCAGCCTTTGTCAGACTTGGTTCTAAATAATTGTGGTGTGGGCAAAATTTCTCATAGGTTGCTTTCCTTCCTTTCTTCCTTCCTTCCTTCCTTCCTTCCTTCCTTCCTTCCTTCCTTCCTTCCTTCCTTCTTTCCTTCCTTCCTTCCTTCCTTCCTTCCTTCCTTCCTTCCTTCCTTCCTTCCTTCCTTCCTTCCTTCTTTCCTTCCTTCCTTCTTTCCTTCCATCCTTCCTGTCTTTCTTTTCATTATTTTATGGGGTTTTCATATTTTCTTTCTTAGGGTGGGGGGATTTTTGAAGGTTCTTTCACCCCAAGGATGAAGTTTTTAAACTGCTACTCCTTAAAAAAAAAAAATCTTAAGAAAAAAAATACTTGATCTAAAGGAAGAAACTACTGATGATAGAATTTCAGGTATCAATGAAAAAGATATTTTTAAGCAGGACCTCCTACTTTTTATGAATCCTCCAGCTTTCTGTAGATGCACAGGTTCCCGGGACTGGCAGGATCATTGTGTACAGCTAGTCCAGACTCTTCTTGGATGTTTAAATTCCCTACACAATATCTTTTCCCAGTGACTATCCATATCTGGCTGGTAGGGAATTGGTTCCTTCTGAGAGAGTTTGCTCTATATTCTGGCAGTTGTGACTGCTTGAAAGTTCTTCCTTATTTTGAACTGAAATCTCCTGCCTGGATCTGAGGTACCTTTTCGACAAGAGCACAATAGGAAGGGTTTTCGCTCTCTCGTTGCTTCCCATTCAGAATCATCCACAGAGGTTGCTGCCTGAGGTGGAATTAAGGGCACATGTTTTCCTCTGGAGAAACCTGTTCCTGCTGTGGTGCCTGATACAATGTGTCCAGTAGTGAGTAAAGAACTTTGAAGTTGAGGGAAACTTGAAGTTCTCTGTGCCCTGCCAAAATGGAATTAGAAAAGGCAGGGCATAGAGAATTGTGTTGGGATGTCAGAGTACATTCGTACTTAATTCAGTGGTTCTCTTTGCCAGGAATAAGAATTTTATTCTGGAAAAAAATAGAAATTATAAAATTCAGACAGCAAGAGAATTATTTACCACCTCCCTCTCATACACACAAGCAATAATAATTGTACCAGGTTTATATTTGAAAAAATGGGCAAATTTGCTTGTTCATTCAGACTAAGTTGATATCAAATAACCACAAATTCCATATGTTGCTTTTTCTGTTTTGGTTGCTAAGCATACAGAATTCATGGGGAGCTTGCTAAATAAGTTTGACACATTTTCGAATGTGAATTATAAATATTGGTGGATTCTTTTCAGGAGTGACTGTCATTCAGAAATAGATCTTGAATGAAGCTTTCCTCCTCAGGAAGACCTGGATTTCAAGCTGAAAGGCAGCCTGACTGGGTGTGGGAAACAGTCTCCAGGTATGATGTAGAAGAGTAGTAGAAATGACAGTCCTTTATGATTGCATGACATTTTGCAGTTAACAAAATGCCTCCTCATTCACAATCTCCTTTGATTCTCACAATTCCCCTGTGAGATAGGTATTAGGACTGGCAGCTGCCTCCATCCCAGGAACAAAGTCGTGGGCACCAAAGAGCTGTGATGGAAGGAGAAACGGCGAGGACAGGAATCTCCTGAGAATGACTCTAGCTCGTCTTGGCAGTTCTGGGGCTGTGTTTCTTCAGTGTGGGAAAATGCGCCCCACCACCCTGCTGAGTCCGGCCATTTCACTTCTTGGTTTACTCAGTACCAAGCCAGTGGTGCTTACGTAAATGTCCTTCTGGCATGAGAGGGGGAGAGAGAGAAGGGAAACAGCAGCTGTCAGCAGAGTGTCAGGCTGGGGACCTGCCATCTCATTGAACAAAGCTCCAGTCAGCTCCAACAGTGTCCTGGGTGCAGCTCTTATCATGGGTGATGGGACTGTCCCCAGACTCAGTATAACTTCCTGTTCTTAAAGAGAACAGGGAGAGAAGGTCCCTTAGCCGTTACCAAGGTGTCACTTGTAAATTATTAACCAGGATCACAGAGGAACCAGAGCAAGGTCAAACAAATGAACTCTGATACTGAGGCCTCTCAAGACCTTCTCTCAGATGGTACCATCTGAGCATGAATCTTTCCTGGTTATCACAAATGTGTGATATGTTTTGATGAGTAGGTGGGGGCTGCATTTTGCATTTTTTTTTTTTAACTCTAAAGGGTCTTCCAATGTTTAGTTAGCATTTTCCACTGGGGCTGGAAAAGCGCCTTCTCTCAGGTGAGCCATTCCACCACCCTACTTCTAATGGCACTGCTGACGGCTGTGCTCTCAGTAGTTGTGCAATTTGAGTTCAACGTCTCTTCTTTTTCTGCAGTTCTCCGTGGAAGATTACTGCACGACCGTACTACAGACCTCACTTCAAGGCCTGAAATCCTACAGAATTTCCTTTTCTGTCAGAGGGCCCACTGCTTAAAAGGCCATCAAGAAAAAAGACTGGTGAATGTGGATAATGAATGGAGCTGGTCAATTTGTACATGGGGAATCATACTATTCTTACTACTTTCTGTGTGTGAAATCTCTGTAATGAAGAGTGTTTTTAAGACAAAGCATCAAGATGATTGGATTTGACTGAATCACAGAATGAAAGTCTTGATTTCAGCTCTGGAGTCAGGCTGGCTTGAGATTAGATCCCTGCTCTGCCACCTTCCAACAGTAATTAGACCTGACACTTAGCCTTTCTGTGACTTCCTCACCTGTAAATCAGAGAAAGATTAATTACCCCATCAGGTTTCTGTCAGCATTAAATGAGATAATAAACGTTTCTTAATGAGTGATAGAAATCTTTAATTAGTTTAAAAAAACAGAAGGAATATAATATAAAGTTATAAGGATATTTCAAAATTCTAAGATAGGAGTGCAGCTCTCAAGAGTAAAAATTTGAAATCAGGGATTCTAAGGGCATCAAGACTATACATGTCTCTGTGCTTCCTTGAATGATAGTTCTACTCTTCCCTTTGCCACAAACCAGCTTTCCTTGCTTGCCAATCTGCACAATTGGAAACTTGGCTGCCAACAGAAGCTTCCAGATTTATAATTCCCAATTCAATAGCAACACCAGGCTGAGTTTGGATGTCCTGGTCTGGATTCCAAGTTTTCTGGGGCAGATCTTTTGTCTAGCTTGAATAAGATGTCACCCCTACACCCAACAATATCATACTGCATTGACATGGAGGCTCCCTTGGTGGCCATATGGATGGAGTAGAAAGGGAGAGGTTCCCAGAGGAAGAAAGAGCAGTCTCCAAAAATGGGCCAGAATGGGTTGGTGGTAATTGTTCTAGACAGATAAAATGATGAGTCAAAATGCAAAATGCTTAGAACATAGTAGTTTGTAGGTATTGGCTCCTACTTCTTTGAACTGACCCATCTTTATGCCTTCAGGGCAAAGTCTTAGGTTAGCCCAACCAGAAAGAAAGGGAAGAGAACTATAATTATAATTCATTCCTTTGTTCCAGAGTGCCTACTCTATGCCAGGTAAAGAGGATACAGCAGCAAACAGAGACAAAAAAAAAAAAAAAAACAAAGAAAAAAACCCCTGCTCTCATGGAACTTATAATGGGGTGACACAACAATAAAAATTAAAACATATTAAATGATGCATCCTAGAGGAAACAATAAACAGAAAAGTGGG
This sequence comes from Eidolon dupreanum, assembly GCA_028627145.1. Lineage (NCBI taxonomy): Eukaryota > Metazoa > Chordata > Mammalia > Chiroptera > Pteropodidae > Eidolon > Eidolon dupreanum. The sequence goes on from CM053509.1 coordinate 59,822,335, forward strand.
ATTGGAAGTGCTGAGGGTTATAATTCTATAACAAAAGGTGGACAATAAGAAAGTGACATTTAGACAACAACTTGAAGAAGATGAAAAAGTGAGCCATGTGGTTCACTGGGAGATGAGTCTTCCAGGTAGAGGGACCAGCAAGGCCCTGAGTCAGAAGGAAGAGCTAGGTGGCCACTGGAACTACAGGGGACTGAGAAAAAGGGAAGTGCATGAGATATATAAAAACCAATGACCTTTACCAGGATCTTCAGGATTTTGTACCTGAAGAAGCAGAGGAGAGGTGTTGTATAACACTAATATTGGTGACCATTCTTTAGTGATCTCCAGATAAACTATTTCTAATGGAAGATAGCCTATAGTAAGTTAGTTTCTCACACTATAAGAATAACAGGAAATGTTAGACAGGATGGCAAACTGTACACCTAGCTGCAGGGAAATGCCAGTACAACCCTCTCCTCCTGGGTGCTGCTATTCTTTATTGAGCAACTGAGATCATTGCACAGTGCTGGCAGGAGAACCAAGGGTTTTAGGAAGGGTGAATGTCCATTTGAACACAGACGGGCCACTGAAGAAAGAAAATGCAAGGCTAGGTTTTCTTATAAGATGCCAACATAATAATTTATGTGTTTTTAATTCTGCATATTAATCAAGAGATGGTCTATGTAATAGTCCAGAGGAGAAAACCCTATTAAGTGACTGTGTACACAGCCCTTTTTTGCAATGATCACAGCTGAGTATTGTGAGTGAGGACGTTAGCTAACAAAGGGACAGGAAGAAATGGAAAGGGAGAGCCAGACAGAATTCCTTCCCTGTTCCCAGGATATCAGTGCCAACCAAAGCCCACACCAATTTTCTCTTTTCTTGAAACCATGATTTGTATAGTAGGAGAGCAGTTTGTACTCTCATGCAAAATAGAGCTTGCTCCTGAACCTCGGACAACTAAATACAAGAAAGAATGTGTGGCTATTGGGCGAGGGATTCCAGAAGTTAAACACCTGTCAAACATCTGGGCAGAGTGAAAGAAGGGAATGTAATTTAGACAAAGGAAATGAATTACAAAAAAGAAGCACAGCAAATCCAATCCTCCTGTAGCAGGTGGTCCAGGAAAAGGGGAGGGGTACAGAATAAGCCTCTTAACTGACCTGGATTAGTAACAATATTCTCCCTTTGCTCACACTTTAATAACTGATTCTGATGATCAGAACAGGGAACTTCTTTTTGCAGTTTGAAACATGTGGTGTCTTAAAGAACCATTTCTAATTAAAGGTAATTGTCTATCTTTAAACTCATGTAACAAAATGAATGTACAAATATACACCGAAGTATTGATTACATTGAAGAATGAAATGAGGAGAGGCAGAGGAAGTAGGACATTTTTTCCATGTCTTTTTCATATATGTACACTTTGGTACACTGACCCAACATGTGAATTTGGTCTACTAGTTATGATATGGATTATTATAACTAACATTTCTTTCTCCTGGGCATCTCTGAGCAGAGGATTTGGGGGGTAAAATATGCCAGATCACACTGTATCACAGAGTAGATCATTGTTAAAACGTGGGTCTGTCTATCTACCTATGCGTATCCATCTTTGTAGTTTATCTTTACCTGTCTAATAAATAGTACAAACATATGATATGCAATCCAAAGGTTTTTATATTCTTTCTCTCACTCCATCCCCAGACACTTTCCCCACAGACAAGAGACGTTATGCAATCCTTTGTTTAATGGTACCATACACACTATTCTCACATTGTCTTTTTTACTTAACAAAATAACATTAATGTGGCTCCATATCATTTTTATTCCCAAAGGCCGAATAGTATTCCATTGCATGTTCGTTTCATAATTTATTTAACCACTCTCCTAATGATGGATATCTTGGTTGTTTCTCAGCTTTTTTCACTGCCAACAATACTCTACTTCTAGATGTTAGGCATTCTGTAAAAACAGCTAATTTAGAAACTGCTCAATTTGTTGATGGATAATACTTCACAGTTGAACTGAAAATGTGAAATGACAGTCTTGCGACTCAGCTTGACATAATAGGGAGTAACAAAGTGCTATCTTTTTCTATAATCAATTACCATGAAGTAAATGAACAGTGTCAGGAGGAAAGAAGTGAAATATTATTGATTATTTTTTCATCAATTTTCAATCTTTTATTCACCTGGACAGGGCAAAAAGAGGATGGATAAGAGTTTTCTTTATTCTAATTTGAGGAACATTTTCAATGTCTTTATTTAAGCTTAAGTTTAGACATTAATTGTAAGACATAGAAAGGTGATACAATATGCTAGATTGTGCTATTTCAACTTGGGTTATGCTGATAACTGCATGGTTCAGAGTTAGAATTCGTCAAAGGAGAAACTTGTGTGAGATTTGGAGAATGGAAGCAAAGCAAATCATGAAGTTGTGTGGTCATATATGGGGATTGACAGAAGCAGAAGTATCTGGCAGGTTTTTACTGGTTCTTGCTCTCCTCTGTTCTGCTTACTGATCAGCTTCTTAACTTCTGGCCTTGCTGACCAACAGTGGCACCAGTCCCTCCATGTGCTTGACGATGACTCCAGATAGCTTCACAGAGGCATAACCTTCCTTAGACCTTTCCACAAGCTCCTCCTTAAGGCCCTAGCCTGTCAGCTAGGCATGCTTGGCTTCTCAGATTTCCCTGAAAGGTCCAACATGTCATCCATGTCAGTGCTTCAACTGAACTGGCTGGCAACACTTTGATGCTTTGACTCTTCCTTATCGACCTTTCCCTGCTTCTCTCATTTTAGTGTGTGGTCTTATTCCTATAATAAATCCTTTATTCCAATCCTAATAATCTTGGCTCTGCTTTCTTGTCTGAATCCTGATTGCTACATATAGGAAATGAATCATTAATTATATCCTTCCTGAAATACCTTACCGTTTCTAGGCTCTGTTGTGAGAGACAGATGAGAAACTTGAGGGTAACAAGAAGAAGATGATGGCTTCCTATCGACTTCCAATTAGGCAAGAAAGAAAGAGTGGTTTAAGTTCCCATTAGCAGATGTGAATTAGACATCCAGGGGATCATTCTGGAGGTCTTCAGAAAAAGTGTAAGTTCTCAGCTGGAGAGGGCTTAATTGTAATCACGTTGCAAGTCAAGGGGATGAATAAATGCCCCTGAGAGTCCTTTCCAGTACGAATGTCATACCACAGCTACATAAGACTCAAGAAATGTCACATTAAGTCAGTTCACTGGTTCCAGACCCTCATTTTTTCCCTCCTGGTGGCCCCAAGAGATGTTTGTGGGAGGATATAACTGTATTCAAGTATATCATCTAAAAGTGAAGGATGCCCTCCAGCAGCCTTTCCCAAAACCTATTAACATCCTTTTCTCTGACTCCTATTTAATGCTATTAGGTATTATTTCATTTCAGTTGTTTGGAAGACAACCTTGTTTCCCCATAGAATGTTACCTGTCAAAATCAAAGTCCAAAAATGAGGTGTTTTCTATATGACTTTGCTGACCTAAATACCTGGATTAAATTTGGCTGTTGACCTTTCCCAAATAGTATTATTTTTCTTTTATGTGAGACTTATTGGGTTACTCAATTCTATTCTTTTTCTTATTGTAGTAAAATAGATATAACATGAAAATTACCATTTTAACAATTTTTAAGTGTATGATTTCACAGCATTGATTACTTTTGCAATGTTGTACAACCATCACTACTTTCTGTTTCCAAAGCTTTTGCATCCTCCAAACGAAAGCTCTAACTATTAAGTAATACTCCCCATTCCTCTATCTCCCCAATCCTTGGTAACCCTGAATCTACTTTCTACCCTATAAATTTTCCTATTCTAGATATTTCATAAAAAATGAAATTATGCAATAGTTGTCCTTTTGTGTTTGGTTTATTTCACCAAGCATGATGTCTTTGGATTACTCGGTTCTTAATTCTGTTCAACTTGAACATAAATTTCCCCTCTCATCTTGTTTTGGGAATCTCTTTACGACTTCTTTTATTTTGGTTTCTTAACTGTCATATTAGAAAGAGAAAATAGACCTAAATATATAGGGCCTTGTTCAAATGTGATGTTTAAAAAACATAAAAATATGAAGAAATAAGTTCAAAAGCATGAAGATATTCTTTTACAGGGCTCAATAGTCTTAAAAACAACTATCACCTAGATGAAACATCAATGAAATATTGCTTTTTATCTTTGTATTGAGACAGTGAGGTCATAGAGCTACTGATATAAATGTTATTTCAAGGCTGCCAAGCTCCTACTATCTCATAATGGTCCACAAGTATTTGAGCACAACCCAGTCCTTCAATACATGAGAGGGATAACATGTCCACGAATCTTTAATGCATGATTAATTCTTTTTGACATTTCCCTTCAGTGCTGAGGAAGATGGTTGAATTTGCTTGTGGCTGCATTGACAATAACTTATCTCTTCTTTCATTCCTAAAGGGAAATGTCATAACAAGACCCACCATTAAATAAAACATGTACATCACAGTTTTTTTTTTATTATTTCTGAAAAACAAAAGAAACTGACCTCAGAGTCAGAATGAATTTATACTGAGCTAAGAAAAAGTGAAACCTAAATATGGAATCTTGTTTATTTGTTTTAACATTTGCTATTTTTCCTGTGGCAAGAAAAGTATTCAGAGTATAAAGCAATAGGACAGTAACTACTGCCCACCTATGTAAGTAGATTGTAAAATTATCTACTTGTAAAGATATAAACACTGTAACATGTATAACTTATAGTTTGGTTCATTTAATCATTTATTCATCCATCCAGTTAATAAATGACTACCTTATGCAATGTGCTATGGTAGGCACTGTCAGCTCTGTCCAATATGGAAGCCACTAGTCACATTGGACTTTGTAATGTAAATTCAGTAAATTCAATAAAATAAGAAAATCAGTTCCTTCATTGTACTAGCTGTATTTCAAGTACTCAATACTTACATGTAGCTAATGCTATCATATTGCACAGCACAGTTGGTAGACCATTTCCGACCAAAAGTTCTACTGGGCAGCACTGGTGTAGAGTATAAAAAAGTATAATAAAGTTCTTTCCTTAAAAGAGTTTGTAATCTAGTTGAAGAAACTGCATATTTATAAAAAAATAAATATTATTCTTGTTTTATTCTGCAATATATGATAGCAATAAAATAATAGGAGCTGCCCTTTGTGGGGCATGTACTTTGTGTCAGGTACTGCTAAATTCTTTACACATGTGGCAGAACAAATATAACTCATGAGTGTCCGGTCTTATTCCTGTGCTTGTTGGCCTTTCTCCCTTTCTCACCTCCAAGTATATGTGGGAAAATATTGGCCTTCGCCAGATCTGACTGCATTGTTATACATATTTACAAGTGGGTAGACAGGCACAGAACTGGATGGGAGAGAAGAAAGGGTAGAAGTAAAATGGCAAGATTTTATGACCTAGAACTGGGAGAGGAGTAAGTTGAAAGTTGTGAAAAGAAAGGTCCTGAACAGCTGTGGGTGTAAGGAAAATGTATAAGAAAAGAAAGGGGATTGTAAACGGTTTGTTGGGGGCTATATATGTTCCTTCCAAGTATAGAGAAATGTAAGAAAAAAGTCAAGTCATTTTTATGTTAATGTTTTTTAATTTGATTGTGTTCTTCAATCATCACACTCTGAGGTAGGACTGTGTGAGTCACATATACGATAAGGCTATACTATCATTATTCTCATTGATTTAACCTTTACTACTACTCTGCAAGGTAGGTTATTATGATTTTTATTTTATCAATGCACAGCCTAAAATTCAGAGAAGTTAAATACCTACCCATAGTCACACAGCCAATAAGTGGCAACGCCAGATTTGAACCTAGATATATATAATTCCAATGTCCATGCTTTTAATTGTTTTCACTTACTGCCTCAATATAAGGAAGATCAGGGAATATGTGATAAAGTACCAAGAAAGCCATATGGACATTAGTAATTAGTCCAGAGAAACAGAGATTATAGTGAGCTGGAGTGACTACTACGTGATTCACGGAAGAGTGTGAAACATAAGCGGCTCTCCTGGAGGACTGACGAAACTTAGATGGGAATGAGGAGAGGTAGGTGGAGGAATAACAGGGCATGAAAAAAAAAAAGCAGGGACCTTGGCTGCAAAAGAGAGCTTCTAGTCATCTGATAATGACATTCTAGAAGCTAGGGTAAAAAGACCAAATAAATAATTAAACTGTTGTCGAGGGGTAAAGATTTAAATATGATATTTAAGATAATACTTAAATTTCAACCTTGTTGCAAATTGCTCAATTTTCCTTGGCAATGTCTCTCAGGAGATGGTAAAGAATGAAGCTGTCTCCAAATACTCTATGAAATTTTTAGAGGTGATGGTTAATTTTATGTATCAATTTGACTGGGCTATAGGGTGCCCAGATATTTGGTTAAAAATTACCCATGCTGTGTCTGTGAGGGTGTTTCTGAAAAAGATTAACCTTGGAATGTGTAGACTGACTAAACCAGATTGCCCTCTTATTAGTGGGGGGACCTTTAGAGGCCTGAATAAAATTGAAAAAGCAGCGTAAAGGAGAATTCACGCTTTCTTAGCCTGCCTGTTTTTGAGCTGGGACATCGGTGTCTCTTGCTTCCACACTTGAACTTGGACTGGAACCACACCATCCAGTTTCCTGGATTCCCAGTTTGCTGACTTCAGATCTTGGGACTCCTTGGCCTCCGTAATCATGTGAATCAATTCCTTATAATAAATCGCTCGTATACGTATATATCCTATTGGTTCTGTTCAGAGAACCCTAACACATATGGTTTCTGTGAGTTGATCATAAGGAAACAATGAATCAGAAAGTTCAACTGCTTCCATACTACCTCATCATGCAGCTCCTCAGGGAGTGAATTCAGAGCAAGGAATAGGCACTTCTCTCCTCTCAGGTTTCTAGATCTAGTCTGGAATGGAGGCACTTCTGTAAATCTGGATCGACAAGAAGATCTGGATGCCAAGAATTGAGTCCGAGTGATCTTTCTAAGGCCAAATACCTAACAGTCTCCTCAGACTTCTCAGAGAAACTTTATCCAAACAGCATGACTTTCGGTAACACTTAAAACAGGAAAGGGAAAAATAGACTATCTGAGAGGTAAGAAAGGTTTGTGACCAGACTTGGGCTGGAAATGTTCTGTTCATGGGTCCATCTGGTCTTACTCTGAAAATCATCTGCAAGGAGAATCCGTCAATCCCTAAATAGCCAAATGACCAAGCTTCAGTTCCTTGGCCAAATAGGGCAACCTGTTCCATTGACTCAGACTCTGAACTTAGCCTCTTCCAGCTTCTTTGTCCAAAGTTTTTTGTGCAGAGTAACCTTTGCCACGTGGAGCAGTTAGACCAAAGTTTCTCAACCTGGAGAGATTAAAAACAAAAACAAAAACAAAAAACAAACTTGAAGCTAAAACCCTGCCTCCAGATATTAAGACTTAATTCTTTGGTTGGAAATCTAGCATGAATACATTTCCAACACTCCAGTGTTTCTAAAATAAAACCAGGGTTTAGAAGCATTCAACTAGGCCATTCCACAACAATAACCTATATAGGACCAAGACATCCCTAGATTAGTCCACAAATTCTGAGGAGAATTAGAGTTCTGTAGTTCTATGATATGTAATTTTGCCCGCATAATACCTCTCTTACTTTCCCTTTTTTTGTAGCAACTCAGTAGTGTCTTTTAGAGGTCTGTTCTCCTCTCCCTTTTCCCCATATTCCTCTGATCTCTATCACCTTCTTCTTACTCTAGGCCTTTGCTATTTGAAGTACGGTTCTCAGACAAGGCCCAGTGCCATTACCTGGATGCTTGATAGAAATGTAGAATTCCAGGCTGCACCTAGTGAGTCAAATTCAGCATTTTAATAAGATCTTTGGGTAATTTTTGTGTACTTTAAAATTTGTGACTCACTGCCTATACCACTGGATAAATGCCCTGACACTAAGACATTTGTTGTGTAAAAGAGAAGGTGCACTCTGTTCCTTCTTTCGCCACCTAAGGGATAAGGTCATTAGTCCCTATCATAAAGCCTGCTCTCTCATGTTAAGTGAAATTATATGTAATGTGTACTCAGAGTCAGATATTTATTTGTATATATGGAGAGAGAGGCCAGCCAACTGGAGAGCAGTTGGCCAGACAACTGGTTGATGGTGGGGGCAGGGCGGTGTGGGGTGGGGTGGTGGTGAGGGGACGAGTGTGAGGAAGGGAAGGAAACACATGGAAATGCCAAAGCTCAGCACTCAATTATGTGTCCAATGCACAGCAGTTGAATGTATGAGCTATTCAGATGCTGTTCTTATTTCTTAAGTGGCCTGTTTTTTACTTGATTTGGCTTGGGTCTCTCCTAGCTTGTGTTGGGAGAGATCTCTTTCCTTTATGGCTTAGTGACTGCAGGCTAGGCACTGGCAGCTGGGTCTGAGCAATGCCTTAGGTATTTGACTATTTCAAAAGGACATGCCAAGGGACAGGTTGACCCAAAATAAATCTCTTGAGCACACACTGCTCATCACGTTATTATTGGTTGAGAAAGGAGTCTGTTGCTATAGAGAGTAGAAGCCCAGAGAAGTTTAAGTCAAGATGAGGTTCCTTTTCTCTCATAGTACCTCACCTTGGTCACCATTATTTAGTGAGGTGCATACATATGCATATATGTATACACACATATATGTATATAATATCAAGATCAATGAGTGTATATACATACACACGTGTGTATGTGTGTGTGTGTGTGTGTGTGTATGTGTGTGTGTGTATTGAGATTAAGAATATGGGTTTTGGAGTTAGGTTCATTTTGCTTGAACCCCACTTCTACCATATATAAGATTTCTTGAATTTTAACATTAGTGTTCTCTTTTGTAGAATGAGGATGGTGAGAGACTCTAACAGGGATGTTGTGAAGATTAAACATACAGTATATAGCATTGTATCCAGTGTAGAGAAAGCCTCCATTGATAGTATTATTATGATCGTACTCTGAGTTACACACATTAACAACTTCTATGGGTCTGGAATGAGTCTGGAACTTCCATAGGGACTGTTTGCTCTCACTGAAGTTTTACATTGGGTTCTGTGTGCATTGCTTTGAGGTACTTTAAGTGAAGAACATAGACATCCTCCTTTTAAAAATAGCAGGTAAATTGTCTACAGCCATGCCACCCAGAACAAGCCTGATCGCATCTGATCTCGGAAGCTAAGCAGGGTTGGGCCTGGTTAGTACTTGAATGGGAGACCACCTAGGAAGACCAGGCGCTACAGGCATAAAGACAATAAAAATAATAATGAAGGATTGTAAACTGACAAGGTGCTTGTAATCTGTGAGGTCAACCAAGGGTTGCCTAGCCTAAAAAAAAAAAGAAAAACAGCAGGTATGTTAACATATATACAGGCACCTAGGCTCCTTGGAAAATACTCTTTCTGAAGAAAAGATGTCAACTGGAGCAGTCTTGGATGATTATTGGGAACCCAAAATGTGCAGCAACCAAATGCAAGTCCTAATACAAAAAGATTTAGCACCATGTATACGTTTGTTTAAAGAAAACTTCTATCAAGTTTTATTCATTGAGATCATTTTTGAACCACACTCTAGTTCCAACAAAGTGCCAGACTGTATTTACTGTCCTCAGACTGCTGAGCTTTCCTGTGACAGCTCCAACTCAGCTCTTACTGGAATGTCAGAGCTCGAAGGCAAAGAGTTTGAATCCCCTGATGCCAGGTTATTCTTGGCAATAACCCACCTTGGCCCAGATGGAATCATGAGGCTCTGTCCTCATTATTCGGGGCTGGAATCAGGAGACATCTCTTTTGTGTAGAATGATGAAGGCAGAGGTCCTCCTGTGGATATAGGGTGGAATGGGATCACTGTCTTTTTCAAATGATTTCCTTCAAATAATAAAATCTTTTTATCAAACGATAACATTCCCCAGTACATAAAACAGTATTTTGTCCTAACTGATAAATTAATCTGTGTATATAAGGGACTTTTGGAGCCTGTATTTTTCCAGATACTTGTGACCATGGGTACTCACTTGCTCATTCACACATACATACACACTCAGTAGCCTCTGTTGCTTGCTACCAAGGAATCCCAAGGCCCTTTGAACACTCTTTCAAAATCTCTGCACTAAGTGATCTCTAAGGCATAGTCAGCTCCTTTTTCTATTATTCCAATGAACCAAATATGGCTTTAGAAGATAAGAAGGGATTTCGTGTGCTGGAGTGAGGGTGAGGTAGAATCTGTTAGAGAAGCCAAAGGTCAGAGAAGGATGGAACAGAGAAATGGCTAAGGGCCAAAGGAATGTTAGTAGCAGACAGGCATCTTTTTAAGAGCCAACGAGGCAGGAGGGGATTATGTCTGTCTTCTTGGGCATGAAACACAGCCATTGGTTCACGTGACAATCATCCTTTTGTGGCCTGGATTGTTCATGTGTCATCAAAGTACTAAATGCGCTTCAGCACCCAACTGGATAAGATGTCTCTCCTCAGTGGCTCATTTTCTGTGTGGGCAGAATAAGAAGGCCTAGGAGGTTGGCAGCAGGTGGAGGGCAGCAGGAGGGCTCCAAATTTCCATGCACTGAAGTCTAACTAGGATCTAAAAGCTCTGGGTCTTTTGAGTTATATATCATTTGCATCTATAAAATATGTACTTGACAGCATTTGAGAAGCTTTCCATACTAACTTCCAATCCTGGAATCTATAAGTCTGACCAAAGATCCTCACTGACTAATCTTTAGAAAGTCTGAGTCTTAGAGAAATGGGTAGTTTAGATTGAAATGGGGAAAACATTAAATAATAATTGGGTTAAGTAAACACGCTGGCAGGATTAGAAAATTCACAGGTAAAGAATCTCAAGGACTTTAAAAACCAGGCCAAAAATAACCACAAAAACAGAGATAAGCACTTCCCCCTCTAAATGTCCTAACTTCTGTCTTAGACATTCAGAGTTGTAAAACTCACTGAGCCTGTAATAAAGCCAAAAATGCTCTTCTCCATGATTCAAACTATGCTTCTCTCTGCCTGGAAGGGACCAACACCTATAAAGGGCTTGTCAAACCATCAAGACTAATTTAAAATGCAATTGCATTTCAGAATTGGGCTTTTAAATCCAAAGTATCTGACTATTGGTTTTTTTTTTCCTTTTTTTTTCTCCTCTCTGACATATCTTGGAAATGTAACTGCTAACCGCTGAGTGAGTCACCAGGCTGCTCTGTCCAGCTCAATGTAAACAAGAGAGGAAACTGTCAAAGGTTATGGGAGGGAGGAGGTAACAGGCCATAATCTCTGTGTGGTCACAGAAGTGCTGCTTCACATCAAAAAGCCAGGCCTTCTAGCCATTGAAACTCCTGAGAAGGGACCAGACTTGGGGGCAGCAGCAGTGAATTGATTTCCTTTTCCTAATTTAGATCTGGAGTCTGGACTGGGGCAGGCACCCATTGTGTATCTAGGAAAAAATCCACTGTGATGACAGTAGAAGTGGAGCAGTAGGGAGGGGGAGGGCCCCCTGAGAGGTAGGGATGGGTTGGTTTTATAAGGAAAATGAGGTAACTGAGGTGGTTTTTGCAGATTCTAAATAATCTAGGAAAGAAAATTGGGTTTCTCAAAAGGGCCCACCTAAGAAGTTCCATGGGCTCAGACAAATTTTATTTTTAAACTACTAAGGTGTCAGCAGGGAACTGCCTGCCTCTGTCAAGTTCTTTTCTCCTCATTAGGCTGCAAGTGGAGTCGTTGGTGTAAGCGAGCCTGTGTGGATGCCTCCCTGTGTGCGCTGCCTTCGCGGTGTGCAGGCACCAGGCATCTGCTCTCGCCACCCGCCTAAAATAGAATGTCTCATTGTGATAGATTAATCCTTTGGCTCAGATCCTGCCCTGGTCACAGCTCAGCCTGCACTGTGTGGGTGGGGTGGAGAGGGGGGTGGGGGGCGGAACAAAGGACACTTAACTCATTCAGCACATTCCCTCTGTCTTCTGCAGACGTGCCCTGTCCAGCTGCTCAGACTTTATGTAGAAATGAGGATGGGGCTGGCAGGTGCTGGGCCAGGCCTCCGACAAGAGGATTGTTTACTTCAAATGACCCATACACCCCTGGGGACAGAGAACCAAATTAAGGGAGACCTTTCCTTTCTCTGATCTCACTGAACATTCATTTCCACTTCTCACTAGCCCATTTGTATTTCAGTTTCCTCATCTGTAAAATGGAGATGACAGTGTTACTTACCTCACAGAACTAGTATTATGATAAAATGAGTTAATATACAGGAGTGCTTACAACTTTACGAAAGAACAAATGTTGAATGATTCCCTCTTTTTGAGGTACCTAGAGTAGTCAAAATCATAGAGACAGAAAGTCAGAAAGTATAATGGTAGTTTTCAGGGGTTGAGGGGAGGAGGATGGGGGTCATTGTTTAATGGGTACAGAGTTTCAGTTTGGGAAGATGGAAAGTTCTGGAGATAGATGGTGGTGATGGCTGTACAACAATGTGAATGTACTTAATGCTACACTTAAATGACTAAAATGGTTAATTTCATTTTACCACAATAACACACACACACATACACACTGTGCCAGGTATATAAGATGCTATGTAATGCTGGCTATTATTTATTATTATTATTCCCTTTCTACTTCATTTTGTAAATATTTGTGTGTATATATTTTCTCCCAAAATACCTCTTGTTCATACATAGGTGTTTCCATCACCTCATTCATAGGTAGCTTCAATTTACCTACAGTGAATGAATGAATGAATGAATGAATGAATGAATATGTTGGGCTAGAAAGTAGAATACCCGTAAGTAAACTTCTTGTTGTCTTTAACCTCCTAACTTACAAAGGGGACAATGTTCTCTACTAGCAAGTAATCCTGAAGGTAGTGCAAGACACCCAGAAAGGTTACAGCAGATTAGATGATTAGAACTGGTTCTATAATTTTCTCTTTGGTGAATTGGTTCTTAAGTTTAGAAATAATCAAAGTTAGCCCATGAGAGCTATTCAGGGACCCATCTCAGGGCCATCCTGTCTTTAAAGGACTATTTGGAGACTGAGCTAGCATGGCAGGTACCCCAAAGGCTCACCTTGGAGTGGACTTCAGGCTTCATTAGAGATTCATTGATGCCAGTTTCCCAGGACTGGCCCTTAAGTAATTCAGCCTTTAGAGGAAGAATAAGGGAGTTGCACATCCTTTCATTTACTGTGCAGTGCATCCTTTCAGTGCAGTGTGTTCTCGTCGTTTCTGCCCATCCTTTATCATCCCACCAAAATGAGCAAGGAGGAGAGAGTCACTTTGTAGTTTTCAGTAAGTATTCCAAACTTAACTATTGTGAGTCTTAAAAGACATTGCAAAACAAAAACAAACAAACAAGCAAACAAAAACAGTAGGAATCACCTAAAAGAATTATTTGGAAAGATTCAGAAATGATTAAGTGCACCTTGTAAGCAAGGAGAAAAACCAAGAGCAATTTAAGGCTAAGTGCATGAAAACACTTGAGTCTCACACACTAAGCATGAGTCTATTTTTGTGTGAAATATTTTCACAAGCTCATTGGGAGTGTGAGGCTTCATCAGAAAGCAACAGTTCACCTTGTGGGAAACTAAAGTTAATTTTCAGGGACCTTAAACAACCTTTGGCCCTGGTTCAGCAGGCCGGGGAAAGAAAGAGTTGAGTGACAGTAGGCAGCAGAAACAAAAAGCCACAAGACAGAAGATTAAAATGGTGGCCAAAAAGAGCAGTAGAGAAAAGAGGAGTCAACGGCTTGAAGATTATGAGGGAGCATCAATCAAATGCTGCTGGAAAAAGTTGAGAGATGAAATGCACACTTAGGCTCTGGCCCCAACCCCCCCACAGTCCCGAACAGTTTCTGCCCCAGACTGACACACACCAGTTTCACACACTTTGGTCTTCTAAAGCACATTTGCTTAAATTCCTAGTTTACTGGAGATTACAGATGAGTCACTGTGTATAAAGGTCTGTACCCTTTGTGCCACCTTGGGAAGCACATTCTGCTGAGTTGGCCCAAATGCTGCTGGTGACAAGTCGATTCCTTGTCAGCCAAAGGCTCCCTTTTGAAGCTTCCTCCTGGGACCTCTGCAGGGACAAGGGCAGAACAGCATGTAGGAACCTGATCTGAACTGCCATGATTTTTGATCCCTTGTGTAGGCTCGGATGTAAAGATGCTTTCCTCACAGGGGTCCTGGACCCATTCAGTCTCTCAAGATTAGCTTCATGCACACACACACACCCCACAGCACCTAAAACCAACTTCTAAAGCCAGGCCTGGGGCCCAATGGAGCCTTGTTCCAAAGGAGGAAGGAGCTTTCTGCTAGAAATAGCAAGTTGCTGTTTTCAGCAATGGGACTGGAATACACAGTCCATGCTGACTTCACATGCAGACAGAAACCTGGAATAAAAACGAATTCAAATAAAGGTATTTGACGTTCATGCTAAAGGGAGGAGAGAAAGACTGGCTCAGTGCCCTGAGAATCAAGAAGCCAGTCATTTTTAAAGCCAACTCTGCTGTTGGTAACCTTGAGCAAATCATTTAACCTCTGTATTTCTCAATTCCTCTAATTGTACATTGGGATCTCTGATTCGGACCAGCTATGCAGAGATAATTGGGGAGAAAAAAAGACAGCAAGAGAAAATGTTATCTAAATTCTTTGCCTATATACAACATACAAAGTCTTAAGGAATGTGATAGTGCTGCTTGGATATGCATGTTGTGACTTTATATTTGCATCTCATACATTTGGGCTAAATGTTCTCACTAACTCAAAATGAGACCCGCCTACCCTCAGTGCTAAGCATTCCATAGATGCTGCTCGTCCCAGTAGTCACAGGGTAATGAAATACAGCACACGCGCTCAGGTACCCCAGCAGGTCCTGGCTTGACTTGCCAGGGGTAATGATGGAGTAAATCTTTGTACTGTTCACCATGTTGAGTTAGAGTCCTGGATCATCATTCACAGACCTCTAAGCTTCAGGCTTCTTGTTTTGCTCACATTTCTTAGAGACTTTGCTCTCCCCATCTTTCCACAACTGTAGTCTCCATGAAAAATTAAAATATCATTATTTTGTTAATTTACATTTATCTAAGAGTTGATTACTTTGGGATTTGGAGCTGGAAGTATTCAATAATTCTGCACTTGTCAGAGGCCAAAATAACGGTTTCTCTTGAGCATTACATTCTGTGTAAGGGGATTGTGAATAACAGACCAGTTTTCATTCATTCCAACGAAGTCACATCAGCTATGAACCTCTTCTTAACAACTTACATATTTGAATCTTTTTGGGGTTAGAGCGAGAGAGAGGCTGAAGGATATGTATGATTAAGATCTATAACATTCTGTCAAGGTGTGAAGGGTGTCATTGATGAAAATATTTCTCTATGTCTGATAACCGCCAATTTGTTTAGACAAAGGGATCTAGCCTTTTTGCTCAGTTATCTATGGAGAGACTAATCTGGTTTACTTAGGGCCCATGCTCTAAGACAAAACAGTAAGTTGCTTTAAAATGAAATGAACTAATTTCTCTTTAGCCCATGCAATTCTTCTCATTGACTTAGATATTCTGTTTGTCTGTGTTATTTTTTGCAGCATTTCAATATAAATGTCTAACAAGGTAACCAGAAATAATAAGCTCTTGACATTTTCCCTCCTCCTCTCGAACAGAACCTAATTATTCCCTGACACCAACTTCCCTTGTCAAGAGAGTCCTACAGAGCCTAGAAGCAAGGACATTTTAGCCTTTGCAGATTAGCAGAGCTGAGGAATTTGTACATGTAGCTTTAAAATAGCTGAAGTGTCAAACAGGGGTCAGTTTTCACATAGGACATTTATGGTGAAGAGTCTGGTAAGTAACTCACATTGCTTAGTGTATTTATTTATAGTAAATTAACTATTGCAAAGCTTGGTCCCAATATATTTCAGGGACTGGAAGGGAAGTCATGCACACAAAGACACACACACACACACACACACACACACACGGGACATAGACATCATCCGAACACCAGTTCTTTAAATTTATTTACCTTCTAATAATGATTTAGAAAAATTTAAAGGAATTGCCGGAATCAAATACATGAAGACTTGATGTGAAAACAAGGCTTTGTGCTTACAAAGAGAATTTTCATTCTTCATTTTTGCAGATTTGTGCTTAGCTTTGCATGGGACCATGCTACATGTAGTAGGGAAGGCTGTTCCCAATTTTTCTTCTGGGCCTCTTTGTCTCTCTTTACTTATCTTTTCTTCCACATGATCCTAACCATCACCCTCTTCCAAAGACCCAGAGCTCTCCTGTGGGAGTGAGGCTGAAAGCAAGCTAAAAGGTCATAACCAGCAAGATATTAGGGGTTCATGGGGGACACCTTTTTAAGATATTTACAAGTTAAAAGAGAAGCCTAGAAAAGGTGAAACTTGGAAGAACCATATTTATAATGCTGGACTTGTGAGAGTTGTGGCAGAATGGGAGTGGGGGGAAAGGGGTGCAGTCTTTTTGGAGGGAGGGGCATCTTCCCTTAACCTTAAAAACACACCATATATGTCATCTTCTATTCTCTTCACTTCTAAAGCCACTACTAGGCCATTCAAATGAAAGGTAAGTTTTGTGTTTTAACAAACTAGCAGTTCCATATTGCTTGATTCTTTCCGAGAAGCTGTTCGTATACCTAAAAAGGTAAACATTGGTAAACATTAGTAAGTTGATAAACATTGGACATGCTTTTAGCAGCACGCTGTCTAGTAAAGCTTTTCAGGGTTTCTGGTGGATATGTTCTGTGTACCCCAATTCTGTTCTTTTTAAGCTCTTTCATAACAGTTCTCCTTCTTCAGGAAACTTACCCAGTCCTGTCTGTTCTATTGCTGCTGCTCCTAGGCAGTCTGGATTAAATGGTTAAACTCCCTATATTAATGGGGAGATGTACGTTAAATTCACTCAGGACAGTGACTTGCATGTGTTCCTACCTGGGGAACATCAGCGTGCTGTTCTGAAAGGCAGGGGATAGCGTGGTCACTAGGACAGGCTGAAGGGCAAGAAACACCATGTACTTTCCAGCATGTGTCCGAGCCATCCTGGCAGCTGGACAGGGCAGAGATGGCCAGAGGCAGCGAAGGCACGTCTGTTCACCAGCTCTGCACCTCTTGAGCCATAGAAACAGCTCATTCATGAGGAAACATGTGTGGGTTCACACACATGGCTTCCCTCACCCATTTATGAAGAGCATTGTCCTCAGGAATGACTGTTATGCATATCTAGCTTTTCAAATTAGGGCTGGCTTTCATGCTAGGCTAAACTCAGGGGAGGGTGGTGAGGTGCTGGAGAGCAAGGTTTAAGGTAGGAATTATTTCATGTTGTTGAACACACTTCAGGGACTATTGGTCTGAAAAAATAATGTCTAATCATCAGATTCTTATTGGAGGTGTTTTGGTGGACATAGCCTCTTCCACCTTCTCTGCAGTTTAACTCAAACTCTTTTACCTCTGGGTCCTTCTTTGAATGAGCTCAAACAACTCTTATGGAATATTTCTGAAATCTTAGCTCTGTCAAGTTATTCTGATTGTCCTTCACTTCCCTTCCCACTTAATTGATATTTTTGTTAACATCACTGAGATGACAGAACTTGAGGAGCATTAGTTGCTGTTATTATCTGTGTCTTGGTTGAAAATCATTTTCATGAAAACATGCTGATGCAGCTCATAGAGGCCAGAAGGACGCAGCTGTGGAGCCCAGAATGCTGGTTAGGCCTTTGTCCTTCTATGCTATTTGAGAAAACTTCTTCCACTTTCTCTGTCTCAGTTCCCCCATATCTTAGACAAGGGTGTTATTTGTCTCCCTCTCTCAGAGATATGTCAGTAAGGAGAAAGGAGAAGGAAGTGAGAAAGTGCTGAGGATATGGCACTAAGGCCCACCAAGATGGTGGTGGCTTGGCTGTAAGAGGAAAGTCACTTTGGTTAGGAGAAATGGCCATGGCTTTAATTCCACCTTACAGTCCCTCCTAAGGCAGGAGGATTCAAACAACTTAGTATTGTGTGTGGTATAAAAGTAACCTTGTTATTTCATGAGCAATACTGCTGATGTGTTTACCACATGTTGTTTTCTTCAGCACTAGGACCTCAGTGCCTGGGAGGTGTTCAACAAGTACTTGAATAATTGAACAACTGGCTAAATGAAAATACCCTTTACTGGACTTTAAGTGCAGTGTCCTATATATAGTGGCTACTCATTAAGCACTTGGTTGATGATGTTATATTTCAACTCATTTTGTGTACAGAACTTAAAGCCTGAGGTTAATTATTATGGTGTTGCATTGTTCTTAAGATGAATGAGGGGTGGAGCCCAGCATGCTACTAGCAATGAGGGTACAGATATCTGTGCAGTGCAGTGAAAGGCAGTGGCAGTCTATGGCTTCACTTGGGAAACCCAGAAAGTCCAGAAAGTTTTTGGAAATCACTGTTGAGTCCAAAGAACAAGTAGATCCACTCTTTTAGCTTATCATTGAGGAAAAATGTCAGACACAGCCATATCGAGGTCTGCCAAGCCAACCCTCTCACTGAAGTCCTGCTCTTCAGTACTTAAACAGAAAACTGAGAACCATGTTTACATTTCTTCCTAAGTCCTTCTCCAGGTTGCATAGTGAGAAAGCACAGCTTACTTACTGTACAACTCCAGGTTCCCCAAACACTCATCCAGTGGATGGAGCAGAGGGTGCAGGTCAACAACCACACACATGTTTTCCCTGAGTGAATGCAGAGACATGCTATGTGTTTGGTCCTGTCTCATCTGCAAGTTGTCATATGTATGTGATCAGGAGTGTATCGAAGAAGACCTTGCACATGGACTATCTCACGTTCGTGTAGCATTGCAAGTATAGCTATGTTGTGTCCTCTTTTCCTTTGACAAAAATTTATCGTATGGAAAAGGAGTAATTATTCTGGTTGCTAATGAATTCACGAGCCTCAGCATCTGTTAAGGTGAGTGATAACTGACCATAGAATAAGGATTGGGGCATACAGAAAAGACTCCAAGTTTTAGGACTTTATCATGAAATAAAGGGGGAAAATAATATTGAAATTGTGACAGAAAGCAATGAGGATTAGGGCTAAATTCACATAAAGTGATGTGCACCTCAATGTAATGATTTCTGAAAAGCTTAAAAATTGTAATTTTAATCACTAGCCCATTGTAATGAATATTTTACAACTTCCTAAGGAGGCTATGTAAAGGCCGATCCTCTTTCCTGCAGGGTGAGCACAGCTTGCTGGCATCTCTGAGTTCTGATGGGTGTAAAGTCTAGCTTGTAATTGCTTCATAGGAAAAATTAATATCAAATTACTGAAATGATAATGTATTTTCCAAAAGCCCCTCCCGCTCCCTTTGCTCCATCTGCTATCTGTGCTCGGGGCCTTGTATGGTTCAGCATTTAGAACACTCCAATCATCTGAGGGGAAAGTGACCTTCCCCCAGGTTGGAGAACCTTGTGCTGTGACCTAATGAGGACATTCCCTTCAGATCTGAGAGCTAGGAACGCTTTCTTCTCTGGACCCTGATGTTCTTATGATGTCTGCTGACCAGCTTGGCTCTCCCACCCCTGTGCATGCCTTTGCATAGAGCGGCCTGTCAGCAATCGAATTATATCCACTTTTCATATGTGCCTATATAATAAGGAGGGTAATTCTGTGACTACATCTGAAAACCAGACATTGCTATTGTTACACATCATGTGTTGAAATTACATTCTCTTTTTCCCTTCTTTGAGTGCATAAATAAGTGTCTCAGGGTAAAACAAGGCCTTTTCCTAGTGTATAACACTGCCTCCTACTTCCTTTCCGTCCCTCGAGGATGACTGAATTGTAGCCTCTATCATCTCTGGTCTCGGTGCCTGGAAGAGCCTCCTCAGCTGCATCCCTGCTTCTCTTCTCTGTCTTCTCCACAGCCACCCTGAGGACCTTCCAATGTTCACCTCCCAGTGTACTGCTTTGATCATATGCTCCCCTGTTAGAGAAACTTCAGTGACCCCCATGATTGTTGACTGAAGTCCAAACTCCAGAGCCTGGCATTAAAGTCTTTCCAACAAATATCCAACTTTCCTTTCTAGTCACATGTCCATTTACAGCCCACTTATACCCTATACTACTGTCAACCAGACACTTAAAATTTCAAAACATGGATTCTACTTTCCCAACCTGCACTCACCCAATTCCTCATCTTCTCGTCCACCTTCTGAAGTTTTCCCTATCCTTTAAGGCTGATTTCCACAAAGTCTTCCTGGTATAAGAAAGCACTCCCTCATCCAAATTGTTTGTTTCTCTTATTTGAGCTTTAAAACATAACATACAAATATTACATATTCATTGTGAAAATAATTTTTAATTGAAACATAAAAAAATAAAAATTATTTAAACACTTATCAACTGCCAAATCACTTCGTCTCAGTAGAACATCCTGTTATATCCAGTTCCAGACTAGACTGTAATCTCCCTAAAGGCCACTGTGCCTTTTATTTCTTATGGCATTGAGTACAGAGCTGTACTGTGTATAGTTACATAAGTGTTTATTGAAAACCAGAATAAATTAATACATTTGCTTCAATACCTGGGGAATTTTCAATAAACATTATTCAGTGGCAATTAAGAAGCTGTCATAAAATTTTACTTCTTGTATTTGATGAACTACTATTATAGTTATTTGTGATAAAACGTTCAGTTTTCGAATCCTGTAAGGTCATGGGGAGCCAATAAGTTAAGCCAGCAGGAGTAGTCTGAGTTGATTGCTGGATACCCAGGAGATTCCCAGACTCTCAGTCTTAGCTGCTTAGCAGAAGTTGGGGAGGTACAGGAGATGTAGAGTCTTGGGTAGAAGTATGTTTTAGAAACTCTTGTTCCTAGTCCATTCTTAATGTCTCAAACATGGATGCACATTCCATCTCTTAATCTTCTAAAATTCCCAGTGCAATATGTGGTTTTTAGTTTATCCAAACTAAAAATTGTGGCTATCTCAATGCTCACATTTTAAAATTACCTACCTGGCCTCAGCACCAACCACTTTTTTTGCCCTCAGAAGCTAGTTCTCTACTCTAGCTTTAAAGGAAATAAATACCCATATCTTGTTTCTCAACTGAAGTTAGTGTGACTGCTGAGCACTTATTCAGAACATATCTTCACAGGAGTGGAATGGCTATTCA
Organism: Eidolon dupreanum; assembly: GCA_028627145.1. Taxonomy (NCBI): domain Eukaryota; kingdom Metazoa; phylum Chordata; class Mammalia; order Chiroptera; family Pteropodidae; genus Eidolon; species Eidolon dupreanum. Next base: position 59,843,528 of record CM053509.1, read on the forward strand.
AGGGCTGAGCTGCCCAGTTCAATTTTTGATGACTCATATGGTGAGAGCTGAACTGACCTGAGGGAGCCGGCAGCCTGGGTGCTAGGCTGGTAGGTGAGGTGCTGCCTTGGCATCGGGTTGGATGGGTGAATCAATGTTGTCACATCCCTTTTTAGAAGCAGTAGACGAGGAAAGAAATGTGGCTCTCAGCCACTACATGCATTTCTTAGTAAGGGGAGAAGATTCTATAATGGAATTGTTTGGAGTCTGGCAATGCAAATTGAAAAGACGGTCTGAGACTTCTATGAATTATGAACTATGAGGATGCTGATATGCTGATAGTTTGTTTTATTGTCTTGTTGTTGCTATTGTGTCTGTGTTTATTTGTTTTAAAAATAATACTCTTACTCATGGGCGTGCACAATAGACTAATGGTTACCAGGGAGTTGGGGGAGAGAGGGGAGGAAAGAGGTAGATGGGGTAAAAGGGGTCAAATATGTGGTGACAGAAAGAAATCTAACTATGAGAGGGGAACACACAATGCAATACACACACACACATATATGTAGATGTGTGTGTGTATGTGTGTGTGTGTGTGTGTGTGTGTATGCCTTACTGTTAAATTGTACACCTGAAACTTACTGGATTTTGTTAATCAGTGCCACAAAAATAGATAGATAGATAGATAGATAGATAAAGTAATACTCTTTTTTTTTTTTTTTTACCAGTTCAATGTAAAGTTCAAAGAAAATTGAGCAATTCTGATTTATTCAGAGAAAGTATGTGTTTATGGAGAGGAAAAATCCTGAAAGTGTTCAACAATGTTCCAAATAACCAAATGGGAAACATCCAGTCATCTGGGGAGACACACACTGGTAATGGTGATTTCTTGGGTAAGTTAAAATAGATCTAAATAAATCTCAGCTACAAGGACTGGGCTGAGCAGTTCTGTAAAGAATTGACATACGCTGTGGAAATTACAACTGATGCATCTTCTTGAGTGAGTCTGTCAGATGTTTCCTCTTTCTCCAGGAATGGATGGTGGTAAGACATCTCCAGAATGAGAATTTTCTTCTTCCAAGGCATTATATACAGGATGCTGTGTTTCGTGGAAACTAGATCACCAAATAAAGTTTCTGTTCTCATTCATCAGTTTCCTAATATTAAGTAGCTGCTCTCTGCAAGGCATTGTACTTCATGTCATTATCTGTGTCTTGGTTGAAACCATTTTCATGGGGTCCCCTATGACACAGCTCATGGAGCTCAGAACACTGGTTCAGCCTCTGTCATTCTATGCTATTTGAGAAAACCTCTTCCACTTTTCTCTGTTTCAGTTCTCCCGTGTCTGAGATAAAGGTGCTGTTTATCTCCCTCTCTCTCTCAGAGATGTTGTCAATTGGGAGAGAAGAGAAGAAAGTGATAAAGTGCTGAGGATATGGCACCAAGGCCCAGCGAGAGGGTGGTGACATAGATGCAAAGGAAAACTTGCTTTGGCTGGGGGACATGGCCATGGCTTTAATCTTACCTTACAGCCTTATAGCTTCCTATAAGATGTGAGGGATCAAACAGCTTGGAATTGAGTGTGGTGTCAAAGTGGTCTTGTTATTTCACAAGCGTACTGATGGTGTATTTACTTCTTGTTTTCTTTATCACTGGGTCCCCAGTGCCTGGAAGGTGTTCAACAAATACTTGTTGAATAATTGAATGACTGGCTGAATGAAAATATCCTTTACTGGACTTCAAGTACAGTGCCCTGTATGCCTGGACATCAAGTACCTGCTTGGTTGATGATATGCTGTTATATTTCAACCCACCTTGTGTACAGAATTCAGAGTCTGCTGTTGACTGCTTTGGCATTGCATTGATCTTAAGATGAATGAGGGGTGGTGTTCGGAGCTGTCTACGTCAGCACCCTATTAGCAACAAAGGTACAGATATATATGCAGTGAAAGGTAGTGACATTCTGGGGCTTCACTTGGAAATGGTGAAAAGTCTGTTTATAAGTCTTGCTTTCACCTCCTCCTGGGTTAGGGCTTGGACTTTGCAATGAAGAACTCTGATGAAAAGCTAGTAACTAGGAGACAGTCAGACTTAATAAGTCCTGTTGAAATCTGCTAGAATTCTACATCATAATGACCATGTTCATGTGATGACAAAGAAGCAGCTCCGTTAGATAAGAGCTAATGACTCTGAGCAAATGATTTAATTACTGAGTAAGCCCCACAGTTGGAGGAGAGATGGGAAAGTCTGACGCCTAGTGGTCATCAGGGAGGGCCTGGAACTAACCACACATGATCCTAGGGAAAATATCTAAAAAGCATCACTGAATCCTAGTGGTGGAAGGGACTTAAAGAGAATCATTTCCAGCTTAAGAAAAAAAATTGTTTTAAGACACCAGGTCTGAGATCTTATCTGCATCCTGACTGCTGGTCTACATAGTGAGGTTGATTAAAGTTGTGGTGGAATGGACTAACTACCAGAAAAATATAGGCGCATTAAAGAGAATCTAAAGCCTATAACACTGGAGTGGCAGGATGGCTCCAAATCAAGTTGCAGACACCATACTCCAATTCAAGAAAGGAATGAACAGAGAGGGCCTTGAGTTAAGGAATTCTACATCTTCCTTCTTCAATTTGTCTGTAAAAATAGTAGACTTGGATGGAGTGATTTCAGTGGGTCTTTTCAGATCTAAAACATCTCAAATCAGGTTTTTAACAGACAGATATGAAGGCATCTCAGTCAGTAATTGAATTATCTTCAGTAAGCCATTGGACCTCTTTATGCGTGGTCCATGGAAAAGTGGGAAGTAATTTTATTCCCTGAAAACCTTTCTGGAAGGTAATTTAAACAAAGGAGTTTAAAAGTACAAATACCTTTTGATCCAGAGTCTGGGAATGCCTTCTATGAAAATAATCAAACAAATGATGAGAGATGTATCAATGAGCTGTTCATTTTAAGCAAAAAAATTTAAAAGCAACATAAAGGTTTATTAATAAGGAATTGGTTAAATAAGTCAAATACCTCCACATAATGAAATACTGTGGAGGAATTTCTTTTTTTTAAAAGATTAAAGTAGGTCTATATGTTAAGGTCTAGATGTTAAGAATATTTTGATAAAAACAGATTATAAGACATTATGATCTTTTTTTGCAATATGTGTTAAAATATATATTGAAATGTTTAAACATCTTAACATGGTGGGATTATTTGTATGATCTTTCACTCTATGCTTTTTTGTATGGTCTGATTTGTTTTTGGCAATGAGCATAAGTAACTTCACAAAAATCAACAATTTTTCATTTTTATCCTTATATCATCAAGAAGATGAAAAGATGTGATAATATATATGAAAACGATTAAACTTAGTACTCTCTTAGACACATGACCCTCTGGTCAGGCACTTTTACTTATTTATGTTATTTTTTCTTAATAATAATATGTTTGCAGATTTCAAAACTATTTTATCCAACAGGCAGGATAAGCCACAAGATTTATCTTCCTGTGATAGATGAATAGACACAACACTGATTCCAAGACTGTCCACTCTGCTCTTGGTGTTTTTTTTTTTTTCAGGGACTAGTGATCTTCTTACAGCGTGAAGCAGATGATCAGAGCCAACTATGAATCCTTGGAAGAAGAAAGCAAAAAATGTCACCCACTGAAAACAAGTAGACTCTACTCCCACTTTTCTATCAATTTTCTAGTTGGATGCTGCATACTACAGATAAAATGGTTCTTATAGTCAATCTTTCTGCTCTGCCCAATAGGACCAAGGGCATCTTATATTTACACTTTTACTGCCAGCCAGAGGTTTGGTTCCTGAGTACCACTCACCAGTAGATGTCTGCCATTTTAAGTGAGCACGAAGGTACTGCCTCTTGTTCTTCTGCTGTTGGGTAGAGAGGTGCTAAGAAAGAGAGGACCTGGGTCCCACTGTGAGGGGAAGTTGTCTGCACGTGAACATGCCACACAAAAGAGGCTGTGTGTGTGTGATCATGGCGTGGAAAATGACCACAGTGGCAGGAAGACAGAAGATGGAGCCTTAACTGACACCTAGTACAGACTATCTCAAGGAAATAGAAGCCGGAGCCTAAAGATGACCACTTAGACCACACTTGGGAAGGGTGAGGACCCAGTTAGCTCTTTGTCTAGAAAGAACTGTACCAGAGAGTGGAGTTAGTCTTCAGTTGCTGAATAGTTCCTTTGTGCTGAAACCCTGCCTCCTTCCCATGTGATTTCTCAGAGCCCCATGTGCTGCAGTTTCTTCAAGAATGTAGGGCACCGAGGAGGGACAAACACTTATGTGTAATTCTCCTCAATCTATGCTTTTGAAGCTCTTCTTGGGCTATTTTGCTTGCTGTTATGAACCAGCTGAAAAACGGAATCTCTCCATTTGCTGTGATTTTTCATTTCTTCTTTTTTTTTTCTTTTAGTTTTTTGTTTAAACATGAAGATCTGTTTACTAAAAAAAAAAATAAATAACATTAAAAAAATCAAATTCTGTGAGTATTTGTAAATTTTGAGCCATGATCTGACTGTTTTTATAGGCACTGTTGGTGATAATATTGGCAATGATAATGATGATGATCCTAAGGCAGCTTGCTAGGTGATTTTGTTAATGATATGTTTTAATCCTTACTAAAATCTGGGACATAGGTAAATCCATTTTATAGATGAGAAATTCAACACTCAGAGAGCTTACCATAACTTCTCCAAAATAGCACTTGTGTCTTCTCACCCAACTCCACTCCTGACTATATAATAAACTCTAGAGAAAGGGCTATGTCCTATTTATCCTTAAACCTGTAGATCAAACTGCTTCAAAATCACTACATCAGAATCTTGGAAGAACTTTTGAACTTATGTTAGGAGTCAGTTACCAGTAGCTAATAATGATTGGACAAAATGAGAGGCAATTTAGCAGAGTAGTAATGAGCTTGGCTTCTGAAATAAGAATTCTGGCTCCAACCCTGACTGGCTGTCCAGATCAGTGCAAATGAGTTAGCCTCTCTGTGTCTCAGTTTCCTCAATTGCAAAATGAGGAATAAAGCCCTTACCACATAAGATTGTTTTGAGGAGTCAGTGAGTTAATACCTGCAAAGTGCTCTATGAAGTCTAGTACAGTGGTCCCCAATCTTTCTGGCCCTGGGGACAGAGAAAGAGAATCTAATGCCTGATAATATGAGGTAGAGCTGAGGTGGTGATGCTAGTGCTGGAGAGTGGCTGCAAATACAGGTGAAGCTTCACCCGCTTACCAGCCGCTCACCTCCTGCTGTGTGGCCCAGTTCCTAACGGGCCACAGACTGGGAGTTGGGGACCCCTGGTCTAGTACACATCAACAAACATTGGTCATTCTTATTACTACCATGACTGTGTTCTTAATGCATAGTATTTTGCATGAATCATCTCATTGAACTGTTGCAGTAAGTCTATTCAGATAGGAAACTAAGGCTCGGGGAGGTTTAAGAACCTGCCAAAGACAAGGAACTAACCAGTAGAAGGGCTAGGATTCCAACTGAGCTCTGACTCCAGAGCCCAACCTCTGCTGCCTACCCAATGTCGCTGACCTGATTAAGACAATGACAAAATAATATGAAGTAGAGAGGACTGTTGATTTGCTCTCTGTGTTGTAACAGGAAGATTTCTGTTTCAGAGTGCTTTCATACAAGAAGATGTGTTTGTTCCTGAGGCTAGAACTAGGTGGTATATTTTTTAAGTGTGTAAATCAAAACTTTTTCAACGTAGTGATAGCAACTAGTTTATTGTCTGACTAAATGAAATGCCCAAAGATAGATTTCCCCTATCTTCAGATGTGACTTGATCTGAGCGTCAAGTGACGCCACCTGGAATATTTCTCTTGTCATTTATGAGCTATCTTTCCTTCTGTTGGCTTCCTTTTCACTCAGGCTTCACCTTCTTAGAAACAAGATGGACACCAGGGGCTCTGAGCTTATACCTTAATAGTCACTTATATTAAACAAGGGCTTCTCTCTCTCAGTTGTTCCAGCAAAAAGTCCTAGACGGCATCTCATTAACCTGGAGTCACACTCCCCTCCCCACCCCCAAACCATACCTTGTGACCAGGGTGATGGAATACTCTGATTGCTCATGCTTGAGTTAAGTGACACCCCCTCACTCCCCAAAATAATGTGGGGCACATGGACTAAGAATGGGGGTCAGGTGGCTTTCCAAAAGGAATATTAAGTTGCTAATTCCAGAAGGATGAGTGGGTGCTGTTTAGGCAGAAAGGATCTATGTCCACTACCATGCTCTTGTTCACTCGCAGGATATGGTGTCTTGGACTGGAGTGAGGTGACTGGACTCCACGGCCTGCAAACTGAGGAAACTTACATAAATCCCTGACTCCTCACAGTGTCAGTTCTCCTCTTTGTAGTAACATCTAACATTTCTGTATGGCCCCATTTACTCCTCATAATTACCCAATACTATAAATACTTTCATTAGTCTGCAACTTTCATTTCACAGTTCAGAAAACCAAAATACAAACAAATGAATCATTTGTCCAAGGTCACACAGCAGAAAAGTGGCTGAGTCAGGATTTGAACTCAGAGAGGCTGACTCCTGAGCCTTTGCTATCAACCACTAGACTTTACTGCCATTTATCTGTATGTACAATGATGAGACTGGACAATATATGTCCCTCATTTTTTGCCTCAATTTTCCATGTTTTAAAAAGAAGGGTAAGAATAATTAATAATAGAATGGAAACTCCTGAAAGCCCCATTTTATAATAAATGCTAATTTGGTGGGATAATGTAGATTTGGTCTCTTGGTTTTATGCATTCTTATTTTAAAGGGATGTTCTCTAAATCTGATAACACAAAAAGTGTTCTGTCATTTCCAAATGAATTTCTAGTATCTTTTAAAATAGCCAGCACACCAAGGTTTTTATTCATTGTCAGTTTAGTTGCAGAAATATAATGATTTCTTCATGCAATTGCATAAAACTTGCTACTTAATGAAAACTTAAAAGCTTAATATGACTGTGAAGGAGATATTTTCCTGTCTAACAACAACTTCCTTTTCATTGTTTCCTTTTGATGAATTATTGAGTAAACATCAAGCTGACTTAAATATTCTCCTCCTTTAAGCTGCTTATCTTCAAATTCTACTTCTGGAACTGTGCTTTGTCACCAGATGACTTAAGGTAAAAGCAGTTTATAAATTAGTAACTTACATCAAAGTGAAAAGTAGCTACTTAATGTTAAATAATGAATAAGGCAAAGTCTTTTCAGGTTCGCAATTCATGGTTTAATAAATAAAAAGTCATGTAATGTGAAAAGTTAACTTATTTTAGATGGTTCAATAATATGAAAGATTAAACTATAGCTTTTGGTATAAAAATGTCAACATGAATATATATTATATTCATTTTTTAAATTATTTAGCAAAAGAACACTTAAATTATTTGACGTTTTAAATAAATTTTTGAGTTTATAGATTGTTCTGGTCGAGAGGTATATGTCCCAAATTACTTTCTTTTTGTTTGAGATTATTTGTTTGAGGTTCTCACTAACATGACATATTAAGATTTTTGAAGAAGTGACAACTGGATCACGATTCTAATTATTTATATAGTAGTCATACAGTTCAGTCAGTACTAAGAAGAATTTAGCAATCATGAATAATAATTTTCTTCTTCTGATTTTCTCCCCTAAAAACACAAGTGGTATATGTAATAATAACTACAAATAGAGCATCAGCAACAACTACTATTTATGTAGCATTTTCACTGGACCAGGCTTTATGAAATTTCACTTACATTTAGTCATGTGATCCTAGCAAGTCTGTGAAGTGGATATTACTGTACTTTTTTGTTTTTACAGTGAGGGTAAGAGAAGTTAATTAAAATTCCCAATGTCACACTGCTACTTAGGTAGGCTTAGGATTTAGACTTTCTTTCTTAAAGTCCTGTTCTGAGACTATCATCTTCTTCTTAAGTGAAAATATTTTTTAAATTCTGAACTCAGACACAGATCCCATATAAAGTATACCCTTGACTCTCTGTTGAGAGTTTAAGAGTTCCTGAATAGAGAAAAATTTCTCTTTCATGGCTTCCCAAGGACTAGATCTATAGACTATTCTGTGGAAATAATCTTGAGGGTAATGAAAGGTGACTATGAATTGGAGCCCATTCAGATCATATTGTCATATTGAAACTGTGCTTAGATCACTGGGCAGCTTTGCTCTTTAAGCCATTGGCATTGATTTTTTTAGCACAAAACACCACATGTATTATGTTGTCATCAGAGCCATCCTCGGTGATAATTGTAACATGCCAGCAACAAAAACACCCAGCCCTAGCTCCCATGGCCTACTTCTGAAAGGAACGGCATGGCTTTACAATTATCACTCAGACTAGCAGAGAGAAGGGGAGGGTGGGAGAGCAGCAGGAGAAAAAATCTTTTCAATCTGGATGAACAGAACACCATGCTGTTCTGGCCAAGCCAGGGTTCCTGTGACATCATGCCCCACTCTCATACTGTCAGCAAAATTCCCTGAGGACAACAGCTGCCGCTGCCTACAAACGAGTGTTTCTGCTCACTCCACTTGGGAACACAAGCCAATTTCTCCTTTCTGTGAAGTCGCTCATCTCTCTTCTTGCCCTACAAGCTAAGTCCATCGAGGATGAAAATGATGCAAGAACACGTTTTCATGATAGTTAGAGGACCACAGGTGAGGTAGCCAGACACTGGCCATCTCCAGAGCTTCCTTACCAGGTTGCCACAGGTGGGTTCTAGGTGAGCAGAGATATAGGTCCCTTTGCCTATCGAGCCAGCATGAAGGAGCACTGCGAAGCCAGAGCCCCAGCAGCCCTCCATTTTTCCAAGGCATCATTTACATACTATTATTTCCTGTTTGTGCCAGGATGTGAAAGGGTTCGGGCAGTGCTGATAAAATGGACTGGTCACAACTCAAATATTTTTTCGGTTATCATTAATAACAACCATGTAAAAGTACAAAGAATTTCAAGGATAGCTCAATTATTCTTATTTTCTGAAAAACAAGGAAAATATGTCATATCTAAATTCTACCACTTATTCACTTTGCAGTCTATGATAAGACTATAATTATGTCCAAATAACCAGATAATTCAAATGTCCAGGTTTTCATGGTTCAAAGTGAAGGGTGCTGTGGAATTCTTAAGGGCCTCTGAATAATTAAAGGCTAAAGTGTTTCCTGACATTGTTGGGTATTTGATCGTAGTCTAATTCATCATGAAATTGTAATCCACTTATGATGTGACATTAGAACATTTTACAGCTTTATCACTGTAAGTTTAGTCCTTCTGAGACACTTTGTCTGTGATTAAGGTAATTTACCAGATCCTCAATTATAAAACACTGATTATACCTTGGTTATGGAGTCATAACCTTATTACCCAGATTTCCTAACTTTGTTACATCATCAACCAGGTTAATGGAGAGACTGCCTTGGTCTTCTACTCAATGGTCATTATTTTTATTAACATTAATTAAGGCAAATTTAAAGATGTACTATTTTCAAGGATGATACATAAGGAGAAAGGTTTAAAGAAATCAAGATATACTTTTCTACTAGTCATTAACTTTGATCCATTAGGGCTTTAAGTTGATTATAGTCTCTATTCCACAGTGGGTTGTTTTTTTTTTCTTCACTCTAAAAACAGACCATTCCTGAGAATTTGCTCATAGGTTCCTAGAACTCCAGACCAATTTGGCATCAAAAGTCTCTTGGTTGATTTTCCCGGACCATAAAGCAAACTAGCACTGTACACATTTGATTTCTAGACCTAAACCAACATTCTTATCATTCTCTGGAGTTCCACCAGTCTTCCTTTTATTTACCTAATTGCAAATGTCAAGACAGAGACTGTGATTTTAATGTGTTCTCTATATGCAATAATCTGATGTCATCTTTTTTCAATCAAAATTTTATCTGCTCAAATTTCAAATAAAATTTCTCCTCCATCTCTACCTTTCCACATTCAGGAATATAGTTTCTAAATTATGTTTATTAGGAGTTTGTATACTATGATTATGTCCCAAGTAAAAACAACTTCTTGCCTGTGACAAAACACTTCATTAAAAGAATCTTAATTTACACTACAGGTTGTTTTCTAAAAGTGCTGGTACTTGAGAAAATAGCCAAATAAAGATAGAAAAATATCTCACACATGGTAGATGCTCAATAAACATTAAATTACATATATACAATTTATTTGATATTTCTTTTGCTGTCAATCAATGAAAATTTATCAAACTGCAGCATCTTGCATAGAACCCTAGGAGAAAATGAAAAAGTATAGAATATTTCCTCTGCTTTATCGAACTGGCAATGAGTTGAGTTGAAAACTGACACTTGATCAATAATAAAGAATATAAAATAGTGTCTACGACCATGCCACCCTGAACGTGCCCGATCTCATCGGATCTTGGAAGCCAAGCAGGGTCAGGCCTGGTTAGGACTTGGATGGGAGACTACCTTGGAATACCAGGTGCTGTAGGTGTTTAAAAAAAAAAAAAAGAATATAAAATAGTTTATGTTCAGTTGCTTAAATGTCTGGTAAAGACTGCACATATTGCAGAATGTAGAAGCATGGCTAGTTTCTTGAGACCTAGAGCGGTCAAGTATGGACTTTTGAAAAGGAGATAGATGGGCCTGGGAGAATTTCAAACCTAGGGAGTGAGAAAGTGAAGGCACAGGGGTAAGAGTGCATGCAAAACCTACCCCAGATCTTCATTAGTCTCAATAAATTTGGACTAAATTAATTTAATTCAACCAGAAAGATGTAAGTCTTGATTAGAAAGGACTTTGAAAGGCTTACTAGTGCAATTTCCTGTGATTACATAGCCTACTCCCAGGCATATATACAAATTGGAGTTATTTTTAAAGACCTAAAGAGCCAGATTCATATTCTCCTTGGGTGACCAGGCCTATTAACAACAACCCTTGCTAAGAAGCAAGCTCTCCTGTGAAGATAACATTATAGTTCTGCTACCCTCTAAGCTGGCTTCTTTCTTGCTCTATTCTCTGTGATTTTAAACAGAAATGCTTGTTACTCTTCTTTTAGTCAGGTGACCTTTATGTAATTAAGTCTCTCCTTGATTTTCTCTTCTTCGTTCCCAAACTATTTCTGAATTCAAGTATTCCCATTTCCTTTCCTGCATGATTTTTCTTTGTTCATTCTGACTTTGTGGCAGTGAAAGACCCATGTCCTCTCCATTCCCTGAAGGCCTAATGAGGAGTGAGGAGTGAGGACTGCCTTCCCCTATGACCACACTTTGCCATCCCCCATCAACACCCAGGAAATGCAGCAGGTGAAGAGCTCGTCTGGTCTCTAGCAAAGGCTATGAAGTGAATAGATTATAGCTGAATCTCATTAGCAGCCCTTGGAACATCTAGCAAACCACATCATTGTGATCTGAGAGATGAGGGTTACAGAGAAAATGAGAACTGTGAAAGGGAAGAGAATCGCCTTCCGTTCCCATTTCTGCGTTGAGCATCTAGGCCACAGAGATGTAAAATTCCTACTCTAATTGGAAATGTTCATTTTCATTAAATTGTCTCTACAATGGGAGGGAAGTTTCACTTTCACTAGTGATGCCCACTGGTTTTTATCCTAAAGAAATGACATTCTTCCTAGTGTTCCCTAACTCAGGATCATGACAGTGGCTTTCTCTTGCCTATAGCACCAACTTGAAATTTCTCTGCCTGAATTTTAAGACATTCAATAACCTGGCCCAGTCTTCCCATTTGACCATGTTTCTCATGATTTTCTGAACTGTTCCTTTTGTTCCACCGCAGAGCTCTACTCATCCACTCCAGCATAAGCCACTCCAGCATAAGCCACAATTATTCCTACCGCTATCCTTCACTAAAATGACATGGAAAACTATTCTGTCTTGTCTCTTCTCTACAAAATCCACTGAATTCTTCTAGGCCCACTTTAATTTTTCTCTTGAATTCTCGATATTGAAATGGATCTTCAAGGTTATCTAATCTAGTACCTAGCTTATAACAGAAATTGACATTTTATAAATGTTTGTAGATGAATTAATGAGCTACCAGTAACCCCAACTGGGTTTTTTTTTTTTTAAATTTATATTATACCTGTTCAAAATACATCATGAGTCAGAACTAAAGGCTAACTATATCTTCTAAAAAAACTCATCCTGAAAACTTCAGTTTCACTTTCAGAGATCTAGGAAAAGCAATTTGATGGCTGATTTTTTAAAAATTGTAATTTACTATAATTATGAAAATGTACAATAGTTTCAAGTGGTTAGAATGGACCATGGACGGTGCCTTAGCTCAATGAGGTGTCCATCAGCAACTTAAAAATTTAGAGCTGGGAGCTTTCTGGTAGGGTCATTCACCCCCACTAATTCATTCTCTTAAATTGGCGGCAAGAGAGGACAGATAAAGAGTAAGGGATGCCCACTAAATGGACATCATCTTGTCTAGGGAGGACAAAGAGGACATGCCAGAGCCATTGGAGATAGTGGACACTTATTTGCAAGGTTCTTGAAGGCTAAGGGGAACAAGAGAGTGTTATCTTAAATCCTGTAGACTTTAGTGATGAATAGTTTCTAGAGTGAGATTTCCTAGGTTAAAATCCTGTCTCTGCTTCTGTGATCATGAACCAGTTACTGTGCCTTAGTTTTCTCATATGTAAAATGAGGAAAACAATAGCACATGGGAGGATTTTTAAAGTAAATGAGTTGCTTCATAAAATAGTAAGCACCACATCTATCACAGTGTAACTTTTCATTAAATTTGAGACCAAAAAAACCTACTTGTTTTGTAAAAGGGAAACTAGAAGTTAAAACGAGAATAGCAGGAGTTTTTCACTTCCTGAAGTATATATATTGTCCTCTTTGCAGGGTCAGGGAATAAGGCACAGAAGGAGGAATAGGGTTTTTCTAGGGGGAGAGGATAAGAATGAATTAATGATTTTGTGAATCAGGAGACATGAGGTCATATGAAAGAGTCTGATGTAGCTTCACACTGAGAACTCAGTGTTGTATCAACGGTACTGAAGATTATAGGTGTGACCATAAAAAAAGGAAGAACATGTCCTTCAGAGGTTGGACTGAGGGTGCTGGGAAACTTATGGGTGGCTTGAGGATAGGGGACAATTTCTGGTTGTGAGAGTATGCAGGAGTTAAAAATCAAACATTTTTATAAAATGATGGCCAAGAGGCCTAAGGTGAAATACTCTCAGTGACCATAAGGTTGGACCAGGATAAACACTTAACCTTCTTAAAGTAGTCCATAGATGAGATGGGACAAGGGAATGTGCACTGAAGGCAGGTGAAATAGACGTGTGGTTGGGAGGCCGGGGCAACCTATGGATTTATGGAACTGAGCTGTATTGTATTGCTCTTCTGTTGAAATTCAATATTTAGAAAATGGTGCTATACTGGCCCAGGATGAGCCAGTATAGGCAGAATTTGCCTGCTCTAATTTATAGAAAGTGGTCCTCCCAGGGCATGCTCTAGCAGCTCCAGGATTCTGAGCAAGGCACATATGCCTAAATTCATGTTTGGTTACTGATATTCTGACGTCACTGACACCTATTGGTCCATCCTTGTCCTTGATAAAAGACTCTGCATTGCAAGCTTTGCCTAGGTTATTCCCTGAGAAGCCAGAAGATCAATGAGTGTCAACGTTGGCTCCTTGAGAGAGGTCACTTTGCTTGGTGAGAGACTATAAGTAAAAATAGAAGCCCCAGTGTAGCCTCTTGGGCAAATGACTTATTCATGGGTTCTAAATTATTGAGGTCATTGAAGAGAGTGCTATTTTTAATCTATGAAGAGAGGAAAAATGGGTGAACTGGGTTTTAAGGAAGGCTGTATCTTCATAGGGCAAAAGGTGAATGGTGTGAACAGTGATTGAAAGAAAAAGGGTGGGTGCATGTGATGGGCATGTGCTCAGTGGGTGACCCTCAGAAGCTTGCATCTGTAGACAAGCCTGGCTCATTCATGGCCACTCAGCATGATGAAGGGCCCTTTACAGAGATGGGTTGGCATTGCAGGCAATTGCTTTAACTAGAGTGATTTTACAGAGTGCTGGGAAGAGTTCTGCCACAACATACCGTTCCCACCTTTTTCACTCCTCCAGAGCTTGAAGGCTTTGTTTTAATCTTGAAATGCAAATGATCCTTGGGAAACTTCACACACTGATGGTTTATCAGCTGCCACCTCCAGTTTTGGTGAACACCTTTGTAAGAAAACTAATCAGTAGTTGATTAAAAGCAAAGATAGGATGCAGAATAGTCTTGAAATGAGAAAAAGGGAGGAGGGTTTCAGTAGAAGAAAGGCTCGAGATATAGGAATATAGAAATGAACCAAGAAGGAGAAATTCACAAAGGCAAACTTATGTTTGAAAACACAGCATTTCCTCTGGACTGTTCCTGAGCTCCTTAAGGAATTCTGGATAATTTTCTCTTCTCTCCATTTTTAATGTCCATATAACAACTTCTCAACCAGATTTGATCTGTAAGTATTGCAGAGAGCCTACAATTTAGTCACCCTTGTATGTGGATTTGTTGGTTCTTTCATTTAATATTCTTATAATCTTTCTTTCTTAGTGTTCTCTGGCCATTTAGCATTCTTTTTTTGACTTCCCAGTATCTGAATTTTACTTCTAAAATTAGCAAATCCCCCAGTTTGTGACACAGAGCTTATCTTTCATGATAGGAACTCTCTTGCAGCTATGACATGAGCCCTAACCTACCCCACTCCAGACATGAGCCTCCACTCACCCTAGATATGGAATCAAAGGCTGGAGGCCCAAGGAAGCAGGGATGTTATAGAATTCCTGCTGAGGAGAATGGAGGTAGTTACTTCCGGTTTCCAGTGCCAACATCCTGGTCCAACATTGTGGCACTGACAAACTGCAGTGTCTGTGGTGTTTTTGCCATTCATGACTGTGCTGTCTTCATGAGACCCGCTCTGTGACCTGCCTAACTATTTCTCCTAAACATTCTATGAGCTAGCCAATATCCTCTTTATGAAGTCCGAATATGCTTAAATTAACAAGGGTAGGTATCTGTTGCATGCAACCTAAGAGTTCTGGCTTTTTATTTTTTTAACACATACACATTTTTCTATGTACCAGCACTTTACAAATATTAATTTATTTAATCCTGATAATAAGTCTCTGAAGTAGGAACTATTATTATCTCATTTTACACATAAGGAAACCAAGATAGAAAGGATTTATAATGTTTTAAATATCTCAGTTGGTCAACAGTAGAGATGGGATTCAAACCCAGGCTCTTAGCCATTTTGTACCCCTGCCTCTCAGACAGATCTCTCCCCCATTGTCTTCAACTTGTAATCGTCTCCACTATTCCCACCTACCTTCATGCTTGAGCCTCCCCATCCTGTAATGCAGCAATCTCCAACCAGTTTGGCCCCAGGAATCAGTGCTCCTATGAGAATCTAATGCCTAATGATCTGAGGTGGAGCTGAGGCAGTGATGCTAGCGCTGGGGAGCAGCTGCAAATACAGATAAAGCTTGGCTTGCTCACCTGCTGCTGACTTCCTGCTGTGTGGCCCAGGTTCTAATAGGCCACAGACCGGTACTGGTCTGCGTCCTGGGAGCTAGGGACATTTGCTGTAACGAAACATAAGGGTCTGTGTCTCAGACCTGCCTCATTACTTCACCAATTTATCAATCTAAGTCATTTTTTTTTAAAGGGAAGGATAGGTATGTTTTTCCTGAGACTTACAAATACTTTATTACAGTTGCGAGAAACAATTTCTCCTGAAAAATTTTAGTGTGTACCTTAACTAAGTAGCTTTGAGAATGCTTAATACTTTTTAGACATAAGGAGGAAATAGTGCTCTCAGGAAACAGCGAGGCCTAAAGAAATATTGATATTAATTCAAGCTAATTTATGAGACCCTTACCTGTATGCAATAGCCTACATTGAAATTTTGAATAAAGGTTATTTCTATATAGCATACTGAGAAGAAATGTGTGATAAATATCAATGTTAGTTCTGATGGGTTTTATAGTTTTTGTTTCTCACTGTCTCTTTATCTTTCTCCTTCCAAGCCCTCTGATCAGATTATTTTTTCCCTCTTTAATCCCGCCCCTCACTTCCACCCCAGACCTATGGATGTTGCCATTTTTCCTTAAGAACTGGATCTCTGAAGGTGGGGCATCTCCTCCCACATGCTCACAGTGCACACCTGGGGTGGGGTATGGTCTGTGGCTCCAGGTGGGGCGCAAACCCAGGACCTTCTGCGTGTAAAGCAGATGGAGCCACACCCCAAGCTCTCTGTCTTGATATTAATTTGCTCCCAAGCAAAGCACTAACTGGCATCCAAGAATACATGCCTTTCGCTGGACAAGGAACCAAGCAAGGCGAACTGTGGTCCCAAAGATCTATCAGTGCTCTGTTACCATTTATTCCTTCTGGATCTGCCAAAGTCTCCTAACAACTTGATTCCTTCTGCTGGCTATTGCTAAATGTCCATCATCTTCTCTGAAGGGAATAAAAACCCAATTACATTCTACTTAGGTCACATATACTCTTAAGAGACTTGCCAGAGAGTTCCAGAATGTGAAGCAATCTTTCCATAAATGAAAGGCAACAGATGAGGACTAAATAAGAGTACAGTGATCATATGCAGCCGCCGTGGTGATTTGGGAGAAAAGTGGGAAGGAATTCTCGAATGGTGAGAACGTATGCCGAGGGAGACTATAAATTCTTGGCTTTTCTTTTTTAAAATACATGCAATTGTCAGTTAGATATGAGAGTGTAGCACTACCTAAAATCAGGAGTTAGAGATCTCATTATGACATCTGAGTGGGCACCGATAACCTGAGAGTATATGGAAATGCCAAGAGGATCAAGAAGAGAGAAGAGAAAAAAAGAGAGTAGAATTAGACATATCTGTCATGCTATACTCTTAAAAAGTCCCAAGGACTTTTAAAAAAATGTGTTTGAACTAACAAAAATGCCTATAAAGGTTAGCCAATGTACAAATAAACAAGAATTACAGATTCAGGTAATCTGCAAAGTGAAGAAATACATTCTTTAATCCTAAGGATGTTTGCAGTCAACAGCAAAACTCTGAGTAGCATTTACCTCCCCAGTCATATGAAAGGTAATTCCTTCTTTTCTCAAAACTCACTCATTCTTTTTTTTTTTATATATATACATTTTTTATATATATACATTTTCCTTTTTATTAGATTCACAGTGACTTTTTAAAGTCCAACCTCTTTAGTCTATAACCATGCCACCCTGAACAAGCCCACTTGCCTGATCTCGGTAGCTAAGCAGGGTCGGGCCTAGTTAGTACTTGGATGGGAGACCACCTAGGAAGACCAGGTGCTGTAGGCATAAAAAATAAAAAATAAGGGATTGTAAGCTGACAAGGTCCTTGAAATCTGTGAGGTCAACCAATAATAATAATAAAAAAATAAAGTCCAACCTCTTTATAAAATGTTTTTTCATTATTAACTTTCTCAATAGAAAGCAGACAAATGCTGTCCCTGAAAAATATGTTTTCTGCTTGGTATAGTGCTCTGTCTTCAGGCTTGCATCTGGGTGGTGCGCCAGCAGTTAAGTCCCACATCTCAGAGAAAAGCTTTGTGAAGGCCGGTGGGTAATCAGCCAGGGCCTCCCTACTTTTTATATACATACAGACACACATATATATGCATATAGATACATATATATGTACACACACATACCTTTTTTTTACAAAAATAATATAACAGGTTATACAGCTCTATTAATTCTTTTAAGTTTCAAAGCAAGGCCTATGCTTCTCTATTCAATAATCTTAAACATATTTTTAGGCCTAAAATTCCCACTTTAATTCAAAGTAAAAAATGGTTATATTGAAACATAGGCCTGGCTATGAAACCTTGCTTGTTCTTTATCACCTGACCTGAACTCCATCTATTCCATGAAGCTGTCGATAGTGGCTCTAACTTTGCTGATCACACTTTTCTCTGAAATCCTATTAAATTCAGAGTCTATTCATTAATTTTAAAAAACAGATACTTATGGGGGAATGTGGTCTAAAGGTACAAACTTTCAGTTATAAAATAAATAAGTTCTGGGGATGTAATACACAGCATGGTGACTACAGTTAATAATACGGTGTTGTTTATTTGAAAGTTTCTACAAGAGTAGATCTTAAGAGTTCTCATCACAATAAAAATGTTATAACTATGTGTAGTGATGAATGTTAACTAAAAGTATTGTGCGGATCATTTGGTGGTATATAAAATATCAAATCATTGTAACGTACTCGTCAAACTAATATAATGTTACATGTCAATTATATCTCAATAATAATAATAATAACAATAAAAAACAGATACTTATAACCTGTTGGATTGTTTGTCCTTGATTCCTGTGAGTTAGTCTCAGCTCCAGATCAGGAGTTGAGCTTCTTAAGAGGTCAATTTATTTCACGCTTTTATATCTTATGCTTTTACATCTCCCAAACTCCTGGCAGAGTAGGAAACAACTTAATTTTCAGTTACAGGTAACTGAAAACTCCAACTCAAACTATCTTAAATAATGACATTTATTATCTCATGTAACAAGAGGATCAGCAATAGGTTGGGTTCTAGGTGTGGCATGTTGGGGTTCCAGCTCCACCACTCTCTGTGATGCTGTTGGCTCTACCTTCGTTTATGAGTTGATATTACCTTCAGGCTGGTAGGAAAATAGCTTTGGCCATTCCTGAGCCCATCCGGTCATGACAATACCCAGAGAGAAAAAAGGGAGGAAATTTCTTTCATTACTCCTCCAGCAGACTTTACCTCCCACCTTAGTAGCCAGATCAAGTCACATGACCTTTCTTCAGTCATGCAAGGGGACTGGGATCACCATGATGAGCTCCAAACTGCCGCCAGAACTGAGGTTATCTTCCTCTAAGTCACATGTGGTGATGAAGAAAGAAGTGAGTTATTTGAACACAGAGGAAGGGAGAAAGGAGAACAAGCATTGGGCAGACAACCAGAGGTGTACCGGAGCTCCTTGTGCAGGCTTGTGAGAGCCAGCTGTTAGATTCAGGAATTTTGAATGCTGATAGTTAAACACAGCCATTATCAAAAATTAAATTTTATAAGCTTACAATAAAAGTATATTAAAGCAAAGGTAATAAATACTCAAAAGTCATTAATCCCTCATTATTTTTGCTACATCATATTTTTGTCTACGCTTATGATGTTATTTACAGTTGTATCTGTGTGGTGAAAATACTGTATAATGGTGAGTTACTGGGAATCTCTTCTCAACTCTTCATTCAGTGACACCACATGGCCAATTGAAAAAGGCTGCAGTGCAAGTATTTGCGCCATGGAAATTGCCAAATGATACAAATCAGGGCTTGATTTTTTATTTTGTTGATTGTCTAGATTTAAGAAAATGACACAGAAAATGTTACTAATACAGATAAAACTTAAAACTGTGTTGTGTCTGTAGCCATTTTGTTGTGAATGGCACAAAAAGTTGAAGAAGTATTCTTCTAATTTTCAAAAGCCGTTATTTGAACCAGTAAAGTTCATTCACATCATTGATAATAAGTGAAATTTTCACATATATCTTCTGTTTCACTTTCATATTTCTCATTAACATAAATGAAAATATCAACTAACATTCAGATCAGAATTATACTCAGTTGTTAACTGCAACCATAGAATGATTATGGATATAAGAACTGAGAAAAAATCAGTGAAAGCATTCTGTGGGAATCAGCTCTATGGAATTTATGGCTTAAAATGTTGTATAATTTACTATTATTTATAAGTTGTATGTTGCACATTCTTTAGATCAGTAAAATTTAGAATAACGAATAAGTGCTAATATATAGATAGTACATGTACTATAGGTAGCATATATAATTATACATAATTTTATTTACATTTATATGTATGTATATGTATGTGTGTGTGTGTGTGTGTGTGTGTGTGTGTGTGTGTATCCCCCCTCCCCCAGAGATCTCATTAGTAAACATTTGCCAGCACAACACTGGAATTACCAATATATTTACTACAGCATCCTTGATGACCAACTAATTTAAGATTAATTTTGTTCTGGCACCATTATTTTGTTCTGGCACTGTTTAGAAAACATATTAATCTGATTTTAGATTTCCTCATTATGTTAAAAATAGATTCAAAACGTTTTACTAAGTTTATTTTTGTATGGGTAAGGGTTTAAACGAACACCTTTGCTTTGGTTTAGTTTGCTGGAGGTTTCAGCAAATCAGTGAAGTTTATTTCCCTATTGAGTCTGTAGTTTGAATCAAGTTCCTGGTAATAATTAGTCACAGTGATAAAGAGAATTACCATAATCACATTATTCTCTCTGTGATGAATCCTCCTGGACTTGGCATTTTGACACTTACTGAGAGGTGTGTGCTCAATGGTACTCAGCTCCGAGTTTATACCAAGGGAAATGAAGTACTTCATTCATTGAATGTTTCTGCATCCTTTTCAACTTGCTTTTCCCTGAAGAACAGATTAGCATTCACCTTCTGTTCTATACCTCTTGTTACCCAGTGGTGGGAGAAAAGATGAGTTTTGCCCCTTGGGAATGCATGTTAAAATGTGACTCTCTTCTCAAGCCAGACATAATTTGGAGATGTGCCCTCCTTAGGGAAGTTAAATTGCCCTCTAGGCTTTATTTCTAAGTGATGGTTTCTCTTCTTAGTAAATGTGATACATGTTGAAATGAGAGAATGAAGGAAACCCAGTTAGTGTGGTTTTCTCCATAATCTCATATTTCTTTATTGCTTATCTCAGCAGTGCTTCCCCCTTAGGTTATCAGTGTGGTTAAACAAATCTTGATACCTCATCTATGGTGGTTATAGCTATTATTAATACAAGGGCAATGGCAATTATTTATTAATCCTCTGCTATGTGTCAGACACTAGGCCATATACCAACCTATTTCTTTTTTAATCTCCAGAACAACTACATAGATAATGGTAATCATTTTCTTTTGTCAGATAAGGAAACTAAAACCCAAAGAGATTTAATAACCAAGACTTTAACCAGCCTGTCTAATGCCAAATCTCTAATTTTTTCCATTATACCAGGATTTCTCTCCTCTCTCAGTAGTTCATTAAAACTGAATCCTAATGAAGAAACATATTGAATGATGAGAAATTTCAAAAGTTGCATTAAGGTAATATTAGCCAATGTTGGGATATTTTTACTTTAAGCTTGACCATTAATGGTATTGATTTTTTTTAAGGCACTTTTGGTGTCCTTACAAGTCTACAAAGGTCAGGCAGAGCCAGGAAAATACGTGCTCAAAGGAACTTCCTGAAAACCTAGTGATTATCTGGGCACAGTGGGGCACAAAGTCCTCTGTTTCATTAGTTTCTTAACCTCTTGATATTTGAATCTCAGAAACCAAGCTGATTTCAATCACTGGAAATATACATCACATGCTTTTTTCAGGTTTCATTGTTAAGTGACATGCTGTAGAGGTCCAGTGGTACGAGAAATGAAATGTGCCCTGCCTAATATGACTATAGCTTGTTTTCCTGGTGAAATCCCAGCCTTCAGGTCAGAAAAGGGATGCTTTAGGTGTAAGGCCAACCAGGCAAGGAGCTAGCAGCCTTTCAACAAAACAATCGTTGGCTGTTACAGAACATCTTTATTATAAACCTCTCTGCTGCACAATGAGGGGAAATAAAAAGGACCAAAGCATAAACATAGAACCATGGCTGGCATCCACAACTAAGTGGCATTTCGCCTAGAGAGAGAAAGGCTATTTACTGGCATCCTTTTGCTTCCATGAATTGCTTCTAAATATCAAAAACCAGATGGAGATGCTTTGTATCATAACAGTTGAGATGCTTCATGTCATTACAGGTCAGAATAGTCTTGTCCACACTTATAAGCTCAGCGCAGTCCTCAGACATGCAATTAGTTTCAGCCTCATTTGAGAAGATTCTCCCCAGTTGCCTTTACAGGTGGTTGAATGAGCAATCGAGGCAGCCTTGAAATAAAGGAAGTATCACTAAAGGGCAATGAAGCTGTGGCAGTGTGTTCAAAATGTTTTCTTTCTACAGAACTATGAAAAATTATATACCCTTGATGTATTTTTAATTTGAAAATTTTATCATAAATTTTTTATAGTTTCAAAGGATATAGTTTCTGACATACAGAATGTTGTACATGCACATTCAAGATCATTGAAACAAAGTTACAAATATAGTACATTCAATGTATTGGAAATATCTACCAAATAATCTAATTGGAAAGGCAATCCTTATTGTCAGACTACTAAGGAAATCAGGAATACTTTCTGTCAGAAAATATGTAATTTTAAAACTTCAAATAAGTTTTATTTTATTTTATTACTTTCAAGTATATAGTACATGGTTAGACATTTATATAATTTATACAATGATCCCCCTAATTGCTCTTTCTCTCCCTGGCTCTCCACCTAGCCATTACATTAATGCTAACTGCATTCAGCAAATAAGTTTTTTAATATGCATTCTCCCTTGACAGCCTTCTCCCTTTTGAACCCTAACCGTGAGAAAGAGAAAGAGAGAGATTAAGAGAGAATAGAGTGTGTCACCGGGATGACATAAAGCCACTGCTCTCCAATATCTCTTATCTAAACTTCTATGGTTTTCTTTCAGGGGACTCTCCCTCTAGAGTGATGTGTTCTTGATTTGACCCCTTGTTTTTACTTCCAGAGCAATGGATCTTAGTAGAAAGATTAGGGAAGGATTGGGGTGGGTTAGCCTGTGTCTTTCTTTTTAAAGTGGGAGAAGGTGGTTGTGAAAGTGGAGGTGGGGAAGGAGAACCTGAACAACAGAGAAATTCTCTGGCAGAATATTTTAGAAAAGGTGATAGAGAAGTTGAGAGTCTGAAAAGTTAATCTCTCAAAGCTTTTGATACTGTCTTCCTTCTTTCCTTCCTCCCACCCTCCTTCCCTTCCTCCTTTCTTCCTCCTCTTCTTTCCTTTTCTTTCCCTCTCTTCCTCTTTTCTCCCTTCCTTCATCAACTGATAGGAGCAGGGATTACCTGTTTTTCCTCCACTATCTGATGCTCCTGCAGCCGTTAAAGTCCTCCTCCCCAAAATGAGTAGAAATCTATCCCTGTTTGCCACGCCTTAGTGCTGACACACAGATTTCCTCCTTACATTGAGATGACACAGAGGGGAATTCACGTTTAAGTTCATGCAGCTGAAGTCTCAAGTCCTTGACTTTCACACCCCACAGCTTCTTCTAAGGTTCTGGGGAGGGTCTCTAATGTGTGTTTACAGTATCATATATTTTTGTAAATTTTTCAAAGAAAGCTATTTTGGTATTCTTTACTTAAAGAGGATACCTACCCATCCCCCAAATGTATAAGCTACCTACCCTGTCAGTGTTTCCAGATTTAGCAAATCAAAATTCACAATGCCCAGTTAAATTTTAACTTCAGATAAACAATTAATAATTTTTTATTATTCCAAATATGCCTGGGACATACTTCTACTAAAACAGTTACTAGTGGTTAATCTGAAATCTTGTCTAGCAGATGTCCTACTTCCCTCAAAATTTTGATCTCCATAACCTTCTGTTTGGACACCAAATGTTAAAATAAGCCTTGTTATTTTCAATAATATAAAATATCATTGGATTTATATTATGAACTCTTCTCTGGCTGTAGTTTGAGACTTCGAAAGGTCTGTGGTGATTGATCTTCTACAATCTTATTTTGGGCACATTTTTGCTACAGAAAGATGGATCAGAATAATTTCCCAACTCTGCAGGAAAATGAGAAACTGTTTTCTAGTGAGAGATGAGAGAACTGTGAAATGTCACTATTGTGTTGGGATCCAGCATGGAACACATGTGTTCGGATAGGAAGCTCCATAAGTAGCTACGAGTTGAGGAGGAGAGAATTGTGCCTCAAGAAGATTTTGGTTGTGACAGGAAGTACCAGAGCTAGTGTTTCTTAAACCTTTTGGACTCTGACCTACAGTGACAAATGTATTTTCCATAGTGACCCAAAATACACCTCCACATATATGTGATTGGAGCAAAAGCTTCATGAAACATTCATCATCACTACATGTACAATTACTATGTGTAAGGCACACTGATACTTTCTAATCTATTTCATTATTTTTTTAAAGAGCTGATTGCACTCAACTGATTTCCCAATGAACTGATAGATCATAATCTATAGTTTAAAAACCATTGCAGGAGAGCAGTGTTACTCAAAGCAACTGCTCAGGAACTGGCTGAGGTTGGTCTCCAACAGAAAAGGAGCCTGGTCACAATGTAAGTCAATGCACTGGTTCCTTCACTGAGAAAATCTTGCTATGAAATCAATGGCAGCTGAACAGCATGTTGAGTGACAGTTGATTCGTGTGCTGGTTGAGTTCCTTAACCTGTCACAATGGGTAATGAAGAGTTAGAAGGTGAGAACCAGTCCTCAGATGACCCTGTGGTAAGCACTGCAGATGAACCCACAGAGCAGGAGTCTAGAGGAGCACAGAGGGTATGTAATCTAGAATGTAAGGAGAGAGAAGAAAAAGCAAATGATGAATGCCTCTCAGAACGTTCATAGATACACATCACTGAGACCAAGGGATCTGCTTTGGAGAAAGTAGACACTTTTTCAGGGATCCATCTAACTGAAGGAGAAAGTCCTGTCAGACAACCAACTTTACAACAGAACTTAATTCCTGATATGGAAGGGTGTGTCTAAGAAAATGTGAAGATTTTACTACAAAGATCTGAAAAAAGTAAACCTCATCTCTTACCTCTACTCTGTAATAGTTTCCTTACTGGTCTCCCTATTTTGACTTTTGCTCTCCACCCCCAGCCCATCCATCTATTTCTCCGATGGAAATCGTAGTAATATTTCTAAAACATAAATCAAATATGTTTCTACCCTGTGTGAAAATAATAAACTTAGAATCCAAGTTTCTGAACACAGGCCCTGTGTGATCCAACCCCTTCCCATCTCTTCAACCTCTCCTCTTTCTACTCCCTTTCACTCACTCTTCTCCCGCCACACTGCCCTTCTTTTAATTTCTTATAGGGTCAAGATCTTTTCTGCCTCAGGTTCTTTGCACACACTGTTCCCTCTCCAGGAATTGCTCCTCACCACACCTGCATAAGTACTACTCTTCTATCTCTTAGGTGGCAATAGAATATCAATTTTTTTAGAGAAACCTCCCTTGAATTACTCCTGTCTCATCCATCTAAATTAAGTTCCTTAGTTATACTTCAGAACCCTTACTTTATTCACAATGTATATTACACTTTATAATTAAATAATTATCTCTGTGTCTTTGTTTGTTTGCTTAATATCTGTTTTCCCCATTTCACTGCAGGTCCCATGAAACTAGTTCCTAGAACAATGCCAAAAACATTAGTAAATACCCAATAATTTTTAAATAAGCGAATGAGGAATACGATGACCAGTTGTGTCAAATGTATGCTAAACATTGAAAAAATATGTGCACGAAGAGTCAGACACCTGTTTATTAATGTCTACCAGTGCTGAGCTGGGGCAAGCTTAAATAGGCTTAAAAGGGCTAGTTCTGGGCATCTTGACCCAATTTCACATTTAATGACATCATGTTGGTAGCCATGATAAATGTATTTATACCACAAAAATCAGCAAATGTGGCATATTGGGTCTTTTTTTTTTTCCTTTGGAGAGCCAGTTTGTCAGTATACCACTAGTGTCTACCCATGTTAGGTACTATGGAGCCACCATAAGTCATAGTTCCTGTCCAGCAATAGTTTCCAGTCTAGAAAACATGACATACATAAGAAATCAAGAAGAATCAGGATACAGCTGTGCAATGTGAGCAAATCCATGGTCAGAAAAGGGTGAGATCAGTAAGAGTTGGAATAGGTACCAGTAGACATACTTGACCATGCACATTTTTACTACATCCTCCAATCACCTCTCAACCTGAAGGATGCTCTGGCAAGGTGAAGACTTCTCCTCTCTTGACCCTAAATTTCATAATCTATAAAATTAAATGGTCCGACTTGATTGTCTCTAAGAGCCTTTGTACCTCAGAAAAAATTGCATGGTTCTAAATGGTTAGACATGTGAACCATATTTCAAAGTGAATCTAAGAAGACGCCAGGAAAACACCATTCTGATACATCCTTTCTTGTGATTAAATACATGACTCTTGGGGATTCCATTAGAGAATAAAAGGGTGACGTAAAATGATCTTTCTGCTACAGAGTTAGATCAGTGTTCTCTTAGCTAAAGAGATTTGGCCTCTGAGGATAGCAAGAGATCTCATGGGTTTTCCTCATGAACATCATTCAGTAAATCCAATGACCATTTGACAGAGCAATAAGGTCACTATTTTTAAATCAGCAGGAAAAGGGCAGAGCAACAATATAGAAAGATGATTTATCCTGTGGCCAGAGTGTACAAAATTGACTAGAGAAACTAATCAAATCAGACTTGATAAAGCTGATGCTGTCTTATATCTCCGGTGCCTAGAAGCCTTGTCGGAGCTGGTCTGCCACAGATTCTGATTGAAGATATAGGCTGACTCCTTTGCCTCTTCTGGGTAGCAATACAATTGCATGCATTTCAATTATTGAACTTAAAAAAAATCATTACCATTAAATGTAACACAAGCCTTTTGCTGATGTTAAGTAATGGCCAAATGGTGTCTGTTGGAGAGGGACTTGCTCTTAGGCACCTGTGGAACCCCCAGGTGGGGCTGGTTCTGGGCTCTCCAAGCCCTTTTTCCCTCTCCCTCTCTGCCTCCCTCACAACCCTAAAGGCAGAAACAGCCGCTGCCAGGTTGAATTGTCCAGCCTACTCATCTCAAACCACCCTGAAGCTGCAGGACATCAGGAAGCCAGCCTGACATTCAGTAGAGCCCAGCTGCGGCTCTGCACTACTGCAGGCAGCCATGTTGGCATCTGGCTCAGAGAGAGGCAAGGCTGGAGTCAGAGTGATAAGATGCAAATTATACTTATGCAAATCATGGTTGAAACTTGCCATGTTAGAAATATGACTAATATGTTATAGAAAAATCCAAAGTAGGCAGATATTATTTCCAACATTGGTGTTCATGGAAAATAGTTAAGATGTTATCAGCTTCAAGTAACAGAAAAAGCAACTAAAAGTGACTAAACAAAGAAACGTATGAAAGCATATAACAAAAGTCCAGAGTTAGAACAGTTCCACTGTTGGTTAATTTAGTAGCTCAAGATCAGCATCAAGAATGCATTTTTTTTTTTAAATTTTTCTGCTTTGCCGTCTTCACTATGTTCGATTGATCTCTAAGTCCTCAAGGCGGCCAGCACAGTTTCAGATGTCGGATGCAAATAGCAGCACCGGATGTTAGGACATCAGAGTATCAAGACTCTCAGCAGAGTGGTTGAAGAGAAGAAATTAAGTGATGTTACTCAGAAAACATCTTTATACTTCAAAGAGAAAGTGACACTTCCTGCTAAAAAGCATTTCAAATATTTTTTAGTCCATTGTCAAATACAAATGAACAGGGCAAAGTGAACACAGACACAAGGCACTTGGGTTGAAAGAGATGAGCTGCCATGAGCAAGCAGGCAGCTGGTGCTCAGCTGAGTGTGCTGGAGGGAAGCCAAACCTCTGTGAGGACTGTCCTGAAAGCCAATTGTGAGTCAGCACATGACAAGGATTGATAACTTCAAAATAAGGGCCATCCCAATGCCAGAAGCATCCTACAGATGGCCCAGGCCAGGAGCACTGTGGGCTCTGAGACACAGAGATAATCAAAGTTTGTCATCAGTTCCCTAGTGGATTACGTGATAGACATAATGGGGCCTCTGACAGAAAGTCTGCTGAGTGTGCAGCCAACCAAGTCTCAAAAACTCTATTGCTATCTTCATAACTGAGTAATCAAAACTCTTCAAAATTCGTTGTTTAGAGGTATCTGGACTTGCTGAGACCTATCTCTGCCTTTGATTGATTCTAAGAATCAAAGTGAGCAGAATTCAAGAATTATGTCCTATAGAGCCTCCTTTCTAAAGTACAAAAGCACTTGGTACATTGGAAGCCTTCATGTAAATGGTAGCCTATTATTATTAGAAAACATATTGAATGAGCTCTTGCATGTCTTTGGGGGAGAAGAAAATACAAAAAAAAAAAAAGAGAATTAAAAATAAAGAAAATGTAAAAGACGGTAAATGTGGAATAACTTAAATAATAGAAAACAAAAGGTCTAAGAGAATATCTCTGGTGTCACTTTTCTGATCTCCAATAGCATCAGAGATATGGTAGAACTGTTAGATTCTCGTTTTGTGATGCACTGATAACAATATGATGAAATATCAGGGCAAAAACAGTTGGAAGGCATCTCACACAACAGTCTCTGGAATGGCTCTCTAGTAGTTTGGAGTTTCAAGTTTTAAGGCAGAAGATGATAGTAAAATTGTACCCAATTCAAAATTTATCTGCAAGTGTTGAAAGATTTCTGAGAAAGGAGTACTATGGCAAAGTTTTCAGAAACAGAACAGCTCAACCTAGTAAATGATTTTGGAAAGAAGTTGCAGAGGGACACGTGGAG
This sequence comes from Eidolon dupreanum, assembly GCA_028627145.1. Classification (NCBI taxonomy): domain Eukaryota; kingdom Metazoa; phylum Chordata; class Mammalia; order Chiroptera; family Pteropodidae; genus Eidolon; species Eidolon dupreanum. The sequence continues at coordinate 59,872,056 of CM053509.1, forward strand.
GCCAAGGACCTAAAAAGGAAAAGCAGGCATGAGGGAATGGGGCTTGGAGAGGCAACAAACGTTTATGGGCTTGCAGCTGCTCTGCTAAGTGATTTCACATGTCAAATCATTTAATCAGGAAGGTATAATTTCAAGGCCATATCAAATAACATTTAAACTTATAAAACAGAATTTATGTTGCAGGCTAAAAGCAATATCATGTTCTGCAGGAAGCAACACAACGTCTGCCCAAGAGGCAGATGTGGGAAGAAGGGTCTCACAACTGTTTGTCTGGGAATGACCCATAATAACCAAACACTGGCTAAGGTTATCGGAAAAGAAAAGGATGTGCTGTGGTCATAAGGAAATATTTTATTGAGTCTCATTAAAAAGCAGGTGTTGTGGGGTCTGGGGATTTTTTTTTCCCCTCAGTTTCAAGTTACAGGTGGAGGGGGTTACGGCTTCTTATTCTACCATTTTCTCCATTTTCTCTTCAAATACGAATGAGTAGCTTATATGATTGGTGGGCTTGAGAGAGTGAAAGGTGCCTGTCTCAGCCCCTTTCTCCGTCCTCTTTGGGGGTCTGACACCCTTTAGGGAGCTCGCATTCCATTATTCTCCTCCATGGAACCCACAGAAGAGACCCAGACAGCTGCTGCCACCATAACCAATTGGAGAGAGAAATTTAATTTGGGAATCATACTGGGGAATCCGTTGTTGCTGCACTCATAAGCTGTGTCTTCTAAGTCCAACCAACCCTTTAACAGAAACACAGGTGATATTTTTATTTCCACCTTCCTGTCTCCTACATCTATCCACATTTCATTGTTTCCAAAATCAAGGATTCTGGGAGGGATACTATTTCTGACCCCCTCCAATCCCATCATCCAGAAGTGAGGAAGAAGAACCAGAATCAAAACTCTTAAGAATACAGTTAAAAGTAGTAGGTTTTAACTTATTTTGCAAAATAAAACTCCGATTCTATTGCCTGCATTCAAGGTCCTTTACGATCTGAAACCAATACATCCTTGCAAGTGACCTAACACTACCTCCCTGCACACACGCCACCCTCTAATACTACCAGATGGAAACACACTCAACACTTGACTGCCTCTGAGCCTTTACTCAAGGTATTGCCTCCAAATGGACAGAGCTTTCCTCATTTTTTCATATCTATATCTGATCTATATAGTATTCAAGGACTAGCCCAAATTTCACCAAATCCATAGCTGCTTCTGTAGCAGATTCCATACCCAACAGTCACCCCCATTTCCTTCTTTTTACACTGAACCCCAATTTTACTTAGTTCTTTAGTCAAGTGGCTATTACTTTAGGTGAAGCCATGCCCCTGTGAACCTTGAATATCTTAACCAAACATGATAGTGCCAGTCCCCTGGCCAATGACTGATTTAGTAATGAACCTACGACTGGGTATTAAACAATAAGCCTTTTAGAGAGAAATTCAAGGCTGGCAAAACATTTTCCCCCTGATTCGTGATACTCTAAAAACACTATAAAAATTCCTTCAACATTGAAAATTTCTCTTGTAGCAGCACTTAAACTTTACTCCTCTTTCTCTTGTAAGCCTGAAACTGCCCTTTCTCTTTTTCTTTTCTTGTATTTTTAAGAACATTCCATTTCCTCCTTCCTTGGTTTTTTTTTTTCATGCCCTCTCTTGACTTTCTTTCTCATAACTGTGACTCACAATGTTGTACCTGTTTTTTGTTTTGTTTTGTTTTGCCTCTTCCCCCACCCCACCCTCCCCCGGCCCCCTGCCCAACACATATTCCAGTGAATTCTTTCCCAGCCAGAATGTCTATTTTGGTTTGTAAATCCTTTGGCTCTACCCTCTTCCTTGAAAGATTTATATATATCATAGGATCACATGTTTCACTTCTTTGATGTCTTGTATTTTCTTCCTATTGTAAAAATATGTGCTACCGTCTTCAGACAATTAACTTCATTTTTTATCTTTCACTTTAAATCTGACAATCTTTAATCTCACATATATATTGTATCTTGCATATCAATTCCCTGAGCTTACTTTCTTTTTAATGTGAAGTACAAATGGCCAAACTACAATAAGTAAGTAACTTTTGATTCTGTTGTTTGACCTTCCAATTCTAAATATTTGGTTTCATGGATCACTTCATGACTTCTAGTCTTTTCATATTTGTGAAGGTTACAGTTCAAATTTTATTCTAAAACCACCTTTCTGAACTAAGTAGGAGTGGGTTGCAAACCTTAAGAACTTGACATCATTTTCCCTTTCAGATTTTCGTGTGGGTTGTAGATAGAGATGCTTCTTCCTAACTCACATTGCAATCCCATATTCATAAAGGTGGGGAAATAAACAAATTTATTAGTATGTGTGTTCCCAGAAGTCCCATGCTGTGGAGAACCGTCGGTGAAAGCTGGAGAAAGGGGCTGGGACATAGCAGAGAAGCTAAGGTGATTGGTGGAATAAAGATCTGGGTGAGAAAGAAGACTTGGTGAAAAAGCCAAAGGGAAAAAGGATGTGTTGGGGGGTAGGGGTGGGGTAGAGAGAGAGAAGGGGAGAGAGAGAGTCTCCAGAACATCCTCCCACAGGAAAGAACTAAGGAGGGGAAGAGCAGCTTTTGAGAAGTTCCTGTGGAGAAACTGCCAGCAGTGGAAGCACAAATGAATTATGACAAGTCAATAGCTCTAGCAGGATCTTTTCATCAGTTTCATTGAAAAGTTAAACCAAATGGAGCTCTAATCAGAGCTGAAAGCAGTCGGCCTCCAAATCCTAGATTTTTATAAATTTGTGAGGCTTATATTTATTATTTCTAACAATGAAGCTTGTCCTAGGTGTAATGTGCTTTTGGATATTCACTAATGGTGATATAAAGTCTTTGTGGCTACCTTGGTATTAAAACTGTTATTTCTTTCATCTTTAACTCATCCCTTTGATGTGTTTGATTTAAAATGAGTGGAGTATATTAATAAAGAAAAACATGTATATGATTTATAAAGAAAATATAAATGTACACTGAAGGCAGGGGCTCAAAATTTTTAATGATGGGGTTCATGATCAAAATTATGTAAAGACTACTCCTTATATTCTACTACCAGTTGTAGGTCTAGTCTCCACGGTATGTCCAGGACCTCCTAGGTCCTTTGCACTCTGAAAAAGAGGTAGAATGAGATTTGATTAGATAACTAAAAGGCAATTAAACCTGAAGTAAAGCATTCCTGGCCCTCCTATTTAAAATAGTAACTATGCCATTTTCTATGCCTCTCCTAACTTGATTTCTCTCTATAGCACTTATCATATCCCATTAAAGTCCCTTACTCATTCCATTTATCGTCTATCTGCCTCCTAATAGGCTGGAAGCTCTATGAAGGGAGACTTTTCCCCCACTGTTTTGTTCATTGCTGTATCTCTGATGCTTGGAACAATGTCTGGCACATAGTAGATTGTCAATAAATGTTGGTGGAATGAATGAATAAAATATCCATTTATCTCTGAGTAGCAGTTCCAAGAACACCTAGGCTGGTAGATTTGGTAGCAATTCTAAGCCACTGAGTCTTTGGCTGGTTGGCCTTATGTAAAGTTGTCAAGGCGGGAAGCCTTCTTTGGCATATTTCCATCTCTACTATCCACATTCTCATACTGCTTCCCTGCTGCCCAGAGGGGACCATAAAGCGACTCCCACACACACTCCTTGCCACTCAGGTAGTCAGTGTGCCTTATACGTCTTTCTCGCCTCCCTGTCCCCTGATTCACACGTGCCTTCGATTTTTGTTTTGAATATCATTTCTAAACAAATTGACGTGCTACATTGAGCCATGACTGATTGTGACCAGGTGCACAATTGCATTATAACTCCTAACTGTGGAAGCAAAGCATCAGGTGGGGAGTCTCACTCTAGTGGGGACATTTCAGGATGGTGCAGAATCCGGAGCAGTGAGACCTTTGGTAGATTAAGGTATCTTCAAATCACTCCCTCCTTGGTGCCAGCCTGGAACCTCGGATGTGCAGACCACCCACTTCCGGCTGCTCCTGGGTCTCCAGGAATTGCTGAGTTGAGAAACAGCCAGATGATAATAATCAGTAAATAATGGATGGGACTGCTTTCTCTCAGTGCATCTTTCAATGAAGGGCCTGAGTCGGAGATGAAGATTTTTTATGTTCTGGGTGGTTGGTGTCAACAGAGGCAGAGAAAGTAGCTCTCGCTGTGTTTCCTTCTGCTCTAGTTGGTACCGAGTGTTGTAGACACTAACCAGGACTGAACATGATGCTCCCTAACTCAAGTCTTATGGATAAGGCATTTAAAATCTCCACGTGCCTGAAAACCAGAGACTTGTTTTTCTGGCACAGACTTGGTTTCTAAATAAAGCAACAGATGTTTTGTTTTTGCCTCTTTCCTTTCTGTCTGTGGCTCCTAACGTGGGTGATATTAACCAGGTGTGACAGGCTTCAGGTTTTTATTTATAGCAGTGGAAAACAGTTTTCGTGTCTTTGCAGAATTCTGGGCCTCAGAGGCTGTCTTTCTACAGCCTCAACTTAAAATCCTGAAGGGTGAAAGTGCAAGAAACTGGAAGGTTCTAGAAGTTAGAAGCTGCATTTAAAGGGTAGAAGAGAGCATGAGGAATCTGATGGAACTTCTTCAACACTTTCACTTAGTGACACGTAATGTCTTAGCTGGAAAGGTGAGGATTATAATTACAAATATCTTTATGCCATCATGGCAGAAGGCCTCTTATCTGACAGCATCAAAACTGCTAGCAAGAGTAAAAAACTTAATTAAATTGGGGAACCAAAATGGTGCCTATTTTAAATATTTTATTTTAAGTCACATAAGTAAATGCTATAATTATTTACCAATCATTTGATTAGAGCCAAATCCTTTGACTTGGAGATGGGTCTGCTGATTACAGTTCTATATTATCTTTTTTTAAAAAATCACATTTATAATACATTTTCTATAATTTCTAATCATTGTTTCTCAAGTGGAAAAACATAAAACATTTCTCGCTCAAACCATATTTGCTGCCAATTTACAAAAGATTTCTATTTTTATATATCTTGCTGAAGATCTATAAAAATGAAATTCTTTTAGTACTCTTTACCCAAGACCTCTAACTATTAAACTACGATAAATCCCATATGCAAAGCACTTTATTTTTTGAGGTTTCATTTCTACATCACATTTTTACTTAAAGTTCAGTCATAGGGATGTCCTCTTTGCTGTTTCTATGCAGTTACTTCAGTGTCCCTTTCTCTCTTGATAAAATAGACCTAGTAATATGACTTAGAACACAAGGAGATAACTTAGGACATAATTTTTTTTTTTCTGTTTCACAGGCTACCCATGCCCATGAGATTTCCTGCCTTAGAATTATTCTGTTGGTCTATACTCTTGCGCATACAATGCCCCGAGAAAGAATTTTTTTTTTTAATCTCCCTAGCAAGTCATAGAATATTGAGCAATGAGTACCTCTTCCTGGCTGCCCTTCAGTATGCTTACAGACTCTCTGGAAGTGCATGATCTTCACCTATTAAAATATTTCAAGTATTATGGCAGAGCAATTAAACATTTCAAGGATTCAAACAAAATTCCATTTAATTTCCATATCTTAGTCTCCGTTATATCTCAGTAGTTACTTCTTAGTGATTTTTATCTACATTGGAGCTACTTTATTAAACCCCACAGAATGAATAGCAGCTACTAGGAGGGTGGCCAGTGGATGTATGTGGAGACGGGGACAGAATGACTCAACGAGTGGGAAACTGCACAGCTGAGAACAGCTGTGGCAGTGAAGAGAGAAGGAGGTGGGCACTGGGAAGTATTAAAGGATCATTTTTAAAAGAGGATTTAATTATGATTCCCATACAAATGTAAAATAAAGAAGTGAAAGAAGGAGTCAACATCTCTCACTTTAAATTAAAAACTAGAAATGATTAAGCTTAGTGAGGAAAGCATGCTGAAAGCTAGGCCTCTTGGGCCAAACAAATTGTGAGTGCAAACTAAAAGTTCTCGAATGAAATTAAAAGTATTATGTCAGTGAACACATGGATGATAAGAAAGCAAAACAGACTTATCGCTGACATGGAGAAAGTTTTAGTGGTCTGGATAAAATTTTTCCCTATTACTGGGTTTTGAAAGTGAAGACAGATACTGGAAGTATAATATTTAATAGAGCTGGGCCATACAAAGCATTCAAACAAGCAACAATAATAATAACAACAACAAATATATACTTATTAGTAGACAGCCAGTAACTTCTGAGAAAAGAGAGTATCTGAAGACTGAAAGACCCTATAGGAATGCTGACAACATCTTAGAACTCTTCAACTCAAATTAAAGATGAAAAAATGAAGTTGATGATAAGTTGAAGTGGCTTTGCATACTTAGGGTCTCTAGTGTTTAATTCATGTGCTCTCTGGAGCAGCTCCTGATTCTGATCTGTCTAATTACCTCCCCACAGCATGCACTGGGGCAGCGGAATGCTCAGCCAGAAGCTGCAGTGACACCCTCAGCCCTCAGATCAGATGGCGGGGTTAGACCTGCAGTTCACAAGAGGATTCTGCAAGATGTCTGCCCTTCTGAAGTAGAGAGAAGTTGAATAAGCATCTTACTAAACTAATCATGGAAGATACTGGCTTAACTCTTCAGGGACCTTCAGCACTTTGCATCTCTCTAAGCAGGAAAATCCTTCACTTTTCGGCCTGGTGGGACTGATGATTCTATTTTAATCCCTAAATATTACGCAGGATAAATAAAAAGAAATTCATTTTTTTCTGATAAAGAAAGTTTTATTCCTATGTACATAACTCAACTTTTAGTGCAAAATATAAATTCAACCTGTCTTCATTACATGCATTTGGATTTGTTTTAACTGAAAGGATCCAAGGAGAAAAGGGAGAACAATTTGCTAGCACCTAGCAGTAATTCATCTCTGTGAGTTAGAAAAAGCACACTCTTCAGGCAAATTATAAAAAGGTGCCCACACTGGACATGGCAAGTCGACACAGGCAACCCTCTGATCAGTTAGAAAACAGTGCCCCTGCCTGTGGGTTGTCTGCCCCAAGCACAGAAACAGAATTCAGTCCCCACTTACTCCTTCCTCCTTATCTACTGGCAGGGACCCATGCTGCACAGTTTACCCCTCTGTGCATAACAGTCTATTTCTTAGAACTCATCTTTTCTAGAAAGTCAGGAATGGGAGATGCAAGGCTGTGTAAATAAATAAGACCTTTTCTTTCTACCACAACACAATGACTATCACAAGTGTAAAAGATAAATAACAACAATAATAATAATGTATCCTGCAGAGGAGGGACTGGGTCAGATGGCTGCAAGATGAGTAAATGTCATGGGGGAAGATATGAGTACTTGAAAATGAGAGCTTAGGAAAGGGAGGTAGTGGGAAGAGAGAGGTTGTTCTATGAACATTTAGGACCAAAGGTCGGAAGCCATGCAGAGAGGAAGGTCAGATTCACTGAGAAGGAGTAGAGTTAAACCTAACATCGAAGAGGGGGTAAGCTAGACAGTGAGTGCCCCCAAAACATGGCTGGGTTTTTTCCAGTCTCATAATCTCAATGCTTAGCATGGAGCTGGGTTCTATATATATTTACTTAATTGGCTAGCTGATTAATTAATAGACTTTTTAGGCAAGGTCAAATGGATCTGGAGACCCTAAGCAGCCAAAAGCAGCAGCAGGTGATGTCATCCCTACTCTTCACAGATGACTCAGCCAGTCACTTCTTTACTCACACTGCGGCAGTCATATCTGCCTGTGACTGCGGCACTTCTGGAACTCCCCAATTCAGATCCGAGATTTCATCTAGCGATTGCCAAAACTGACTAATCACTGAAACACCCAGAGAACTTTCACCAGTATAGCCCCTGGGTCCCCAGATGCTTTTGATCATCAGTCAGGTTGAGCAACGTTATTAAGTTAACCAACAACAGGGAAGAAGAGAAACAGAGCCCTGGAGCATGGGGGTGGGGCAGTTGGGGAGCTTCCCCAAAAGGGCAGTGGGAGCTTGTTGACCTCAGGCCCTGAGAACATTTCCCCTCTTTATACCCTCCCTGCCTATGCATCTCAGTTTCACGTATCACCTAACCTTGGCGCCATAGCAGCATCTGGTCTACTTCAGGTTGGCAACCTTGAGGACCACAGCGTCATGTCAGCTGTCACTTTGGATTCACTCTAGGTTATCAAAGTAATTTCTGTGGAAAGGCAGCAGAATGCTCAGGACCCAGCCTCTCATATGGTTCTAGCTTCCAACCTCTCCTATTCAAAAATGCAGTTTCCGAGCCAAATCACTATATCCCCCCACCTCCCACCTTCCTCCCTATCCCCACCCTGTTTTTTGAAAGTTTTTCTTTTTTCTACACCGCAGTCGTCATAGGATTTCCAGGTTCTGAGAGATTGTACTCCACAAATTTCTTTGTGGATTAGTTTTTCAGAATTCAAAACACATTTCCCAGAAAAGTGATGTCTGATTTTTAGACCCACCCGTAAAGTTCTGTTTAACATAAACTAATTTGTGACATATTACTCTTTCTAGCTGCTCCTCATTTAACTGATGAATAAACCAAAGCCCAGTGAAAGTGAGTTGCCAGCAAAGTGAATTGCCCAATCCAAGGCTCTCATGGAGGGTGGAGTGAAGATAAGGAATGGCTTGGCGGTTGTGTGACAGGTCCAAAGGAGGCTTTGGAGGACAGGAGCTTAGTCGGTGAACAGACTGGAGGGAGGGTTGTGAGGATGCAGTTCTAAAGGCATCAGGGGAAAAGGGCTGGGTGACCACCTGGCTTCAATCTCCAGCCAGAGTGCTGCTTGCACAGTGTGGGGACAACCCCCCTTCCCCCATCTCCAACTCACTTCCCGCATATGTATTCGTACAGATCATCATACAAGCTCACTTATACTTACACAATAAAATAGAGATTTTATTGTGTCAAGCACTACGCATGTAAACTCACAACCCTATGAAAAGTTGTTATTTTAACTTTACAGATGAGGAAAGTGAGGCATAGAGAGCTTAAATAAATAACTCAAGATTGCGGCTGATGACTGGTAGAGCCAGGATTCTTAGCCACTGCACAGTAATGAACCTTTTATGTGTAGCTGTTCTGTATTAACTCACAGGTAAACAGCTCTCCTTAAAGATCTGGAAAACAGCTGACAAAATGCACTTTCAGAGGCGAGATAACAAAAAGGAAAACCCTTTTCAGTGTTTCAGTATAGGGCATTCTCTGAGGCATGAAAGCCTGGGATCTGCCACTAATTATGTGACTTAGAACAAACCACTCTACTTCTACAGGTGCCAGTTTCTTCATCTATTAAAGGAAGGCACTGAGTGATATATTCATTTCTAGCTCTAAAATACTGTGATTCTAATATATATGAAAGTTAAACAGGCTCTAATGTTTATCTGAATGTAAATACTACTTCTACCTCTTTGTAGCCATGAAACTTCTCTAAGCCTCCATTTACTCATCTGTAAAATGAGGATAACAATACTTACCTCTTAAGATTATTGAGAAAATTAAATGAGAGAATAAATGTAAAGTCTTTAGCATGTGACTTAACTTTAATTATGTGATAGAAGGTAGTACGTGCTCAAGAAATGTTCCCTTTATTATCATCATCACTACCACCACCATCATCACCATTATCACCTTATATATTGGTGCTACCTATCAAGGTGCTCCAATTCTAAAGCCCTGAACACTGCAGATGCAATAAAGAGTTGGCAAACTCTCAGAGTTGGAAACTTTGCAATCAAGATATTATAACTGCCTTCTTTTTACATTAACAAAATGTATTTTGATTTGGACTGCTCTTTTTGAACTGACATTTTAAAGACTTTTGGTAAAGTAATCATTCAAAATCAAACTCCTCGAATTAACCCTATGTGCACCTGTGTCATAGTTCATGGGAGAGGAGAGAATTCATTAGTATTTCTAGGAATGTCTCCAAACTTAATTTTCAGTCTCAAACCTCAAACAACAACATTTCAGCAATGAATTAAAAGAAGGCAGATCTTCTTTTCACTTTTCAAGAAATTCTACTATGCTATTCATGCCATCTAGAAAAGGCACGGAGCTGGAAATGGAGTCAGGAGACTCACGTTCTAATTGTCTGATCATCACTAACTATCCCTGTGACTGTGGGCAAGTCACTTCTCCATTCTGTGCCCACTTAGCACCTGCAAAATGCTGCATCTAAACAGACAGTCTTTATGATCCTTCCAAATCCAAGATTTTGTGGTTGACTCTTCATCAGATGATTTTATTGTTCTTATGATAGACTATCCTCTCTTTCTGTCTTTCCTTCAGCTCAGGGTGCACCCAGGGCCTAGGTGATTCAACAACCACAGACCGTCAACAAGGGGGCTAAAACTTGTGACCTGGAGAGTCCACAAGATGGACAGAATTTCAATGCTGGATATCACAAGCTTTACTCCCCACTAAAGACATAAAAAGACCCAAAGAATGTGGGTATAATATGTGAAAATTGTCATGGCAACTCACACCAGGGTCCTAATATCACTGGAAAGCAAGCATCTGAGAATTGCATTATCTGTCCTCCGGTTCTCCAGCAGGGGACCAGATAATTGTTTCGGGAGAATGAGACCATCGGCAGCAGTCACTACAGTCACAGAAAATGTCTCCCCTTCTTCACTGCCCACCGGCACCACCTTCCCATGAATAGAAAATACTACAGCTGGGCCCTCTGTGACTGGATATAACCCTCCTTTGAGGGAGGAGGGGTGTTTCCTATTCTTGCCCTGATTCATGCCTAGTACATAGGCGTCCAGAAAGCTGGCAGCCCGCTGGGTTTGCAGACACCTTCGCCGGGGTCCTGGGGACGACTCGAACACTGGAGGCAAGGCAGACTGGGACATATCATCATGTGCTCCCAGGAAGAAGTGGTGTGGTGAACACAGAACAACGACTCTGCCACAGTGGTCTTTTAACTGAGGTGCATATTCAACATGGAATGAGCACCTGCTATGGGCCAAGTATTTCTATACATTACTTCCTTCAGTTCTTAGAGTTTGTTTTAATTCAATCTATACAAAAGTAACTGAATTTGGGATTTGAGGGGAGAAAAGGGATTTGGAAAAAAGGTTCCCTCTCACAGCTACTTTTATGAATTAATGTTTGTTTGTTTGTTTTACAGTTTTTAAATCTTAAGTATATAGAGAAGTCCTACTTTGTGATCAGTTGTACGTTCTGACAGGAAACAGGAAAAACTACAAATATAATAAAGTGTCCTTCAAAAGAGCTTGTGATTTGTATGGGGAATCAAAAGCACTCAGTAATATGGGAATGTCAGGCAGAGCAATGCTGGCTATGGCAGGGGTATACATACGGTCAGCCTGATATCTTAAATGGAGATTCAGCTACTGTGAATCCACTTTTTAACAGTTTGTTTCTTTTGAATAAGTAATGCAAACACATGATACAAATTCCTGTGGGGACAAAATGATATTCAATGGAAAGTCTCTCTATCTCCCCTTTCTCCCAGCCTTCCAGTTCCCATTTCCATTTACCGTTTCTTGTATAGCCTTCTAGAGTATTATGTATTTGTATATGTCCTTGTATATTTTTTCCTCCTTGGTTTACTCAACAGCAGATCTTCGAAGTCTTTCCACAGGAGTGTATGTAACTTTGTCTCATTCCTTTAAATCAGGATGAGCACACAGCAGCCCACAGGTCAAACCCATTCTCTACCTATTTTTGTAAATAAAGGCTTTTTTTGGAATACAGTCACATTTATTCATTTCTGCATTGTCTATGGCTGCTTTCGTACTACAATAGCAGAATTGAGTAATTGCAACAGAAGATGTATGATCTGCAAAGCTTGCAATATTTACCCTCTGGCCCATTACAGAAAAAATTCGCCAACCCTTGCTTTAAATGACTGCCTAACATTATATGTATGAAGTGTGGTCATTTATTTTAATGGTCCCTTATTAAGTCAGTTATTTCTATTCTATTATTATTACAAATACTGCTGTAATTGATATGTTAATTCATGTATCATTCTCACATATGTGAGTATATCTGTATAAGTACCCAGGAATGGGGATTACTGGGCAAAACATGTCATGAGCTTTTTGTGGATGTATCTGTTAATCTGCTCCCACCAGCATTAATGATGTGAAGGAAGGTTCAAGGTCAGAAGATAAACTAATGGCAAGAATCAGTTGAGAAGTCTCTGCTGCTGAAAGATGAAATAAAAAACAGCACTTTAAAAGAAATGAAACTGGTTGTTTTTAGCTCTACCCAAAGAACAGGACTGTAGGAAGCTGACAGATGGAAAGTATATATCTCCATTGAAATAAATCTACTGATGTATCAAGACTATGGAAACCAAAGTAAGAACATTCACTTCTGTTTAGGTCACTCTCTGTCCTAATTGCAAACTCCTCCTTACCTCCCTCCCTGTTCTCATTCCCCAAAAAGAGCTACATCAGAGCCTCGGAGGCAAACATGTGTGACTGCTGTTGCTGCTGCTCTGGAGGACAGCTGTGTAGATCATTGGGGTCAGAGAGAGTTTGACTTAGTGTAGACAGGTTACTTGACTCTGACTTTGCCAACTCGGACAAGTTTTGGCAATGGGAATCTGGGTTCCCTTAGAAACTAGTTTGGGCTCATTTTTAAAAGGGGATGCTGGGATAAACAAGCTTTGGGAAGAAAGTCACCCCTTGGAGACATGAAGGAGTTCACACCTTTTCTATAAAGAGTGAGAGGTGCAAGCAAGAATTGGGAACAATTCATATCTCTGCTTTCACCCACTGACACCCTTCTATATGCCAGGCACTATGCTAAAGTGAGTGCACAGGGATGAATAAGAGAAATTGGCTGCCTGTCAAAAGGTTCAAAGCCTAGTGGAGGGAAACAGATAAACCTGCAGTTCTAAAACTGTGAACACCTTTTAAATTTTCAAGAAAAACACAGCAATACTTGATGTCTGTTGAACACAGCATGAAAAACTAACTCAAAGTAGTTCACAGCTTCAACATCAGATTGAAACATTACTTTTGATAATGCCATTTCTTTGCAAAGCTAAGTTTGGGGCAGTTGCTGTGCTAAAAAGCAAGTAACATGCAAAACTCAACATAGAACAGTGTTGTCCAGTTTGACTCTAAGTTTGAGAAGCTGTGACTACAAATGGGTATACTTATTCCACTAGTAAGTGATTGTGGCTATTTAAGAATGAAATAAGGCATGTTATTTTTTTCTTTCAGTTAATTTGTATTGTTTTTTCAAATGACTATTAAGTTGTCAGGACAGAAATATTTATAAAGTTGTTTAGCCCTAACTACCTAATAAACAGAACCATTGGCCTGTGTGCTCTATAATAAAATTACTGAAACTCTAAGGGCACTCTGAACAGAAAAAGTTTGGGAACTTCTGAGATGGACATGAACCCTGCTTACCAGCACTGTGACCTTGAGAAAGTTAACAGTCCAAGCTCAGCCACCAGTTCCTCCATTATAAAATAAGGATAGAAAGACTAACTACCTTGGGGGCTATCGTGAAGGTTAACTGAGATAATGCAAATAAAGACTTTAGCAAAAGACTCGTCACATAGTAGGTGATCAATAAATACTGGCAGTATAAATCCCCAGAACCCTGGGCACCATAAAAGAAGTATATTTAGCCCCAACCACCCTACTTCTTCAGTTTTGAATTCATTTTTCAGCCTACAGCTTCTCAAATCGAGTGCTATTGCCATGGAGACTGTTGTAATGTCTGTAATATCTGGTGTCAACCAAGTCATTCAGAAACCAGGAAATTAACATTTCCCTTGAGGTTTGTCACAGTACTAGTCAAGTGATTTCACTGTCAGTCTTCTGTTAGGGCTTTCCTCCTTTTATTAGTTTACAGAATGCTTATTCTGTTTGATAAAAAATAGGGTTTTAGTAAAGTTAGTGATACTTTAGGAAGAATTAAATTTAAGGCAAATTGCATCAAAATTATTCTCTGGTGTTTCTGAAATATTTTTGTGTTTCAGAAAGTTCTCTTGACCTGACTGTGTTATGGTTTTATTGTGATTTGTATTTTTTAAAAACTAAGTTTGGATCTAAGATCTTCTTTCCCTTTAAAAGATAAATTTACAGTAAGACTCACGACTCCTCATTTAAACAAACAAACAAACAAACAAAATGAAAAAATAAAAACCTCTTTTGTTTTGAATGCTACCCTAATTCCAAAATATCCATGAAGATGGCTATTTCCACCATTAAACAGCTTTCATGGCTTTTCAGCAAAGCCGTTAACTTTTCTGCCAGTTCCAGCTGGGTCTTAAGACCTTATTAGGCTTGTTAATTTTAAGGAAGATAGATCAGATTAAATAAAGAAGAGGGAGAAAGCCACACTCTAATTGTCTAGATCAGTGGTTCTCAAATTGCTGGAGAAGCAGGTGGGTCATATGTATATCAGAGGACATTGGCAAGGCCTGGAGACCTTTTTGGTTGTTACAACCTGCGGGGTAGGAGCAGGGAGATGGTGCTGCTACTGGCACGTAGGGAGTAGAAGCCAGGGATGCTGCTAAACATCTTACAATGCACAGCGCACCCCCCACCTAAAAAATTATCTGACCCAAGATCTTAAGAGTATGGTGGTTGAGAAACCCAGGTTGGTCCTGATATTATCTCTTTTCTTCATTGAATTGTGCTTTTTGATTCTTCTAATACCTCTGCTCCTGACTCAACAGGTTCTTTTGAATGATTAGTTCCTGAAATTAAGCTACCAGCAGCTGCAGAAAAATATTGAGTTTTACTTCAAATTGGAGGTCCTGAGCATTTCTGCCCATTAGTATCTCCTGGGAGAACTTTCAAACTATCTCAATGCCGTACTCTACCCTCGGACCAATTAAATCTGAATCTCCAGGGCTGGCACTTGATTAGAGCATGTTCCAAGTGTCCCAAAGGATCCTTGTGTGCAGTCAGGGTGGAGTACCATGAAACCTAAATAAATAGAAAGTTTATTTTCTATACTAAACATGCACAAAGAGAGGACTCAGTTGTGGGATGAAGCATTAGTGGTATTGCTATTGATGTAGAAATGCTGTCTCCACCCCACCCATTACCCTCCCATGGGTCATGTTAACTATTAGAATCGAACTATTTGAGATTTTTCACTTATGTAGCTCGATTACCTGTATGTGGCTGATTCATGAATAACTAAAATTTTATATATCTGCAAGTTCTCAAGTGTTTTCTTAATCTAAAAATTACAAGGAAAAGAGAATCATATAACCCCGCTCTGATGCCCCAATGCTTAGCTTTCACCTTTACAGTCTAAAGAGGGCAGAAATGTTTCCTTTATGGAGCTCATGCACCACTTGAACTTGATGCCTCTCAGCATCCTGAAAGGCCAAAGGAAGGTTTTCCAATTTACCCTTTCTCTGTCCCTTTCACCCCAACTCCCAATCCCCCTAGCAAATAGTGGTCAAGCAGATGGTTTTGGTGTGATGCCCCAGAGGCTAACAGATGTGAATTTTGATGGAATAACAAGAGGATGGACCTTTTCCATGGCCACATTCAAACCAAACACACAGTCTGCCCCGCAATAAACAAATAGTGCTGCATATGGCAGATTTTCAATCTTCCAAGGCAGGGTCAAAGTCTTTCAGAATAAGGAGAGAAGTAGAAGAAGTCAATAAAAAAAAAAACTAATTTTAACATCACAAGGAGAAATGAACATTTTTAGTAGACAATCTACTTCTCATTTCTAAGGGTTAGGTATTAACATGATAAGACTGGGAGTTCAAGAGAATAACAGCTCAGCACTCAACCCTGCAGTGTAGAAGCCTTTCACTGTTACCTGCTGGCCCTGCCCAGTGCACTCCTTGAAGGACCCCAGAGGTTTGTGGAAATGGGCCTCTTTATATCTTGATGGTCTGTGATAAACTGAAAGTGTTCTATCAAAATGGGGTCTGGGCTCATAGATGTATCCGCAGCATCCAAGAGTTTTCCTTTAATGATTATTTTAAAGTATGCTGTCATTTCATTCTAAACACTATTGTTTAACATTATTCCGATTATCTGAATAACTACCTTATATTTAAGATGTCACTTGCCATCAGTGCCTGAAGTTGTGCTTGGGATTTTCAGAAAACTGTAAGTAGTATTGAGGGTCCCATTATGTGGTACCAATCTTACTTTTCTCCAAAATTCTGTATGTAATCAAGTGACTCATCAATAGACTTATTTAGTACACAGCGAAAAACATTAGTTCCCATCATTTCCACCCCAAGCTCTATGTGTCCTCTGAGAGCTCACAGGCATCTTACTTGTACATTTGTTATAAAACTATATCCTATGTTGAAACTATCTGTTTCAACCATTATCTGTTTCTTCACGACTAGATATGAGACCCTCAAAAGCAGGGACCATGATTGTATTTCAGTCTTCTTTATAGGCCTGGCACCTAGCAGATAGTAGGTGCTCTGCAATTGTTTATGGAACAAATGACCTAACAAATGAATAAATTAATAGAAAAAAAGCTACTTTAAGCCAGTAAATAACTTCAAGGAAATTTGTCCCCTGGTGGATTTAGACATAACCAGTTAGAACTATTTATGCATCCTTTAAGTCAAAGTTGCAGTGCCAGCTAGACACAAGAGCAGAGCCACCCAAAAGCTGTTGCACATTTGCCCAGGTGGCCGTGACATAATCTGCACCCTGCTTTAGCAAGTATTTTGGAGGGAAGATGCCTCAGGGTGCCCTGGGCAATCTTCTATGTCCTCCTATCCCTAGGAAGAACCTACTGTTTAATACTAGCAAGGGAAATGCTAACTGAAGTAAAAGCTTTCCTCACTCACCCTTGTTGTTAAATGACTATGTCTTTCCCCTTCTGAACTGCTTTCTTCTTGAGAGCCACTTGCCATTGTATAAACAGTTTACCCTAAAGGGGGCAGCAAACATTTTCTGTAAAATGTCAGATGGTAAACACTTCAGGCTGTGTGGGCCATGCAATCTCTGTGGCATCTTTTTAACTTTGTCATCATAGTGCAGAACAGTCACAGACAATCCATAAAGGAATGAGCATGGCTGGATTCGAGTAAAGTTATGGACACAAAAAAAGAAATTGTCTATAATTTTTACATGTCACAAAATATTGTTCTTTTGATTTTTTTCCCTCTACCATTTGAGAATATAAAAATCATTCTTAAATTTGTGGGCTGTACAAACATAGGTGGCAAGCCTTGTAGTTTGACTACCTGTGCCCTAAACCACTATCTTCCTCTCAACCTTGGCTGTTTCCTTTTGTGCCTATTCCTTTTATTCCAGTTAAACAATGATGTTCAAATGTAAATATTCCTAGAAAGAAATGGACTCTCTCATCAGTCACTTACAGCTCAGCATGACTGAGTAAATATCAAGGCCTTTCCTTAGAGGCTAGGGAGAACATAAAGATGAAGATGCTCAAAAGGAAATAAGATGAAGCCAAGGTTAACCAACAAAGCCTTGCCTGCAACCTGCAAAACAGAATGTACATCGATTGTGGCTCGGGTCGAGTTGATTTTTCATTGAAAAAGAATGAGTTTACTTCTCTCATCAGAGTAAATGTTCTCATTTCTGATAAACCAAGGATGCTGAAGCTGTTGATGTTTTCTTGGACTGAACACTTCTATGTGTGTGATTTGCTGACCTCGAATTCGGTGACTGCCTGTGAGGGGTTGATCTGGGCCTCAGTGTGAGGAAAAGAGGAATCACAACTGATATGATCTGGTGTTGTGCCAGTCTGCACAGAATTAGAAGATGGATTATTGTGGATTTGTTTTCCTTTAGGAATTAGGGCTGGCACTGGCTTAGCTTCAGTACAGCCGAGGTATTAACTGAAATGCATTTCTATCTTAACAGCCACATCCCATTTAGCTATGGTGACTTTGGGGTGACTTCCAAAGCAATCTCATCAGAATGAGTTGGCAGATTAAAGCTAACTTTTATGTCGGAACTGTAGGCAAGGAGAAATTAAATGCACATCAGTCCTTCTACTGCAAAGTATGAAACCAAATTGTGTGCTGTAGGCTAATGAATATTGGTTGAACTTTCCAATGGATCTCTTTTAGTCAACCAGCTCAGGAAGATTCAAAGCAATCTAAAACATTCAAGACAAGATAAAAATGTGCCACTGCTGTTTCTTGATCATGTATTTTGTTGCGGGGCTGTCTTGGCTCATTGTCAGGTCTAATTTGAAGTCCTTTCCTTGTCTCCATACCTGTTAGGTAAATTCACAAAGCTCCATGGGAGCAAATAAATGCATGTGCACTGAAGATAGCTTCTCTAGATGACCCTCCCATCCACTGAGAAGTCACCTAACTCTGGGAGCCTCAGCTTCTTCATCTGCCAAATGGGGATTAGAGTTCAGATCCCAGGATTGCTGTAAGGATTACATGAGATAACACATGTGAGGATACCTCATAAACTCTACAAATATTGACTTTTATCTTATCTTCTTTCCTTGCCTAGAACCCTAACAGCTTTATGTCCTATTCGGCTGTCTGGAAACTAGGGAATGGGCTGCTGAGTCAGCTACCCAGGGAAGAATTGCTTACTGATGGTCTTTCTGCCTCTTGCCCCCATCAATAAGCACTTATCAAAAGGATTTCTACACTGGAGCAGGACACTTTTGATTTACAAGAACATGAATTTCTTGGGGGGTCAGGATTAAAAATGGGTTTTTCTCACGCTATGCAATTTGTTGACAGCCTCTCATTTTTACCTGCTCTATCCCTGCCAAACCAATTCTGTACAGATCACCTGTCCTTCTATCCTTCAGACACATATAAAAAATTCTCAGCATACCACCATGCAAATAAGCACTACACACATGCAGAATCAGGCTTACAAATAGCCAGTTGGATAGTCACCCATATTCTGTGGTGTAGGAGTGCCGCTACGGTTTCTCTGCTATAAAATATTCCCCTACAAACTTGGGATGTAGACCCAAAATGCCACCATTATGGAGTTGTTTATTTGAACTATAGAATTGCCCCCTTTCAAAAACAAATATTCTTTAGAAAGGTGATATTTTGCTACCACCAGGTATTCACAACTTCATGAAAATTTATTTGTTAAATATTTTTTAAAGCAGGCAGCCAGAGGTTCCTTTGAAACTAGCAGAATAGGGGGTAGGGCACAAAGATTGGGGTAGAATATATCAAAGGAAGGGAAAAGAATATAAGAGGGACCCCCCATCCATGTCTCCCTTCAAGTTTTATCTTAGACTATCCTTTTATGTCCACATACTTTTTAAACAAATGCTTATTGAATACCTTGGATAAATCAAGATTCTTGATTGTAAACTATACATCGAAAAGATGTACCCTGCTGAGAACTGTATACTTGCCCCACAGTCAGCTCATTGTAGACAAGTGAGCAACCTTTGATTTTCACCAGTCTCAGTCTGTCTTCTAGCTTCCCATCTGGACAGGAGCTAAAAATGTGAAGCAGATGTATCTGATCAGCCCCCAAGGAGTAGGAGATGGAGGAGAGTCTAGGACCTCAGAGTCCAACTATTTCTCTTTACCACTCATGCATTCCTTTCAAGTGTTAATTAAATTCCTATTGCTGACTGTACCCTGCACTAGATTCTATAGGGTATCAGAAGCAATACAAGACACAAGCATCGTAAAGGAAATTACAGTTGAATGGAGGAGACAAGGCATGAAGTCAAGCCAACAAGTGTCTACTAACTGTGTTGTATTCTCAGCACACTAGAGAACAATTACAAAGCTCCTTATGTCATTGCCAGCTAAGTGCTAAAGCTGAGTAAATGAAGGACAGCAAAGTACTAGGCAAGATCAATCAGAGAAGGCTTCTTGGAGAAACTGATTCTCAAGATGAGCCTTGAACAAAATGCAAGGTATATATTCCTCAATAGAGAAAAAAAGGAGTATTTCAACATGGGGGCCCCTCAGGAGCAAAAGCACTGAGGCAGAGACAAACAGGTGATAACGAGGTGACTCCAAAATAGAGTAGTGAGAGAAGAGGGTGGAGAGTGCGGTGGGCCTCTAACCATGAAGAGTAGCAGGCTAAGGCATTTCTAATACAATACCATGGAGAGATCCTATGTGGGGGAATCACATGTCAAAATGCTATCAAAGGAGGTTAACCAAGGAATTGATTTGCAGTATCGCCCAGGACAAGAATAACCCAAATCAAATCCCTTAGAGAATGTGTAGTTGGATGTGAGTGGCCAAGAGCCTAGAAAGAATAATGGATGTGGAATGAAGAGGGCACAAAAAGTCAAATCTGAAAATCACATTGAAGGAACAATGAGTATTCTTGATAGGATCATGATTTGGAGGTAGAATTAAAAAAATCTGAGGCCTCCAGGAGTCTTGGAGAATGCTAATATCTCTGACAACAATGGAGAAGAACAAAGAAACACTCATCTGGTGGGGAAGGAAGACTGGGCAAGTCAGATTTTGAAAGGGCTTACATGGAAATAATAAACAGCTCTTCTGTATGACCTGGACATGTCATCTCTGAAGATCGTCTGTGGTCCTATTTTAACTATGGAGAGAAACAGAGTTTTATGGAGAAAAAAATGCACCATTTTCATGCTTAGCATTCAAGATGAAACCTTAACATATTTAGACTACATGCCTCAACTGTACACTGGCTCATCATTTCATATAAATCTCTGGCATTAACTCCAGACCCTGTGTCCTTTATCCCACACCATACCACAAAATACCTAATAAAGTGACGATGTGCTTGTCTTTACTAAGTTCTCTCATTAGCTTTCTTTTAGCGACCAAATAAATCAAATTACTTCAGTTTCCTCATTACTTCTGCAACATTATCCTTTGATAATACCATTTACTGTCCTCTGAATCTTAATATCAAGAACTCAGAACTAATTGGGCTAGGTTGTTGGTGAATAATCTTTCCATCCCGCATATATGTAGTCCTAGAAAACTGAAATTTCAAAATAAACAGCAGATAATATAGGCATTTTCTTTTGTTCTTTTTATGTGTGGGCCTATATAGAGGTTAAATTTTACTGATATATTTTAGATCATGTGAGCATTAAAATAAGCTTAAAGAAAGAAAAAGAAATTGTTAATAACAGACTAGCAGCAGTGAGCTAGTTGTTATAGATACATTATTTCATTTAATCTTTACAGCAACCTAGTGAGGTAGATACTATTATCTACCTCATAATTTTACAGATGAGGAAACCAAGGCTCATAGGAATTAAATCACAGGTATAACGTAATGAAGCTAAAAAGGGTCAGAGCTGGTATTTGAACCAGATGGTCTGGTTTCCAAGCTTATGCTTTTTCATTTTGTGATACCACCTCCAAATTAGCAAATAAAAGGTAGTCTGTATAACATAGTGCTACATTGTCACATGGAGCTGGATTCTGGGGGGCTGTGTTAGGTGTACTCTATAATCAAGGTGCTTGTGACTTTGGGAGATTTTTTTGTGATGAGAGAATGATTTTAATTTTTATTTCCCACTGTCAAAGGTTAAAGATGAGTCTAAGATACTCCCTATTGTTCTCTTTTTTCACTCTTTTCTTCTCTTTCTACTCCCTTCCCCAATCTAACATAAATATGCTCACTTGCAATTATTCTATCCTCTAAATTAAAAAAAGGAGAAAAGAAGGTCACAAATGACTTTTTTAGTCATATGTACTTGGCATCTAAGATTTGTCTATTGAGAGATCATCCTGAAAGGAAATGAAGGGTCCCCATAAGCCTGGGAACCTGAGCTCTCAACCTAGTCCAGAGGAGTGACCTAACGTGGCCTGAAACAGGTTGTATGTGTTGGGGTGGGAGGAGTAGCCCTTGACATTCAGAAGTAGGCTTGGTACTCACCAGTAAACCATGCTGTTCTCCCATTAGCTAGATACAATTTCACAGAATACTAACTTCAGACAAGGTTATTCAGCTACCCAAGGCCCCTTTATAATTTTGTCTAAGCACATTCAGAAACAAGGTCACTGTGCCAACCACAAAATACAAACACTCCTCTTTCAGCCAAAATAAGTGGCCGTTACTTCTTTACCAATTTTAACTTTACATTCATTCTAGTCTCCCACCCTTATAGATAAGATTTATTGAGATACCCAAGCATAAAATCATCCCCACTGACAGCATCCAAAGTAGAGCAATCCCCTGCTTGCTTAGACCCTCCCTCGAATTACCTAACCAAAGCCCAAATATTATAATAGGTTCTTTCTGACACCCTCTTACTGAAATGCTCTCAGGTTTTCAGGGTGTGTGTTGTTTTTTTGCTTTAATGAATATAAGCTAACTTGTTCAACTACAAGTGTGTTCCTGCTGTTCTTTGGCTGTAGTGTACTAATAATCTACTCCTTGTCTAGAGAATGAGCACCCAACCTGCTGGTCATCAGCTTGCTTTGCCATGAATTTAGAGGTAGCCAAAGTCCATCACCCAGTGGACTTAAAATCAATCACATTCACACTTACCAGTCTCACCCAGGTGCTTATTTCCACAGCTAGCCTTACTCTAGTCATGATTCCTCTAAGCCAACTATGTACAGTTCTCTTAAAACCCCTTGTCCATCAAGATTTGCAATAGCTGATGACACTCACAGAGTTATCTTTTAGTCATGAAGGGGACCAG